>JAWNMU010000068.1:0-124144 GCA_035043665.1 Drosophila quasianomalipes
AGTGAGTAGGAGTAGGATGGCAAATAACACGCGCGTTTCGTGGCCAAAAGCAAGTGCCGGCCACGTGAAGAGTTGTAGATGTTGTTGTAGTTTTTGTTGTTGTAGCCACGAACATAGTTAGTTAGTTACAAGTTGCTAGTTAGTTAGTTAGCTACAGGGAGAGAAAGAAATATTTGAAGAGGCAGTTGAGTTGAGTAGTTTTTTTTTGAAGCGTTGAGAGTTGCCAGTTAACGTAGATGTTTGTTGTTGTTGTTGTTGTAGTTGTTAGCCAGAATTTTTGTTGGAAAAATAAAAATTTTGTGTGACATGCTTCGATTGTCATATGTACATATGCAAGTAACTAAGTATAGATAGAAAGACTTATAATGCAATCAAGTATAATCTTATCATTCATAAAAGAAACAAATCAGACTGCTTGAATTTACTAGATATATGGATATAAATATATGTATGCTATGGACATTTTTTAATAGAAGTTTAAAACAGACATCGCATAATATTATATTTTAATTAATCTGTATAATACAAAGATATATAAGTTTAAAATATTTACTTAAAAGCATTTTTATTTAATTCAATTTTTTTTAATAGGGCATTAAGGTTTCATAAATATAACATTTTTACTGGAAACGTTTAGAAAAATTTAAGGAAGTCGGGTTTGAAGGACGCTGTGTGAAGTTTTCGTTACTTCAATGAGGTCTATCACACTTTTAGTTTGTTTTTATTTAAAACAATTTTTGATTGTGATTTACACCGGAAGCCTGTTTTTAAAAGTTATCTTTAAAGCAGAGAGGTCAAGTCAATAAATGATTGTTCGTTTTGAACAAGTTGTCACATTTTTGTGTCAAATAATTTTTTGCATTACAAAATATATATGTATATGTATTTTGCGACTATTAATCTAACCATTCGATTAGGCTTTCCTTCCATATTTTGTTGTTGTATGACTTGCAATATGTTTTGCATGCAGCGTAGTATAAAAGTATAAGAAACTAGTTTGTGCATATGACTTGAGGGTAAATGTGTATGCGAGTGCGTATTAAAAGTTAACTTTGTCAACTGTTTAAATATGTTTAGTTGTTGAGTTAGGTATATATGTAAGTATAATTAGTATATACAATGATTTCCATTCGGACTACATGTTTTATTATTTTGTTTGTTGTTTCACCGAATGAATGTGTGGGAGTGTGGACGGGTGGGTGTGGAGTATGGGTGTTTGATGTAAGGATTTGTATTTCAAATATATTGATTGAAATGGTCGTTTCTATTTTGAAAAAAGCAAGATTGAAAACGTATCGGTATCTCTCAGAACGCTCAGAAATAAAAAAATTAAATTATATAAATAGTTCAACTCAAAAATGAATAGTTTTTTTTTTTGTTTGAATAAGTAAGTAAGTAAGTAAGTAGATAGGAAAAGTTTGTTTGTTTAGTTGGTTTAACATAAATATTACCCATTCACTATTTCATGCGTATCTGGATTTCTAAGTGATGATAATTGAGGATAAGTATGGTGACACAATGATGAGCCACCATAAACATAATGCAATTGAAATAAGTTCAGAAGGACACAAAAATTACACAAACATTGTGGAATATGTTGATTTATCGAATTCGCTTTTCGCTCATTCTACATGGTGTCCATATTTTGTAATTTTTAGTTTTATTATATTTTTTCTTTTTTTTGTCGTGGCTACGATTGTACATTATACGACGTTGGCTGCCACGTCTTTTAAATACCTATAACGTTTTTTTTTTGAATGCCTTTCCCTGATTTATCGTTATCGTTAAAGTGTTGTTGGTATTGTGTGTGTTTGTTGTGCTGTTTGTTGTTTGTGCAAACTTTTACATATTAATGTTTATTTGCTGTTCTATGTACAAATTGCATTGTATCTTACATAAAATTTTGGGAAATGACAAAAAACAAAAAATAACAACAGACTGTATTTCAAAAAGTTAGTTTTTTTTTTTTTGAGGTATTGTTGTTGTTCTTTAGTTCTTTCTTAATGCTTACTGAAGTTTACTTGCGGCGAGTAAGAGTAAAGTTAGAGAAAAAGTTCAAAGCAGTATATAAAAGAAATTATTAAGTTTATAAACATATATGTATGTATATATTTGAAATATATATATTAGTTTTTTTGAGTTGTTGCTTGAGTGAGAATATTAGTTATTTACAGGTGTTTAGTCGGTTTCGAATAATACTGGGTATATGTTAGTAGTAAGATAAGATAAGAAAAATTGAAAAAGCTCTGCGCCACATATGCGGAATACTGCCTCCCGCCCCGAAGAACGCCACAAACTTGTGGCCCAATTCAAATGGCGCCAGGTTTCTCTGAGTTAGGAGTTGCGCTCTTTAATTGAACCGCGCGTTTGAATTGGTTCGTATGATTCTACTATGTAGGTACTTATGTACACATATGCATATGCATGTATGTAAGTATGTATGCTAAAGGTATCCATTAAAAAAGAGCAAAACAACAACAAATAAAAAAAAAAAAATGAATACAACATTGTGGTGTGTATGTTTTCATTAATTGTTGATACTCTGTGATGCTGTGTGTGTGCGTGTGTATGTATATGTTCATGTATACATATGTATGTATGTACATATGATGGTACGGTAAAGAAGCGAAACACCATCAAACATATAATCAAACAAGTTAGCAATTTTGTATAAGGGTATATAAACAACAAGAGTTAGTCTGCTCCACTATGTCACAGAGAATTTCCAAAATTCAATTTGTAAAATTATTAAAGTTAAAATCGATAGCAACACTGTAAGACAAATATGTACTCATACTTGTAAAATTGAGTATTAATATAAGAAAATAACATATGTGTAAATATCTGCTGATCCAGAAGTCGCCTGACACACCAGACTCTAAAAATCTACATCATCTGTTGTATATATATATATATATATAGATATATATATATATATAGATATTTATAAATACAAAAGAGCGGCAGCATGTTTCATAGCCCTGGGCAATTTGCATAGCTCGAGCTGACATAACATTGCAATATTACACGCAAACGATTAAGAAAACGTTGCCGTACAAATACTGTTTCTTAAACCTTTTATTTTTTGAATGTATTTGAAGTATTTGAAGCTGCGAGCCAAGACAAATATTAGCTAGACAGACAGAGAGAAAAAGACAGAGAGAGAGAGAGAGAGTGAAGAACATATTGAAGGGTGGAAACAGACAGAGCTTCACTCTGGAATTGGTTTTGCTAAATTTTGGCTTCATTACATTACGGACATTAATCTGTTTCTATTTTTATTTACATAGCTGTTCCCATTGGCTGTCTACGTGTGTTTATGTAAGCGTGTATGTGTGTTTTTGTATTTGCATATGTACATGGCGAGACTAAAAAATCATTGCAAATTCAAGGTTGCGTTGGCAGCAGCACGTCTGACGACAGTGGCGGCGCGCCAACAGCAGCTGTCAAGCACAATTCACGACGGCTCCTCGACAACGTTGACGCTGGAAGTTGACGTTGACGTTGACGTTGACGCTGCTCGCTGCAGCTCACATTCACATCCGTACTCACATACCCGAACGCAATTCAGCTGGAATGTGTATGTATATTGCATGGATTGCCGCTTGACACATTCATATTCATATCTCATAATTCGTACGTGTATTCATATATTGTATGAATGTGCAATACAAAATTAATTGACAGTTGAATAAATGTTTATCTATCTACATGTTCACGTGTATATGTGTGTGTGTGTGTGTGTGCGTGTGTGCATGTGTGTGTGTGTGTGTGTGTGTGCGAATGCGTCTCTGTCTCTCTGTGTGTTTGTGCGTATCGTTTATGTCAAGACGTTTATAGGCATTTGTGTTCTGTGCAGTCAACAAGCACGTTTTCTTTACATTATGTGGTAAGTGTCCTGGCAACATCGACACAGACATGTGGTGGATTTGACCGCGCATGGAGCTAAAATCCGGCAATTCACAGAATCGAAAACAAAAGTTTCTGACACAAGCTGTAAATAAAATACAGTTGCCATTGTGTGTGCGTGTGTATACATACATACTATATAAATACTTATGGTTAAGAAGGGGTCTCGTTAAGCTCGCCTAGCGACACGACTACCGAGCTCTCCGACTTTCCGACAACCCGCCGACTCTGAATCTGGCCGTGTCGCTTTTGTTGTCTTTTTGTTTTGCTCCGTTTTGTTTTCGCAGTCTTTTTGCTGAAAATTTCGATTTCCAACCAAATGCGTGTGCTTGTCTATCGAAAGCGTCCTGAGCGCTTTACGTTTAAGTTGCTTACCAGTCTCGATATGACAGGTTCAACAGATGAAATTCTAAAAATAACAATAGATGGGCATGAAATTGTCTCAATTACACATGTATGTGTGCGTGTGCGCGTGTATTATGACTTCATGTATACGGTCGATAACGGTATGCGCATTTGTGTGTGTGTGTGTGTGTGTGTGTGTGCGCGCTATATGCATTATCATCTCGCGCACGTTATGATATCTAAAAATATTTCAAATACTACAGCTAATCAAGTACTGGGGGGGGGGGGGGGGGGGGGGGGGGGGGGGGGCAATAGACTGTCAGTGCCATATTTAACGAAATAGGTATGTTATTAAATCTGAAATGTTGAGAATTTTTGCAATTTTCTTAACACAACTTTACTGGAGATCAATTTTAAGCCGATCAAATTTGGGATGACAAATCTCGGTCGTAGCGACTCTACAACATTGATTCTACTCCAGCAATAGCTACAAACGAAAGAATTGAAATCTGAACACTTCATTAGGGATTATTATTATTATTATTGTCCAACTAAATTTTGTAATATTAGACATGCTTCAAGCTCGTAATACTTAGCTGTGATGATTCAACAAGTTACTTGGCACTGATCTATAATTTACTGATATGTATATATGCACAAGCTTGTATATCAGTATGTATATGTTTCGATAGCCAAAATCCTTCTAGTCATGGCTTGTGGCTCTGTACGTATCTGCAATCAGATAACGGTCAGTTCGAGCGGGTCTCGCTCACCAAATATGGAGCATACAGCAGTAATACAATATACTTACATACACATCATACATGCACACACATGTAGGCATGGCGGCAATCACTTTCACACTTGAGCTATATTATGGTTTGTACTTATGCATAAAGACGATATTTTTTACACATTTGTCTTCAATATGTTGAAATAACATTCATATTAATAATTATTAATTCACAAATTTCTAATTTCATTTTACAGCAACGCTTCAGTGCTCGTATTGACTACATGTTATTTATATCTTGGTAGAATCTACATCTTTGACTAATTGCTGCTCAACGCACACTCATACTAATCTAGAGATATATGTAGATTCATCGGACTATCCCCATAGAACTTTCCAGTCTTTGAAATAATAAGTCATATGGGACAGATGTACAAATATGTGAATAAAAAACTTAGGTAAGATTGGGCGTACATTCAGCTAAAAGTTTTTGAAATAAAAACTAAAAATAAAAAACCATAATCCGTTTTTTGACTGGATGGGCCTACAAACGTACAAATAGTCCGTCTAAAATCTATTAAAATAAAAGAAAATGATCAAGAAGAACATAAAAGCTAAAATCAGATATTAAAATTGCTAAACTACATATTTCTTGCAGTTTCTACGCTTGGTGGGACAGCGAGACAAATAAAGATACGTTTCTGCTCAAAGTTTTACGGGGCATGATACAACTGTAGTCATCTACATTTTCAAGGCAGTAGGGCGAGGATAGTAACAACCACAATAACCAGATGTTCGAATGGTTAAGTATAGCTGATGTACGGCTTTAAGACCGGCGATGGTTTGTGCAAAGAGGGATCTACAATGCATTTCAATTTCTTAAAGTATGGACGCGCGTGTCATTAAATCGTACACTGGTTTCATGGCTCACAACTACCGTGCTTTGTTTTTTTAAAGTTAGACTCTATTTGCCCAAGCAAACTTTTAAACCATATCATATTTATTATGGGCTTCAAAATTTCTCGCCGTTTATGTTTATCTTATGTTTTTCAGTATACTTGTCTTCACGTCCTCATATTTATTTATATTTTGTTCGAATATCACGAATAAAAAGTATTTTATCGCTACACTTTTTGAATATGCATTGCCATGTAGTTGCTTTAGATGTGGGGTGTAGATGTTTTCGCCAGCATGCCATTTGCAACAGTTTCATGTGCGGGTCTCGGGTTTTTTAAATTCGGGAGATGCGTCGCATGTTCTACATTTTGAAAGTTCATGCTTAAATGTGATGCTTCAATGAGCTGCACGTTCCATGGTGCAAACAAAGAGCAAACACCAGAAACGAGACACACTCAAAAGATTTCAGAATGCTCGAGCACAACAGTATGGGCATGGCAGATAGTCGCCTCCTCGAGTGGGAGCCCGTCGTAGGTGTGCGGCCGCTTGAAACTTGAAATTCGGGCATTTTCAGCGACGTGCTATAGCTAATTTCCGGCAGCAACAAAACTTCAAATCTTCACCAATATCGAAATTATAAATGACCGCTTCGATTTCATTTTCGTTTGCCGAAAATATTGCTGCTAGCCGGCCGCTTGATTACGGTATACTTTTTAATTAGTTACAAACATTTTTCATTTTTTTATTTTTCTCAGGATTTGAAATACACATACCATAATAATCCAAGTGTGTTTTGTCTGTAAAGAGTATGGTGATGAATGCAAACAATGAAATGGAATGCTAAAAAAGGGCGATTCGCAAATTTATTGTTTAGATGCATAGGCACTTTTACAGACAAAACACACTTGGATATTATGAAAATATGTGTGTATTTCCAAAATCCTGAGAAAAGTAAAAAAAAAATGAAAATGTTTGTAACTAATTAAAAGTACTCTATATTTAATCAAGCACAATCAAAAGCAACTGTAAACAACAATAGGACCAACAGCAATATTTATTTTTCAGCAAACAATGAAATCAGAGCGCCAGTCGTTTCTCTCAGTGAAGATTTCCACAGCTATTAGTTTCCAATTTGAAGTTTTGTTATTGTTGCTGCCAGATTGTAAGCTATAAACACGTCATACAAATTGCCCCGTTTCAAGTTTCAAACAGCTACACGCACCTACGACGAGTCTCCCGGTCTTCGAAGGAGAACTTTTCTCGACTATGCTGCCATGCCAGCATGCTGGTGTGCTCGGGCATTCTGAAATCTTTTAGTGTCTCGTTTCTGGTGTTTGCTCTTTGTTTGCACCATATTTCATTTAATGGCCGGCAAATGGAAACGATATCGATAGCAAGGCCGCCATCGCATTCAGTTTGCGGGGTAGGGATGTTCGCCGTGATTTAAGCGATTTCATGAACTTTCAAAATGTAGTATGCGACGCACACATCTCAAGTTTTGGGCCAATCACGTGCATAGATAATATATATCCAAAACCGAAGTTGCACGCACATCAGAAACTGTTGCAAATGGCATGGCACAACTTTCCACTTCTTAGCTTAAATATCTACACACATCTAAAACAACTACATATTTGAATTCCCAATGCATTAAAAAGTATTCAAGAAAGTGTAGCGATAAATATTAAGATACTTTCTGTTCGTGATGTCTAATATGAACACTAAAGCCTCGAGGTCTGTAATACAGATAAAATATAAATAAATATGAGGACGTGAGACAAGATAGCCACTGAAAAACATAAGATGGAAGCATAAGGGCAACAGTTTTGGCAATGGATTGCCGAGAATTTTACATAATAAATATGATATGGTTTAAAAGTTTGCTTAATTTAAATAGAAGCAAGTCTAACTAAAAAAAAACAAAAAAACCACACAGTAGTTAATTGAGCCATAGAGATAGTGTACGATTTAATGACACGCATATCTATATGTGGTCTAATGTACTTTAAAATCACCCTCTTATATGAGAGTAGAATCTGCAGAGCATAGTAGATCCCTCTTTGCACAAACCATCGCCAGTCGCCATGCAAATAATATCAATATAATAACCATTTGGGTATCTGTTAGTTATTGTGGTTGTTACTATCCCTCAGCACCCTACTATGAATACGAATGTGAAATGTAGATGACTACAGTTGTATCATATGCCCCGTAGAACTTGAAGTAGAAATGTATCTTTATTTGTGCTCCTTGTCCGATTAAACGTAGTACCAAAAAAAGAAATATGGTTGTAATTTTAATATCTAATTTTAACTTTTATGTTCTTCTTAATAATTTTCTTTTATTTTAATAAATTTTAGACGGACTATTTTTATTTTGTAGACCCATCCAGTCAAAAAAATGGATTATGGTTTTTTTTTTTAGTTTTTTATTTCAAAAACTTTAGCTGAATGTACGCCCAATCTTACCTAAGTTTTTTATTCACATATTTGTACATCTATCCCATATACTTATTATTTTAAAGACTGGAAAGTTCTATGGGGATAGTTCGATGAATCTACATATATCTCTAGATTAGTATAGTGTGCGTGAGCAGCAATTAGTCAAAGATATAGATTCTATAGATATAAATAATTTAGTCCCAACATGCAGACAGACACTGAAGCAAACATGCATTGTGTAAATGAAATTAAATTTGTAATTAATAATTATTAATATGAATGTTATTTCAACATATTAATTAAATATGTAAAAAATATCGTCTTTATGCATAAATACAAACCATAATATAACTCAAGTGTGAAAGTGTTACTTATACATGTATATATGTGTGTGCATGTATGATGTGTGTATGTAAGTATATTGTATTATTCTGTATGCTCCCATATTTGGTGAACGGATTGCGATCCAACCAGGTGATGCCGTTATCACAATTTAGATACATACAAACAACAAGCCACATTAGTTCCATGACTAGAAAAGTTTGCGTATCGAAACATATACATACTGATATACAAACGTACATATATATTTATATCAATAAATATAGATCAGTTAGGTAACTTGTTGAATCATCACAATAAGTATTACAACTTGAAGCATGATAATATTACAAAATTTAGTTGGACAATAATAATAATAATAATCCCTAATGAAGTGTTCAGATTTCAATTCTTTCGTTTGTAGCTTAATTGTAAGGTAAGTCATGTGTAAGTCATACAACCGAAGACTACAATCATCCCAAATTTGATCAGCTTAAAATTGATATCTCAATAAAGTTGTGTTAAAGAAAATTACAAAAATTCTCAACATTTCAGATTTAATAATATACATATTTCGTTAAATAACACTGTCATCTATTTAAGCATGCCATTCCATATTCGATTGTGATCTTTAGTACTTTGTGTACTTTAGTATTTTGAAATATTTTAGATATCATAACGTGCACAGATGATAATGCATATAGCGCGCACACACACACACACACACACACACACACACAAATACGCAAACACGCACTCTTCCATAGATTATCGACGTATACATAAAGTCATAATACAAACATATACACACACACATACATGTGTATTAATTTATTTCATACCCATCATATGTAGTATGTGCATTTTAAATTTCATCTGTTGAACCTTATATCGTATCGAGGACTGGTATGGCAATTAAACTTAAAGCATGCACTCTGGACCTTTCGATAGACAAACTCTCGTATTTGGTTAATCGAAATCCAGCAAAAACTTGCGAAAACAAAACGAAACAAAACAAAACAGATAACAAAAGTGACAGGCCAGATTCAAGGTCGGCGGGTGTCGAGAAAGTCGAGAGAGTCGAGTCGAGTTGAGTCGTGTCGAGTATTAGGCAACTTAACCAAGTTTCTCTCTTAACCATAAGTATTTATATAGTATGTATGTATACACACGCACACACAAATAACTGTATATTTTATTTACAACTTGTGTAGAGCTTTGTTTTCGATTCTGTGATTTATTTTGGATTTTATGCGTACAACGAGTGCTCGCATTATTAATGTCTGTGTCAGATATTGCCAAGGACCACTACCACATAATGTAAAAGAAAAAACGTTCTTGTTGGCATGCAAGAACACAAATGCCTATAAACTGTTGACATGCCCCGGCCCCCACGCTCCGCCCTGTTCCGATACACACAAACACACAGAGAGACAAAGACACATTCGCACACACACACACACACACACACAACACACACACCACACACACACACACACACACATATACGTGAACCATGTGATAAATAAACATTTGATGTATCGAATAATTTTGTATTGCACATTCATACAATATATGAATACAAATATGAATATGAATATGAATATGAATGTGTCAAGCGGCTAATCCATGCATATACTACACATTCCAACTGAATTGCGTTCAGGATGTGGGATGCGGATGTGAATGTGAATGTGAATGGGGGCAAGGCAGCGTCAACGTCAACGTCAACGTCAACTTTAACGTCAACTTCATTGTTAACAGAGGCCGTCGTTAATTGATGCTTGAAACGCTATTGAACTTGCACCACTGTCTCCAGATGGTCATACTTTTCAACGCAACGCCCAATTTGCACTGATTTTTTGAATCTTGCCAATATACATATACAAATACAAAAACACACACACATAAACACATAAACACATAGACAGCCAATGGGAACAGCTATGTAAATAAAAATAGAAACAAATTAATGTCCGTAATTAATAAACAAAATTTAATAATTAAAATTAATTCCAAAAGAACAAACTCTGTCTGTTTCTATAATTATATGTTCTTCACTCTCTCTCTCTCTCTCTGTCTTTTTCTCTCTGTCTGTCTTAATATTTATCTTTAGCTCGCTCTCAAATACTCACATTCAAAAAATAAAAATTTAAGAAACAATATTTGTACAGCAACGTTTTTTCTTAATCGTTTGCATGTAATATTGCAATATTATGTCAGCTCAAGTTATGCAAATATGTTGCTAGGGATATCGAAACTAACTGCCCTCTTTTGTATTATAAATATCTATATATATATATATATCTATATATATATATATATATATACAGATGATGTAGTTTTAGAGTTTGGTTGGTGTCAGGCGACTTCTGGATCAGCGGATCAGTGGATTAGCGAATGTATATACATATGTTATTTTCTTATTCTCAAATTTGGTGTGGGCTCTACGAATACCAATTTCTTACTATAAGTATGTGTACATATTTGTCTTACAGTTTTTGTGTTGCTTATCGATTTTGCTTTAATAATTTTACAAATTGGTTTAGTTCTGTTGGAATTCTCTGTGACGTAGTGGGTAGATCTAACTCTTGTTGTTTATATACCCCAATGCCTTATACAAAATTATTGCTAACTGCATATCTCGTGTTTGATTATATGTTTGATGGTGTTTCGCTTCTTTACCGTACCATACATATGTACATACATACCACATATGCTTAATCACATGAATACTCATATACATACACACAGTCGCACACACATAGAACATCACAAGTATCAAACACAATTAGCTGAAAACATACACACTTGTAAATAAAAGACACGATGTTGTATTTATTTTGCTTGTTTTTTTTTTTATTTGTTGTTGTTTTGCTCTTTTTTAATGGATACCTTTAGCATACATACTTACATACATGCATATGCATATGTGTACATAAGTACCTACATAGTAGAATCATACATGTGTAGGTATATACAGACTTTTGTCTGTGATGTATGCCAACTTTTGCCCAATCGTTAAGGTAATTCCACAAAAATATTCAACATACATATGCGACTAGTTGCTGTATACAAAATACCATACATTCATACGCTTTATGCGCCTTAAATTCTACAATTAAATAGTGGAGTGTATGTGCCCCGACCAACAAAAACAAACCAACAATACCAAAATCTTAACCTAACCATATTTAAAGCTAATATGCCAATTTATTAATCAATATGCATAGTGAAATGGCAAAATTTGTTTTGATTCTTTTGTTGATTAAGTTCGCGAAATCAATTTGTTAATCATTGAAACGACGACTTTAAAACTTACCAATGAAATTTTTATCGAATACAAATGCCATTCGTTAGTTGCTTTTATAATTTAAAACAAAAAAAAATTAGAAGTGTTTTACGGCAGTTTTACGGAATGTTGTATTTTTCTTTTCAAATTGCTCATCAAATTTTGCGCCCTCACTGTGCATAATTTAAATAAATGCAATTAAATAGTATAAGATAAATATGTATATATAAATCCAAGCAGTCAAATGTTAACGCACTAAACTAAAACAGGAAACTTACAATATCCATTCCTATTTAATTGCCATTACTAACAACAATAACAACAACAACAATAACAATAACAACAACAGCCACAATACCAATAACAACCACAAGTATCACAAGCCGTAGCTATACAGAATACCCACACCTTGCCCAAGACCCATGTCTTTCATCAATTTACAGCTCAACAATTATGGAGAACAAAATCAGATCTCGATTTTTAACAAAAAATGATGATTGCGGATAATTGGTTGTGCACAAAGTCAAAAAAGAAAAACCCAAAAAAAAAATATATTCAATGATTACAAAACCCAAAAGCTACAGGAATAAAAAAAAAAAAAAACAAAAAAAAAAGAATTGAGCAAAAACTTCAATATATAATTGAGCGGCCAAACAGCAGCAAGACCCAGCTTAGAAGTCAGTTTTCAAAGCGAACCAATTCAAACGCGCGGTTCAGTTCAAAGGCGCAACTCCTAACTCAGAGAAACCTGGCGCCATTTGAATTGGGCCACAAGTTTGTGGCGTTCTTCGGGGCGGGGAGGCAGTATTCTATATGTGGCGCAGAGCTTTTTCAATTTTCTTATCTTATCTTACTACTAACATATACCCAGTATTATTCGATAGGCAAACACCTGTAAAATAACTAATATTCTCACTCAAGCAACAACTCAAAAAAACTAATATATATATTTCAAATATATACATACATATATGTTTATAAACTTAATAATTTCTTTTATATACTGCTTTGAACTTTTTCTCTAACTTTACTCTTACTCGCCGCAAGTAAACTTCAGTAAGCATTAAGAAAGAACTAAAGAACAACAACAATACACTCAAAAAAAAAAACTAACTTAAATACAGTCTGTTGTTATTTTTTGTTTTTTTGTCATTTCCAAAATTTTATGTAAGATACAATGCGAATTTGTACATAGAACAGCAAATAAACATTAATGTGTATAAAGTTTTTACTTAATAAACAACAAACAACAAACAGCACAACAAACACACACACAATACCAACAACTACTTAACGATAACGATAAATCAGGGAAAGGCATTCAAAAAAAAAAAAAAACGTTATAGGTGTTTAAAGACGTGGCGGCCAACGTCGTATAATGTATAATCCGTATACGACAAAAAAAAGAGAAAAAATATATAAAATAAAATTACAAAATATAGTACACCATGTAGAATGAGCGAAAAGCGAATTCGATAAATCGATATATTACCACAATGTTTGTGTAATTTTTGTGTCCTTCTAGGAACTTATTTCAATTGCATTATGTTTATGGTGGCCTCATCAGTTGTGTCAACCATACTTATCCTCAATTATCATCATAGAAATCCAGATACGCATGAAATGAGTGAATGGGTAATATTTATATTTAAACTAACTAAACTTAACTAACTTACTTGCTATCTACTTACTTACTTACTTACTTACTTATTCAAAACAAAAAAGAAAACTATTCATTTTTGAGTTGAACTATTTATATAATTTGAATTTTTATTTCTGAGCGTTCTGAGAGATACCGATACGTTTTCAATCTTGCTTTTTTCAAAACGAAACGACCATTTCAATCAATATATTTGAAATACAAATCCTTACATCAAACACCCCATACTCCACACCCACCGTCCACACTCCACACATTCATTCGGTGAAACAACAAACAAAATAATAAAACATGTAGTCCGAATGGAAATCACATTGTATATACTAATTATACTTACATATATACCTAACTCAATAACTAAACATATTTAAACGGTTAGACATGAAGTTAACTTTTCAATACACTCGCATACACATTTACCCTCAAGTCATATGCACAAACTAGTTTATTATACTTTTATACTACGCTGCATGTAAAACATATTGCAAGTCATACAACAACAAAATATGGAAGGAAAGCCTAATCAAATGGTTAGATTTATAGTCGCAAAATACATATACATATATATTTTGTAATGCAAAAAATTATTTGACACAAAAATGTGACAACTTGTTCAAAACGAACAATCATTTAATTGACTTGACCTCTGCTTTAAAATGCTTTTAAAAACAGGCTTCCGGTGTAAATCACAATCAAAAGAATTGTTTTAAATAAAAACAAACTAAAAGTTTCAAATAGACCTCATTGAGTAACGAAAACTTCACACAGCGTCCTTCAAACCCGACTTAACTAAATTTTTCTAAACGTTTCCAGTAAAAATGTTATATTTATGAGAGCCTTAAATGCCAATACCTATTAAAAAAATTGAATTAAATAAAAATGCTTTTAAGTAAATATTTTAAACTTATATATCTTTGTATTATACAGATTAATTAAAATATAATATTATGCGATGTCTGTTTTAAACTTCTATAAAAAAATGTCCATAGCATACTTATATTTATATCCATATATCTAGTAAATTCAAGCAGTCTGATTTGTTTCTTTTATGAATGATAAGATTATACTTGATTGCATTATAAGTCTTTCTATCTATACTTAGTTACTTGCATATGTACATATGACAATCGAAGCACAATAATCACACAAAATTTTTATTTTTCCAACAAAAATTCTGGCTAACAACTACAACAACAACAACAACAACAACATCTACGTTAACTGGCAACTCTCAACGCTAAAAAAAACTACTCAACTCAACTGCCTCTTCAAATATTTCTTTCTCTCCCTGTAACTAACTAACTAACTAACTAACTATGCAACTAACTAACTATCTTCGTACAACTACAATAACAAAAACTACAACAACATCTACAACTCTTCACGTGGCCGGCACTTGCTTTTGGCCACGAAACGCGCGTGTTATTTGCCATCCTACTCCTACTCACTGAACACCCTCACAATCACATATGTCCAATGTGTTATTAACAACTTCAACAACAACATCAACAAAAACAACAACAACAACAACAATTAATCCAAAAACAAACATGAAAACAATCTATTCTAAACGTTACTCAACTTAAAACTGAAATAAAAATATGAATATTATTAATATTCTCAAACGTTAACGATTTTCCTATAAATAAACCTAAATTTCAAATAAATAAATCTCTCATTGGACATGAACAAATCATACAAAATATTTTCTGACTGCCGTGTTTCGTAACAATTTCATCAACAAACGAAACAAACATGAATAACGACATATTTCATTATATATTTATGAACACTACGAATTATAATATAAAAAAAAAATACTTGCTAATCAAATAACTAAACAATAACATAAACTGCTTGAAAACAAAAAAAATATATATATATAACAAATTATAAAAAAAAAACTAATACGGTTTATACAAAAAAAAAATTCCAAAAATATACTTATTGCTATTATTTTTAACCGCATTACCCAACACACTCCGTCTCTCTGTCGAACTCGCACACACAGATAAGAGTAATATTCCTTTATTGGTTACCTTGCATATTGCGCATGCAAAGACCCGGACAGGTTGGCTACGAGTGTCCGCCGCCGCCCTCGTCTTCGGGCTCCTCCAATGCTGGTGACAAAAAGCAACAGATACAAAACGTTGAGCTCAAGGAAAGGTAACCCAACTCTCACTCTCTCTCTCTCTCTATATATATATATATATATATATCTGTCTTTCTGTCTCTGTTTGTGACACATTCACTTTCTGACTAGCAGCTGACCATCCATCAAATGCTCGTACTTAACATATCGATACTACTATATAAGTGTAGTATCTATCTTAACTGAACTGATTCTCCATTGATTAATGTCTCACACTTACGCAATAGATCCTCTAAATCGCTGCTCGCCAATGTACTCGACATTGATGATGACTTTCGCTGCAATCATCGTTGCACCAGTGCCACTTTACCCCATCAGCCCACTTACTACCGGACAATGTTTAGGTGAGTTCCGATATTGTCTAACAGCAAATGATCTCATCACGGATGGCATTTATAAAGAAAAGCAAATAAAAAATATAATCTTTTATTAAATTGCAAGGTAAGTTAAAGGTATTTCTCAAATGATACAAATGTTTGTCGCTCCACACTATGTATTTTAACAGATTACAATTACAGAGCAAAGTTTATAAATGAATCTATCATTTTATTTTCAATAAAAAGTTCATAAAGTAATCAGTGCCCATTTTCACACAAATATACGAATTTATCTGTCATGGTCCGTGAACGTGGCACAAAGATAACCTGAAGTTTTATTTGTAGATACAAAATAAAAGCATTTAAACGGACTGCTGCATACTCTGTTCTTCGTATATTAGCATCCCAAAGCCATCTCGAAAAATAAGCAGACATCAGAAACTGATGTTCTGAAAAAGTATTGAATTTACTGTATATTCGCAACAGTCAAACTTCATGATACCTTAGATTCCGAAGTAAAATGGGTTAGTTTGCAAATATCTTTCAATATCTTACAAAGAAGTATTGAGAAAGTGTTTTAAATTTGTAGGCTGCATTTGCTTAATAGAAGTGTATTCTTGACAGTCAAACTTTATGATACCGCACTTTCTATGGCAAACGGTTATCGATATCAGAAACAGAAAAAAAGATGACAACATTGGTAAGCAAAAAAAAAAAAAAAAAAAAACGAATACAAGCAAGAACAACTTCAACAAGCCACATCCTTATCCGCATCCGCATTCTCGTCCTCATTCAGCACAGGCTCGAATGACAGTCAATGACAATGACAATGACAATATGTGTGGTTCAACAACAAAGAGACAACAGCAAAAACATCAACAACAACAACAACATCAACAACAGCATCATCAGCAAACGCAACAAAAGCAACAAAACATAACAGCACTTGAACAGGCCAGGAGAAAGTAGTGGCAAATGGCAAGGACACGCATTATGTGACAAGCACAATGAACAAATGTTATAGCTGAAAAATATAAATACAGTCGTTATATAAAAGACTAAGCAGAAAAGACCTGAACAGACCAGAACAGACCAGAACAGAACAGAACAGAACATAGTATACAATAAAACATAGCTCAGCTGAGCTCACTTGTCCATCTACAATAGACAACGATATTGGGTCAATAAGCTAGTACAAACCCCGTCACAATGACATACGCCTACAAAACTACTGAGTTGGCTTACATATGCGCTTCACGAGAATAGCCAGACAATCCCATGTGATCTAGAACAAATCGCTTGCAAGACAATTCCAATTCCAATTCCAAGACAATTCAATCACATAAAAACTTGCTAAATAGTACTGTGATTTGTTATATCAGATTCATATTGCAAAATTAAATTCAGCTATGTCTTAAGTTTGTAATTACAATTACAACTGCAAATCAAATAAATAGCCCCAAATTCTATTTTAAAATAGTTAGTGGCTCTTAATGCCACTCGGGTTATTATAATGAATGTGCCCAGTGCCAGTGTAGGGCGCAATGTCTATAACTATTGTTGTTTAACGGGTTGTATATTAAAATCGTTATATAAAATATAGCACCTTCTCTTTCGCTCTCTCTCTCTCTCTTTCAGTTTCTCTCATTCGCTTTGTCTTGTAGTGCAGTTTCTTAAGTCTGACACTCAGCGAGAACAAAAGCCAACAAAATGAAAAGGCTAAGGATATCGCATCACTGTCTCAAGTGTTTGCCATGTCAATAGCAATACTTTCCAAATAAGCAAATAAGTGGGTGCCGTATGCTACATACACTCAAAAAAATTGTATGCACTTTTGAAAGCAGCTCTGAAAGCTAAGAACATTTTCTGTTTTGTTTTTTTAAATAATTTGAAAATTTAAAATAAAAAAAATTTAAAAATGTTTTTTTTTATTGTTCAATATTTAATATACATTTTTAAATAATAGAAAATGTTTCTAAAAAGTATAAATGCAAAACCTTATTTCTTCTGTAAATTAAAAAATAGTAATTTTCACTCTCTACTGCTACGTAAAATAAAAAATAAAATAAATGATTAATGATAAATGATAAATATGTAACATCGTAAAATACCAATGTTTAATTATAATATAATTAACAAGGAAAATGATGTTGTCAGAGTTCTGTGTGAACATGTAACGAAAACACTACTGAATTAGACATATTTTTGTAAATTTGATAAAAAATGTGCCATGAAATTAGGTACAGAAAAACCTTCAGTTTTAGAAATATACTTATTGAATAATAAAGGGAATTATACGAAGGGGGATTCTTACAAATACAGGGTGATGTGTTTTTTCAGTGTATGCATACATACACATTGTAAATACATACAATATTCAGAATATCGTCGAGCGTTTAACGTGAAAGGCATATTGATGAAATGGTTTTCAATGAGTTGTTTTCACAGGCAAGGCGACGATGGCAGTGTGGGCCCGGTGGGTCCAGTGGGTCAAGTGGGCCAAGTTGGACCCGTTGCCGCCGTAACCGATGCTCGCATGCACGAGGCCATTTCGCATACCTGTCTAAGCTCCTCGGCCGAATATGAGCTCGCTCTGATACTGAAGGAGCTACGTTGGATTACCGATCAGGTGCGTAGATCCCTCTGAACTGCGGTCAAATGCCGATTGCCAATCGATGTTATTTGCAGCTGAAGAAAGAGGATGAAACAGGCGATATTACGCGGGATTGGAAATTTGCCGCAATGGTCGTGGATCGTTTGTGCCTTATTATTTTCACGCTTTTCACAATTATCGCCACGCTGGCTGTATTGTTTTCGGCACCACATTTCATTGTAAGTAGTCGCTGGGTTTGAACTTGTCTTTTTATATTTATTATTTGTGTTCTTTATAGTTCCCGTAAACGCTTCACACAACTCTCAACAGTGTCCACAACCCTTCGTTTTGAGACAAGTCGTACAAATATTATTTCTACTTTTGTACAATTTTAATAGAAAAACCAATGTATTAAAAAAACAAAATACCAACTAAAACAAAAACAAAAACCTGTAAAGAATACATAAACAAATGAATGCTTTTCAACTTAATGTTCTTTTGGATTCGATTCCTTTCACTTGAGTATAATTATAACAACATATTACTATAAAATGTATAGATAATTTTTTTAAACAATAAAATATAAAATAATATATTATTGTACGACGGCTTTAGTTATTTCCTTATCTACTGACTTCATAATTTACATTTGCGTTTTTTATTACTGTAAAATAATTCATTGTTCATTTATAAGTATTTTCATATTTTCTATGATTTTTATTTTTAGTATGTAAAATAGCGTATACAAATATGTTGCTGTGATAGAAAATTGTATGAACAAAACGTAAACCAGTCACAATAAATTTCAAATTCGAAGTGAACAAAACAAAAAGTAAAAAATAAATAATTAAACAAAGGAAGAAAAAAGTAAATGCATAGACAACACACACACACGCAATCCGGTTAATTGCTTGGACTTTGTTTATTTAATTTGTATGTTTTTGTTTTTCAAGCAGCAACCAAAACTTAAAGAAGAAAATGTCTTAAATTGAGTAATTAGAGAAATAGTTAAAACCTGGCTTTTTAGCATTGAAATTGGCAATTGACAGTTGAAATCAGCTTGGCACTCAGTACCAAAAGCACATTACGCAATCTGTTTATGTATATCTAATAAGTACTATTATATATAGTTGCATAGCTTCAATTGTACCATGTCCTTTCGCAAAACGTGATTGTATCGACTTATTTAACATTGTCGACATTTTTAAGCACTCAATTTGCACCGCATTCTTTAAATTAAACATAAAAATTAATTATCAAAAAATAAAACAAAAAATACGAAATAAATGACAACCACAAACACTTGTGAAAAATCGAACAGAAGTTCGATTTGAATTGTTGTAACTGGATCAACTAAACATCTGAATACTAAAATAACAAACAACATGGCCAAACAACAACAACAACAACAACAACACGAAACCAAACAAACCGAAAACAGCTAAGATATTGAAAAAGGAAATGCAAATCTAGCAGCATATGTAAGATCAACGCAGAGGAGCTAAACGGCATACCCGATGAGGATGGAGAAGTTGAAAACAAAGTATAAAGTTAACTATTTTTAAATATTATATATACATATAATTATATATATGAGTAAAACATAAAAGCATGTAGCATATAAATGCAAGAGAAAGCAAATGGAAATTAAGTAAAAAATGCTTATAAAAAATAAACTAAACAAAATAACAAGAAAGGTAATAATAATTACAATACTTAGCATAAGTATTAGATAAAGTATAAAGCAAGAGGTTAGTCAAATATACATATGACAAATACTAAGTAACATAATAATATGGAAAAAAAAAAACAAAATAAAAACATAATTTAGACAAACAAATTTTTAAACGAAATTTCAACAAAGAACAGCAAAAAGTTAACAGCAAATTCGTGCGTAGCGTATACAAAAAACAAGTATTTAACTACAGATAAGAATAATAAAAAATATTCAACACAGCACACATATGTATACACACACACACACACACACACACACACACGCCCAGATCAGACATGTATGTATGTCATTTCCTTTTTGTTTTTTTTTTTTTTTTGAGAGAATACTTGTTGCAATCGAAAATAAAACAATAGAACAAATTAAGACAATTTATACATATGTATCTTGCTTTGCATAACACAGGAAAACAACCACAAATTTAAATTTAAAAACACAAACAAAAAATAAACAACAAAAAAACCAATACAATTGCGCTGTAAACGAATTATAATTTCTTGTGTCACATTGACATGCTTCTTATTACCAAATACTATATACATATATATATATATATATATATATATATTTACCTACATTAGCATTAGATCAGTGCATTATCATACATATAGCGAATTTTCAAATTTAAATCTCAATAAGCTAAGGATTTTTTTTTTTTTTTTTGTATAGCCATGTAAGACACCCAATAATTGTATGCATTGTATTGTAAGCGTATTTTTATAGTCAGTGCAAAAGCAAACACAACCACACTTACATACATACATACATATATAGTACATATGAACTAACATATGAATATCAATTAGGCAGCCAATTACATGTAACTCAGCAATATGCAATTCATATACATACATACATACATACATACATATATACATACATACATACATACATACATATATAAACAGCTGCAAAAGAAACACCAAAAGCTGCTAGGGGCTATGCACAAAAGCAACGGTCTTCCTTAATCTTAAAAACACAACAAACAAAAAATAATAATAAAAAATAATAAAGTAAAAGAAAGAACATAAATATATAACTTATTTACCAACTATTAAACTGAAAGAAAAAATACATTAAACCCAAACGTTTAAACCAAAACCTTAAAACAAAATAATACTATAAACCTAATCAACTTAAAATGCATGAAAACTTAACTAAAACGTTCGAAAGTAAAAACTAAAAACACTAAAAACTGTTAAAAACTAAAAAAAAAAAATACACAATGCTGTTAGCCGCCTGTAAGCCTAACAGCGGAGCTTTTAGCGTCGTCTAGCGACTGCACATAAAGCTCTGCCCCAAAGCTAACAATGTAGCCATCAAATATTTTTGGTCTAAAGCTTGCGCAGCCAATTGACATAAAGGCCACAAAAAAAAAGCTTGAAGCTATAAAGCAGCAAACTGAACATATATATTAGAAAACTAACGAAATGCTTTCCACGCCTGCTGACGGTGCTAACTTTTGCTCAAAGGTAATTTTATAGTAAACTAAAAATACATTTTATGAAATCCATACTTTGGATATTCGAATACCTAAATACTTGAATAACCTTACCATTTCTGAATCTCGAGTAATTTGCTGTTAATTTTCAAAACACTTTCCATTGTTTGGCAATTGAAAATATTCAAATACAATTATTGCATTAATTACACTTTGAAAGGTTACTTTTTGCACTTTTGAATTGCAATTGATTCAGATTTTGTTTACAAGGGCAGTTTTAATATTAGTGAAATATGTATCTGCGATTGCACTATCCATTTGAACATATTGAAAACCTTGAGACCTGTTTTACATCAGGGATTTTCCAAATTCTTACTTACACTGATTTGGTTTATATATATATATATACGTATATATATATATATATATATATATATATATATATATATATGTATGGAATTACCTCAAGTATAGTACTGCAGTCAGCTTCAAGCCCTTATGACCATGCTCGGCGGCTAACGACTGGATTATGTATGTCTCCAAATATATGTAATACTTGTTAAATGCAATTTAAAATGCTTGAATTACGCACTTAAACGAAACTACAATTTAAATAATAACAAAAATGAATAAAAACTCAAATACTAAAAACATCTACTTAAATCAACTTTAACTAAATGTTGCTTGAATACTAGAGCCAATTAATGTGAAATGCATTCGGCAGCGAATTTACTACCAAAA
This sequence comes from Drosophila quasianomalipes, assembly GCA_035043665.1. NCBI lineage: Eukaryota > Metazoa > Arthropoda > Insecta > Diptera > Drosophilidae > Drosophila > Drosophila quasianomalipes. The sequence goes on from JAWNMU010000068.1 coordinate 22,578, forward strand.
GCAATTCAGTTAAAACAAAAAATTAAAAATAACACCGAAGGGAAACGCAAAATTTAAAGCCTAATAAAAACGCAGTGTATCGATAATAATAACAACAAAATCAACAACAACTAAAGGGTAATTTTTTCCTCGTAGCATTGCCAGACAGTTTTGTTGTACAATTTGTTTATTTGTGATTGAGATAAGTTATTTAAATTTACAAGAAAAAACAAACGAAAAAAGAAAAGCCCAAAACAACCGTTTTTGATAATCCCTTTTTTTTTAGTAAGAGCTACATTTTAAATATGTATTAATAATGTAAATGGTTTCAAACATACACAAAGTATTCAAAATCACGAATATTAGCAACAACTGCGTTTTATACATATGAAAATGTCTCAATCAAATCACATTCAAGGACTCACACAGATTTGTACAGGATTGCCGAATAGCTCAACTTGCATAAAAAAAAAAAAACAAAAAGAAATGAAAACAAATCAGCGCAGTAATCTTAAATTTAAGTTAGATATTTGCTCATCGAATCTATTCAAAAATCTTGCTCAAGAATACCTACAAATTGCTGCAAGCAATGTCATTTTTTTTTTGTTTTAGCTTTAGAACCAAATTATTCTTTCGAGTTCTTCTTCACTAAAAAATATTTGAGCCATTTATCATTTAGGTAATTTCACATATACGAGTATGTATAGACAATCGCCGAAAATAATACTATAAATATCATTTTGACAATAGGTAAAGGTTATGATACTACTTACACACACATATATAAATGTATTGACAATTGACATTTAGAAATAATTTTAGATTTTTCGATATTTTTTGTGTGCCCCCTTAGAATGGTTTAATTAATTAAAATGCCAGGAATTTAAGACACACTCAATTGGCAACCACTTACAATAGTATAAACAACTACGAGTATATGTAAACGGCTTACTCAACGAACTCAATGAGCACCTCAACTTTATTCGGTTTCCAAAAAATAAAAAATAATGAATACATGCTACTCTATACATATATCAAGTACCAAACAAATTGAACTTGCTTTAGTTTCAAATAAAGAAAAAGTGTGGAAGGACTAATGAAAGGTATACACATGCACACACACACACACACACACACACACACACACACACACACACACACACACACACACACACACACACACACACACACACACACACACACACACACACACACACACACACACACACACACACACACACACACACACACACACACACACACACACACACACACACACACACACACACACACACACACACACACACACACACACACACACACACACACACACACACACACACACACACACACACACACACACACACACACACACACACACACACACACACACACACACACACACACACACACACACACACACACACACACACACACACACACACACACACACACACACACACACACACACACAGACACAGACATGAGTAGATGATACCAGCTATGCGTAAAGAACTATTCTCAAAATACATGAAAAAAGGAAATAAATATAAATAACTACTTATACAGGCTTTGCTTGATTTGTACACATATCTAAGCGAATTGTTCGAAATACTTTCAATTGAAAATCAAACATAAATGGTAATAAATATACTAAGAGTGAGACCTTCAAAACAAATATGCCATATTCGTGTCATTTCCTTAACTTCAGAGTCTCAACATTTAAAAATCTAAGAATATAGCAGTGCAGACACATATACTAAATACTATTCAAGTCAAGTTTCTTAGTCAGAAATATATCTTAAGTTTAGGTTTACTTTTTCGACAATTTCTATTCATAATTACTGCTCATTAGCTGTTGTAATTTTGTATATAGGTCCTGTGTGACCTGCAAAGTAAATATGCCATATTTTCACAGTATCAACATTTGAATATCTGAGATTAGAGCAGAGCAGACGCATATATAAATACTATTCAAGTCTTGTTTCTTAAGTTAAGGTTAATTTTTGTGAGAGTTTCTTTTCATAATAATAGTTGGCAGAAGTAATTTTTATATAGATTCAAAAATGCAAAATAGTACATATTCACTTAAGCATATATTTTGTATTTTGTATTTTATATTTTGTGTTACACATTTGAAATTCTTTGCGGAATTGAGGTCTTCGTATGATTTGCCCAATACTAACATTTAACAGCAATAAATTGAGTATACTAAAACATTACAAATGATTTTAGTGTAAAGCAATAATCTAAAAAATAATATTTAAGGTGACAGAGTTAAACACACACACACACACACATATATATATATATATACATATATATAGACGACCACATGACACACAGACAGTAATATGTATATATATATATATATAAATATATACATATATATAAAGTGTGTTCGCGTTGGTGATGAGTTAACAACTAAGTTAGTTTAGGCCGGCTTAATAAGACAAATATATTAGCTATAAGGCAAATTCATCTGAGTAAATTGATATTTAAGTACATACAACATATTTATTAGCAGTGTTGCGATTAAGTGCTAAATGACAACAATACATCAAATATACAGGCCAAACAATGTAATTTAAATACATTGTCTTGCATATGATATACATATGTATGTATGTATGTAGTAAGTGCATAAATACATAACTAAAACTAGTGTTTAGGCCAATGCTACATATTGAGCTCGTGACTTACATTCCAATGGTAATTAAAGACAAAATCGTAGAACAATATGAATGAAAACTATAATAAATTAAACTTAAGCATATACACGCAACACACACACGCAACACACACACACACACACACACAACACAACACATACAAGACAGAACAAAGTCCTTAATCTAAAAGTGAAATTTGAATTGAATTGATTACACAGTTTGTTACATATAAAACAGCACATATTAAAATAATGAATTCATTAAAATAGCCTGACAACCAAATGAATCTTCAATGTTCAATTTAACGGCCATTGTAAAATTCACGTCATCATTTTCGAGATTCTTCCTTTTCTAACACTTTGGGCATATGTGTTGTATGCCATAAAATGTTGCATAATTTTTGGCATATTTTCCATCAAACAGTTGGAGTTCTCTTCAAATAGTCAATCCAAAATTGTTGATATTGATTTACAAATTTTTGAAATTGACTTATATTGACACTTATAAAAGATACTATTGATACTTCACTGGTCTAGGACAATAAATCGACACAACAATGCCACAAATTGTAGTTATCAATATTTTATATGGCTTATTCGATTGATGTATACACATGTCTACTCGAATTTCAATTTAATTCGGCAGAATACATTATTGCTAAAAATAAATAAGATAAAACTTAAACAAAACCAAAACAATGAATGCAACAAAATGAATTATATAAAAAAAGCATATGGTTGTATGGTTGTAACTCAAAATACACAAGCAATTAAAGTTGAAAATAAACATGATTTTAGAATTCAAATAAACAAGACGCAACATTAAACAAAACTCTAAATACAAGAAAACATAAGGAAACTATTTAAAAGAATAAAAAAACAAACAAAAACCCTAAGAGAAATATTACACAACAAATGAAAAACAAAAAACGAAAGAAAAGCAAAATACATTTACGTACATACACATACATGCATTAACTAATTAACACTAATAAAAGCAAAGCAAAAATATAAATAAAAATGCAAAAAAAATAAATTAACAATAAAAATTTAAATGCCAACAACTACTCAACGGCAAACATGTTAACTTAGTAAATAAAACGCAAGAAACGATACAATATGCAATTAAATAAAATGTTTTAAACAATAAAAAAAGGAATATTAAAGAACGCAAATCCATATGGAATTAAATGAAGAAAAGTCTTTTTACTGGGGTCTTCTCATTTAGATGATGAAATTGAAAATATCGAGCAAACACTTATAGTGCCAAGAACTGTTTTTTTCTAATGCTGAATGAAAAATATGAAAAATATATAAATTTTACCTAGTCTTTTCCACTTTGCTGTTTGGTTTAACGGATTTAAGGACCAGTGCTCTAAAGTTCAAAAAGTACGCTATACTTTTAGGGGCACACAAGCACCGAAAAATGACACTAATTTTGGGTGGGAAATATGGTCACTCTTTGCAGGTTGCCGCACTTACCGAATTGAGTAAAAATTGTCATACTTTGAGGCGCAAACCAGAACAGAAAATAGCGCATAATTCGGACGTATCTTTGTAGATATCCGAAAGGAAAAATTGCGTAATAATCGTCAGGACTAGAACTGTCCTCAACAATATGTTTAGCACAGATCTTGATAGGAGATACAAGAATATGAGCAATTTTTTATTTTTGAAAAAAATCATTTTATTTTTTATTTATTATTTTATACTTGAAAATCGCTGCTGATGTTAAACTCATTAAGATAAAATTAATGGAACCTCAACATTGAGCCGATGTGGCTACAGTTAGGGATAATAGGTATTTTTGAAGCGCCCTTCGCGATTCTTGCGTCCACCTGGCCGCACTATACGCGGCACATACTCCTTGTCGTGCTGGTCGAGAGTGCGTCTCCACGGATTGACGTCCCGCTCAAAGAAGCGACGACGCGCCTCCATCGGCCGTGTCTTGTAATCTATCTTGTACAGCTTCTCCCACATGTATATCTCGGGCAGCTCCAGATGCCGAGGACGCTTCGCGGCCAAATGCTTGAGTGTGCGTTCCAGAAATTCACGTTGCTCCCCATTCTCATAATCGGCGGCACGTCGCAACATTGCTCCGCCCACATAGGGCAACAGCTCGTCGGCAGCGCGGCGAATGCTCGGCACCTTAATGTATACGCCAAGCAACCGACGCAGTGTGGCATCGTTGAAGTCCAGACATTTGCCCTCCGGCGACATTGCCGCATAGAGCGGCTGTGGTGCTGTGCCCCGACAGAAGTTCACCTTAGCATTCGCATCCACATGTGGGCCATGGAGCAGCAGCGTGTTCAGCTGATACTCATAGAAGCTCCACTCGCGGCCGTTTGTGATCACAGTCTGGGTGTTCAGCGGATAGGTCAGCTCGTTGTAGGTATTGAAGCCATTGTAGTTGGCCTGCGCCAGCAGCCAGGCGTACGATGATTGAATGGCCAGCGCATGCAGTGCCTCCACCTGGTCACGTTGACCGTATGAGTCCGGACGCAGCTGTAGATGTGCCCGCGACTGAAACGAGAGCAATCCAAAATTGGCCGCATTTGTGCTGGGCCAGTAGCCGGGCACGTTGACAGCATGCTGATGCGTGGTGCTATAGCCCAAGGTGCGTGCATCGTGCTTGTAGCGCGGCACTTTCATGGCCAGCGTCAGATTCTCGCTCTCCTCGGCCGATTTCCACGGCGGCAGCTGTTGATGATGCCGCAGCGCCAAATACGGCGCGCCAGTATACTGCACCAGACGGTCAACGTTGTCATTGGCGTCCTCCTTCTGCCATTCGCGGCCCTCCTTTGACTTGATCACATTTTTGGGCGGATTAACGCCGCCGACGGCCCAAAAGGCCTCATGCCGCGGATTGTAGTCAATCTCGACATCATGCAAATGCGTAAAATCAGCGCCAAGCACTTGCAATGCGGAACGATTTATCTGCTCCACAATAATCTGGGTCAGCTGCTGTTCGCCTGCCACTGCATCAAGCGGTGTCGCCAGCTGCGTCAGCTGGTGTCTGCAACGCATAAGTTGGATTAGATCCGATTTGCAGGCTGATCTGATTGACTTACTTGTAGCAGTCATGGGCATATTCCAACGCTTCAATAATATCGTTACGCGCCAGCTTCACAATGGCATCCAAATCCATCTGACTGTCGTCGACGACTCCGGCTGGCTTGGACGCGGGACTGCTGCCAGGCTGCAGCTCCTCCTCCAACTCCAGTACGGTGCGCGTGTAATGCTGCGTCAGCGGCAGGGCGTTAAACGGCACTTTAGTATCATTGAGATCGACCACCTTGTAGCCGTAGTAGCGCGGCATATTTATTTTGATCATTTTCTCCTCGACGGTGGGTAGCTGGCGTATCTCCTCGTGCCACTCAGCGGCTGTCTGCTGCTTGCGCGCCTTATAGGTGAGATCCCTAATGGCTGGATACTCCGGTTCCACACTATATTCTGATTCGGCCACTGGCGCTGCCGCTGCCTGTGGCTCTGCCTTGCCGATGGCCAGGTAGCGGCAGCAGACGGTATGTAGACGCTCTCGCAGCTGCTCTCCACGTCGCAGTGTCAACATTTTCAGTGCTTCAAATGTTTAATACACAACTATTCAAGTAAATAAATTACGAATGCAGCAGAGCAGAGTCGGTCGCCGCAAACGAGGAGGTTATGACATCGGGACTACGATGAGCGATAACGATTGCTTATGGCAAATAAATATATCGATATCAGCATACGAATACATCGCAATCGCTGTAGCCCAGTATGCAGCTCAAATCGTTACTTGCATATATAATGTGGGCAAAATGATATTATTATTACTCCATATTGATTTAATACTCCATTAGTCGTTGTAGCATTTTGAAGTAACTGTGTCAATTGCAATTTTATGTTAGCATAAATGCAATAAATATGCACACATTTCAGCTCAGCAATAGCAAGGCTTACGTATTCTATATGCAACTCTCTTTATTAAATAGCAGCGTACTTGCCTCGGATGACGATCACTTTGCTTTTTTGCACTATATGTAAAACTGCGAATCAGTTGGCATATATGTGCTTGTATTGTGTGTTTTCGGGTTTTTCCCAAATAAATTTAATCCCCAACTGTCCTGTCGGCATTACATTTCATCATTTCGCGCTGACCAGGCCAGAGTGATATCCCCATATCTTATCTACTGATTAAGTAGGTACCAATACTTATGTACCTGTGTGCGCATTCGTTCTCAACATTCAACATTTATTAAAATATTGATAAACAAACCTTTAGAGCGACGTCACGCGCTCTAACTCTAGACCTAGCACACAAAATATAAGGCCAAAATGTCCAATATGCCTCACAATGACAGCGGCTCAGGAGCGCACCCGCGAGTGGTTGGCCGCACAGGAGGAAGATGAGCTGGAATCGATTGCCGAGTCATCCGTGGTAGACAGTTCGGATGACTACAAATACAGCGAGCATACGTACATATCCGAGCAGGAAGACAACGACAATGGCAACGACAATGACAACGACGATGACGACGATACTGGCGAAGAAGAAGTGAGCACCATCGCACTGGGCACACGAATGGGTGAGTAATAACAGTTGACAACATACACCTACACATATGGAAATGTATGTATTGAGAGTGATGCGCATATTATTATTTATAAATACACACATACGGCAGGCGCTAACAAAGGCTCCATTATAAGAGACACTCTACGCGATCTCTTGAATTCGATCAACAGCATTCAGACCGTTGGCAATGTGAACATCAGTAATTCCACCAATGTGCACATTGGCAATGTGACCAACATCAACGGAATATACAGATCATCACAGAGACGACCAGCCGCCCGCGCAGCTCACGCAAGGAGCGTCGAAGAGCCTCACTCGACGAAGCACCCGATCTAAGCGGAAACGAACGCGAGGAGGAGCTGGACGAGGCGGAGGAGCGTATCAATTCCGATGCTTTTATCAATAGCCAAAGTAAGGGAGCAACAACACCAGCACACACACTGCTTGGACATTATTCATATTCTAACATCAATTTTAAATTCATATTTAACAGAATTCAAATTACCCAAAGAGCTGTGTTCCATTGTGCCGCGGCACTCCTGGCTAGCCCAAATGCCCATCGAACCGCCCGTGAAGCTGCAGCGTCCCGTTAAATACGTTGTTATATGTGAGTATGAAATCCTACGTCCTAATCCAGGCAATGGCAAATATAGATTTCAGTACGAGTGCAGAGGGTACAAAGCATATACATTCATATTATTCATAGACATCAAAAACCTAATCAATACAGCCTCTATCGATGAAGCCTGTAAGATATATCCGTATATATACAACAACTTAATAGATTGCTCTTAATTCCTGTTTTCTGTTACACAAACTGAAAATATCTGTTTCCACACCACATGCGCATCTAAACATATTCAAAATGTTCATGTGAAATTTATTGTCTCCCAACTTAAACACACGACTTGGCTCTCTTGCTAATAAAGACCGTTTACTATCACTTAACTAGATAGCAAGTATCGTCATTATATATATACACCTGAAATATTAACATTCCATTTTCACCTTTGCCACACCAACACAGTGCACACGGCGACGGAGAGCTCCGAGAAGCGGGCAATCAATGTGCGATTAATACGCGATATTCAGGTGAGTGTCTTCTGATTGCAGATTCGGATTGATTTCAAATGTGTAATTGTGTTTTTGGTGTTTGTGCAGTGTTTCCACATCGAGAGTCGTGGCTGGAATGATATTGCGTACAACTTTCTTATCGGCTGTGATGGCAACATATATGAGGGGCGCGGCTGGGAGACATTAGGTGCACATACCATGGGCTACAACAAAATTGCCCTAGGCATTAGTTTCATTGGCTGCTTCATGCGCAGTCTGCCCACGCCGGATGCGTTGCACATGTGCCGCAATCTGTTGGCTCGTGGCGTCGAAGATGGACACATTGCCACAGATTATCGCCTCATTTGCCACTGCCAATGCAACTCGACGGAGAGTCCCGGTCGTCGGCTATTCGAAGAGATCCAGACTTGGCCGCATTTCTACAATCTTGCCCAGGATGGGCAATAGCAGTATACAAATATAAATATTGGTGATTGTCGCGTTCTAATAACTCTGTTTGTATTAATTATTTCGTGTTCTGTTGCATTTCTCTACACATTACAACAAAAAAAAACAACAACAAAATATATGTATTTATATATGTGTGATAAAAGTATTCTTAAATTCCGTAAAGCCGCAGATAAAATATGAACACATTAATAAGATATTCGTTGGTCAGTTTCTAAATTGTTTTCATATTTAATTTCTGTTTTAATTCGTATTATTTAATTATGGAAACATCTTAACATTTTGTCCTCCTTGAAGACCGCCAGTTGTTTAGGAAGCGTCAGTTTCCGATTTGCGGGCTGTTCAATTGTAAATAAATAAAGAAAAAGTTAGTAAAATACATAAATAACGAGTTGTCAAAAAATAACGCAGCGCTTGCAGTAAGTTAGAAACAATTTCGACAATTGGCGGATATTCAATGGAATCTTATAGCACATTTGTTAATAAGAATCTTATATTTTATTCAATTTTTGAGTGGTTCCATCTCACTCGATCAGTCAGACGACTGTGAGCTATTTTTCATCTCGAGGCAAATGGGGATATTGGGTACAGAGCATATTTGGTGAATTATTCAGAATGGTTAAATTACGAACACATTAGAGGCAAAGTAAAATCAAACAACATTAATTATGACTTTGGGAGCATTGTTAGGCAGCTGTTAGGCCGGCTGATTAGTGTTTCATTGCGGCTAATATTTTTGTTCTTTTTTGGAGCAACAGATGCATGACAACAACAACATAGTTCTTGGGCAGTAACTCAATAACTTACACCTCGCCACATGACAGACTTTCGTTGTTTATGACAACTATTACTTCTCATCTGCAATACACAGAGAACAATTGTATAATAATTGCCTGCATTTTGGGCACGAACATAAAATAGATGCGATTTATATAATCGATTATCACATCTGGCATTGGTATAGGCTGGAACTTTTAATTGATCTCGGATCCCTTCGATTGCACAACGATTACGGGTTACGTTTACGGATTACGGATTACTTACGTGCTGGCTTGCCGTTGACCCAAGGTGTGAACTTCACGTGGCTCTCGTTGCGCTTGGCGGCAGCGGCGCGGAGCTCTGTGCGCAGCGCTTCACGAAGGACACGGGCCGCAATGTTCGAGTATTGGATGTAACTGGCGAGTATCAAACAAGTATCACATGAGTCGTCCATTAAATCATTGACTGTGTGTTTGGCAAATTATAGCTAACAACAATTACGTAACGCACATAGTAGTTGGTGCAGAGTACGGAAATTGAAGTGCCGCCGCTACACAAATTATGCATTCGGCAATTGTTTTCGCATATTTTACTTACGTAATTCCAGCTGCTCTCCAGGCGTTGGTCATCTTGATAAATCTTTTCGCAACTTATTTGCACGGTGAACGAAAATTGAGACCTTTCGCAGTGCACGCACTTTCAGAGTTGTCAAGGAAAACAGTTAGAGATGTTCGATATTATCGATATGGCGATTAATTCTAACCGAGCTTTCAACACTACCAATATATCAGTGCTGTGTCGATACTATTGTGCACGATATTCTTACTTTTTGCAGGATATTCCGCTGTACTAGAATAACTTTAATATTCATACGACTTGGTTCTCCAAAGCTAACCAAAAATTTGAGCATATACAAAACTAAAGCTGAGCTAGTTTTGAAGCTTAATCCGATTTTGATCATAGCGGCTATAAGGTTTTTGTTTTATTTTTATATTTAATTAATAAGTTAAGGAAATTTCCAATTCGATAGCTATTGAATAATAAAGAACCAGACATATCGGCCTATCGATGTTTAGCTGCATCTATTGGTCTCACTGCGCTCAGCTTTGTTTGTGTTGCGTCTCACTTGCACATGTGGGAAGAGTTGTTGTTTAACACCAATGGCTAATTAGTTAACCCGTTTATTAAGTCCATATGATATCCACCTCAATAGAAGTTTGTTCGAAACGTGCACAGAATTAATAATATTAATAATGCCTAAATATTATCACAGTGCGTAATCACTTCGCAAATCCGGTAACATACGTACATATTTCGAGTGGGAGTATGTTGAAAGCATGTGCCGCTAACTCAGCCAAGGGTTAAGGTTCAACTCGCATCAACGCATTTCATTTAACAATTTAACAAATATTAATCGCAGCCGAACCAACCAAGTGCCTAAGTCTTCCGTGCAGCGCAATGTCTGCCAAGCCGCAGATATTAATTATTGAGCCCTTCTTCGGCGGCAGCCACAAACAACTCATCGATACGTTAATCGAGTGTAAGTCAAGTTATATATTTATTTGTGTAATTTCCGGGATGGAGATTCCAATATGGAGCCAGCCTCTTGAGTGGAGTCAAAACAAAACGAAAATAGCTGAATTGAGGGTTACACCTGTCCCAAGAAAGCGGGAGCAATCGCATCCTACTAGTAGATCAAGCTGTTGTCTGTCAGAGCCTGCCCTGCTAGGCCAGAACAGTATGTAGTATTCCATAAGGAAACATGTCTTAAGCTCGGAACACAATCCAGTCAACATTTTTGAAATCATGCAAGAATTAGGACTGATATATGAGCTATAGCCTGACAAGGGGTGCCCGTATATAATATTAAAAAAATTAATTATTGTTGTTTTTAATTGATGAAATTGCTTATGTTTTGATGTCGGCAGGTTTGAACCTTTGCGACTATGAGATCTTCAGTCTGCCCGCCAAGAAGTGGCACTGGCGTGCCCGAACCTCTGCTTTATATTTCTCGCAGCTAATCCCGCCGGAGCACGACTACAAAGTGCTTCTCACGAGCTCCGTACTCAACTTGGCGGAGCTGATTGGTGTACGACCCGATCTCGCCATCTGCCGCAAGATTGTCTACTTTCACGAGAACCAACTGGTCTATCCGGTGCGCGAGGTCAAGGAGCGTGACTGTCAATATGGCCTCAATGAGATACTCACGTGGTAAGACCAGCTCTGTCGACATTTCCAATGCCATTTCGAATGCCAATGCACCCTTTGGACATTTCAGCTTGGCTGCGGATATTGTGCTGTTCAATTCAAACTTCAATCGGACATCATTTCTGGACAATGTGCAGCCGTTTTTAAACATTCAGCCGGACTTTAAGCTGAAGCATATCCGAGAACGCATCGAGAAGAAATGTGAAGTGCTATATTTTCCCATCAAGTTCCATGCCTTTCCCAATAAGCGGCACATGATGGATGCAGATATGAATGGAGAGCCTGAGTGTCTGCATTTGATTTGGCCACATCGCTGGGAGCACGACAAGAATCCCAAATTGCTGATGGAGGTGCTATTGGAGTTGAACAAGCGCCAGGTTGACTTCCGGGTAACAATATGCGGTGAGAGCTATCAAACGGTGCCGGAGGACTTCGAAGGGATCCAGGAGAAGCTGGGCGCCAAGCTCAGCAACTTTGGACATTTAACACGCGAGGAGTATATTAAAACGCTGCTAACCGGCGATATCGTCATCTCGACGGCTGGTCACGAATTCTATGGTGTGGCCATGCTGGAGGCCACCTATTGCGGCTGTTATCCGATTGCGCCCAACAAGCTCGTCTACCCGGAGATCTATCCCAAGGAGAACCTCTACAATACGTCCAATTCGCTGATTAAAATGCTTTACAACTGGTGCCGCCATCCGGAACTCTTTCGCCGGCATCGCGATAAGTTCTTCGACTACTTCTCCTTTGAGCGCTACTCGGCGCAGCATTTGGTGCCCAAGTATATGGAAAAGATGCGCATTTCAATTTAGAGGTGCTTCCAAGAAAAAAACAACACAAAAATACATAATATTATAATTCCAGTTGCTGTTTTGTGCAATTAGCGTCGAATTTAGTTTGTAAGCAAAGCGAACATTAACTGACCAATTTACCATAAATAATACACATAGCAGTACTTATATGTATATCAACTATATAGTTAAAAGCAATATGTGTATATGTATGTGTGTCTTTGTAGGATTATGCAGCAACAGTTCACAATTGTTTTCCAATTAATTATTAGATTTTTTTACACAATTGTTACTATATATTTTTGCCAATTGTTAGCAGCAGGTTATCTGCAAATTGTTGTCACCAAATACTCAGTGCACAGAGTTACAGATTGGAACTGCCTTTGTTATGCCTCCCAAATTGATTGTGCTCATAATTATTTGTATACCCCAAAACGCCTTATTATTTTTAGATTAAATGCTCTTGGATTATACACATATATGCCATTATATGTGCGGAAATTATATCTAAATTCGCATTAGAACTTCTTTTTTGACATCATTCTTCTACCCCATGTATCTCATTCTCTCTCCGTCTCTTTCAGTCTATATATTCTTTCTCCGTCTTTATGATGATTACTGTATGTAGTTATGTAAATACATTTTAATTACGACTTGGCAACTCATCAAGAGCTAGCTTTAAATCTACTTTCTTTAATATTGAGTTTTATTACATTCATCTAATGTAAACATTAGCTTAAAGCAAACTGTTTTAATCCAGGAGTACCGTATACTTTTAAGATACGAAAATAATAATAATAATAAAAACATAACGCTTGGGCATACAAAATGATCATTAAAATAATATATATAATTAGCATGGGCCACAACAAGTTGCATTAGAAGTGATTCTCTTTGAAATTGGGCGGCGCACTGTACTTCTCCTTGGTATGAGCACGGTATTCCTCATCGTCGTGACACTCGCGATAGCATTGGGCGCAGTAGAGATCACCGTCACAGCCGTGGCAGCGAAAGACAGCATCCTCATCACATATGTTGCACCAGGGCAGCTCCTCGTTAATGCTGCTGCTGGGATTGTTCGTAGTGCCCAGTTCGTTCTCTAAAGGATCGCCAGCTGGCTGCAAACGTGCTTCGGCCACATACTGTAAATGGACAGAGACAGACAAAGATGAGAACAATCCAAAAGGGATTTCAATCATTTATGGCACACCTTCTGCATTATATTCTGCAAAACAGATTCGTCGTTCTCCTCCTCATTGTCGCTGGGAGTATTAGTCGCTCCTAAGCCCGCTGCTGCAGCTCCCGAACCGGATCCCGATCCCGTTCCGATCGGATTATCGATGGGTGCATCGCGAAGTGCACGCAAACGTTTTTCAATGTCAGAGATTGCATCATTCCGGTCATCGTCGAGACGTTGATCCAGCTGCGTTTCGCCCAGAAACTGCTGTAGTAGATCTTTGATTTTATCCTGATCGGTTCGTTGGTCCGTCGACAACAGCAGTTCCTTTTTATCATAGTTCTTCTGATGCGGCATACCACTCAAATTGGACAGACGCGCACGCAGCTCATCATCACTGGTCACATTGACAGCCTTCAGATTCTGCAAACGTTTGCTAATCGCGCTGTCCAGATTCTCGTCAATATCCTCGGTGCCTGTTGTGTCTTGCGCTGTGCCAGCCACAGCACCATATGTAGGCGACAGCACAGCGGCCAGTTCTTCAGAGGGCAGCACATTGCTGCAAAAAAGAGAAAAAAATGTCATTATGATCAGATCACTCTATTCCGTAGCTTCCATAGGAAGGGTTTTTTCATTTTAAGAAACTAGTCTCATTGGATTGTATTTTCTAGGGGCGGATTGACGACTGAAGCTGGCTTACTGCTTATGATTACGATAGGCAACTAACTCGAAAAGTGCATCTGTTTTTTCAGCGACGGCGTCTGGCGACTTAGTGTTCTTTGAGGGCAGGCGCAACTTGGTCACCAGGTCACCGGGCAGGGCGTCGCAGTCAATGACTTTGTCGGCATCGGCGTTGGCCTGCATCTTGGACAGCTTGTCGTAGCAGATGAGGCACACGTTGAGCACCTTGCTGTCATGACGGGGCACATTGATTGGCCTCTTCAGGCACTTGGCGCAGTAGGAATAGCCGCAGTTGGGGCAACCGTACTGAAATAATCCAATTAGAATTACTTATTGGGAACATATGGGGGATTTGCTGGCAGCGGTTCACCTCCTTGCAGAAGAGTCCATATTTACGGCTGCAGCCGTAGCAGCTCATAATTTGGGTTTTACCAAAAATATACAACAAAACGAAAGTCACTGCAAATTTGTTGCTAATTTATTTTTGTTATCATGAGAGTGTAAACAAAGATTAGGCAAAATCAGCGCTCTGACTCACCAATCGATATATCGATATACACGTTCGATAACTAACAGTCACTGTTGTCACTAAGCAGGCAAACTTTTTCAAACTTTTTAAACAAATACAAATTTGTTGAGCAATAGCATTGCACACACACACGTATGTCATTTATTTATACATGATCCTTTGAAGACTGCAGCATACAAATATTAACATAAGTTTTGATTCGCTGCCGCAGATTTCTATTTAATGCACATATTCACAATTTCACCAGCTTCTTTCACATACCTCATAACTATAATTTAAAAATAATTAATCAATATGTATTTGTTAAAAAGAAAACCTATTTATATTGAAACGATGCAGGGAATGTATGTTTTTCATTGTTGGTCATGACTAATATGCATATTAATTTATATATATATGTATATGTGTGTGTTTGTGTGTGTGTATGTAATTATAATTATATTTAGTATAAATGCAAAATACAAAATTTCATGCGTGTTTTTTTTTTGTATGTGGTGTTGCGCATATTGAGCCTTATGCAAAAACACTTTTAAGCCATTAAACCTAAGCTTGTGGGATAAATATTTATATATAAATATAAATATATAAATATTTATATATATATGTATATATATATATATATACATATATATATACATGTATATATAAATATGTGTGTTATTTCAAAGCTGTGTATTCTTGGTTAAGGAAACTTGCGTTATTTTTTTTGTTTGTATAATGGGGAAAAAAATTCCGAATTCCCGTTAAATACACGAGTAAATACTTTCATTGCTAAGATCAAGCGGATGGGTCGGATTTGGATTTCGTTTTGTGGGTAATGCGTTGTTGCTTCAATTGCTAAGTGCTGAGAGCTGAGAGCTATTCGGATGGAGTGAGATCGCGTTCCGGTTCGTTTTCATTGAGTATTTGCGAGAGCAAATCGTGCAATGGTTCGAGTATTTTTTGGCGCCGGTATTGGTTAGATTTTTATAGTCGAACATGTCATGGTGGCTGATGCTGCCGTCCCCCTGCACCAGGCCCTTGTCAATGGCAACGGTCTGCACGCGGTCCAATCCCTTTGTGTGCTCCTTAATTAGTTCATTGATCTCTGCATTCTTCTCACGCAGCGCATTCGGTTGCTGGCCTCGTGGCAGAAGTGACTGCAAATGCAATTGAAAAAAAAATAAATGCAAGGACATGATAATATAATAAGTCATGTGCATGTTGTTGTTTCATTTACCGGTAGCAAAATATAGGCGCCGGGCAGTTTTTGGCGTATCCTTGTCACATTGGCGAGCAGACCTTCGGCAACCTCGCTTGCAGTGTTCGCCACATTGTTGGTGCCGACGTGGAGGACAACGATTTTGGGATTGACATTGTCGAGGGCACCATTCTCGATGCGCCACAGCACGTGCTCGGTGCGATCGTCACGTATGCTAAAGTTGAGGCAGTGCAGCGGTGCAAAGTATTGGTTCCATGTGTCCGTGTCCTGCAGCGTTTCGAATATGCAATCGCCCAGGAAGATCACGTCCGGATCCTTTTCGCGGCAATCGGATATGAAGCGGCGATGTATGCTCTGCCAGCGCTTGTCACCGTCAACATCGGGCACGGCTGTGGGGACCACGCAGGGATTCATCTTGTTGTTGTTGTTCGGGTGTTTTTCCTGTATTCTTGCATGCGGCGTACGCTGTTCCAGCCGTCGAGCTGTAATTAGAGTTTCTTAGTAATAGACTTTGATGCAGGTGGTCGCAGTCGCAGCCGCTGTTTCGAGGAGCACCTTTGATGTGAGTTGGGAAGCTCGTCTAGCGGGTGGATGTGAAAATAATTATAACCAAAAGAATAATTGACAACAGAAAACAGCAGCGGTGCTAGTGATGTACGTCTGAATTGTCTATCGAATTTAAATATCGTCGCAAAGTGCAAGCAATGTATCGACACAGAGATATGATAGTTGAAAATTTGTAACTGAGTAGCCGATAGTTGTCATAAAGCTGAGGCAATTCGAATAGTATGCATTTTCCCTTACGGATATACAATTATGGAGCCAAATAAAAGGGAAATACACGAATTCCAGACAAATATGGACCGTAGCGCATATTTAACAATGGTATAATTAATATCGATAGTGTCTAATAAATTCAACTCCAAAAGGCTATCGATATTTGTGGACAGAAGTATTGCAGCCCTGTCCTTCGGCTTCCATGGCTTTACGCGACGACTGCAAACATCAAATCTGTGACAAATAGTTGCATCGAATTTTGACGAATATATTGCATGGGCAAGTGCATTTTGTGAATCAACAATTACGAGTGCGCAACGCGCCAATCTACGACAATGGACGTGGACCTTACACTGGACGAAATTATTGAGCAGAAGCGCGAACACAACCCCCACGGAGCAACGGAAAAAAGCTGTAAGTATTGGCTGCCCAAAGAAAATGGCGCTGCTAATGTTCGCATTTTCACCGTTATTGTCACAGCCATGTTAACCACGCTCAAATGAAGCCACGCAAGTGGATAAACAAGACCAACCAGCCGGGCCAGCACCAGCGCCCCTACGACGCCCGCAACAAGATCATCCAGAAGACGCGCGCTAAAATTGTCGACGCCCGCGACATCCTCAACCAGAACATACGCGACTCCGGCATCGATGCCCGCAACATGCTTATCGAGCGTAAGAAGGAGAGAATGGCAATGCCACTGCCACTGCCGCCACAGCAGTCATCGCGATCGCAACCGCGAGTGACCGGTATTGGTGGTGGTGCTGCTGCTGGTGGTGCTATCATCCACAAGGGCCGTTTTGGCCAGCGTACAATTACCATGAGCAATAGAGGTGATGAGTTAGTGGCAACGCCCTGGTGGGATCCCAAAGACGAAATTGGGCCCCATGGCGGCTACAAGCCAAACTCAGGCGCCTCGCACCTGTCAGGTCGCCTAAGCGCGTCCGCCAAACCGTTTGTGCCGCGCGGCTACGTCGACTATGACAACATGCAGCAGCTTGAAGATGGTAAGTGTATTTTCCAAATATTTAAAAACAGTCGAGCGTTACCAATTACAAGATGCACTGTACACAAAACAGTCCAATGGCTGCGGTTAATCTACACTGTTCTTCACTCATCTTTCGATTGAGGTATATAAAATATCACAGATTCGATTATAAAAATGATCTTGCATTCTGCCCCCACAGAGGAGATTTCACGCACGATGCACTTAAGCAACCAGCCGGTGAGTGGTCGTCTGGGACGCTCCTATGTTGGCTATGACTTGGATATGGATGGCGTGGAGATAACATTGCCACCCAGCAACACAATGGACAACGATCCATTTTCAATTTACGAGACGTCGCGCAATCGTTTGGAGCGTCCGTCTATGCCACCGCCGTCACATGTTAGCCTTGGGGATAATTTGGATAAGCGATTTGAGCGCCGTCAGCGCAATTTGGTGGCCACATCCAAATTGCCAGAGTCGCTGCGAGCGCGTCTATTTGGCGCCCAACCAGATCGTCGCGTCTCCCATGGCATTTATGCCAATGAGAATGGCACTGTGTCGTCCAAGGCACATATGTCTGGACAGGCGTCCATGTCCTCGATGTCCATGCACCAGCGTCGCAGCCCACCGTCAATGTCGATGCCGCTGCCGTTGAGCGTGGCAAATAATAAGCCCGGCTATCGTCTGCTGGTGAGCAATCTGCACACAAATGTGACCACCTCAGACATACGGGAGCTGTTCAATGACATTGGGCCCATGTACGATGCGCGCGTGGTGCGTCCGGGCACTGCAGAAGTCATCTACAAGTCTCTGGAGCACGCGGAAATGGCTGTGGATGCCTATCATCAGCGTGAGTTCGATGGCCAGCCCATGCACTGTGTGCTGGTCAATCCGCACTCCTCCAATCGTGCCACACACTCGGTCAGGTATGCACTCCAAATCGATCTCTATACCCACTATATATATGATAACGATGTCTTCTTTAATGTTGCAGCTCTCGCACCGTTACAACAAACTCATCCGGAGTGGAGGTGGATATTGATGCGTTGCACTCGGTGCTCTTCCGGGATCGCTAGACAAAAAAATAAGAATAAAAAAAAGAAAAGAAATTAAGTCGAGACCAGCACTTAGGCATTTACAACGTGGACCGACATGCATAAATTATAAACGCATTATTCTCCATCTAAAACAATTACCAACTCTTGTCACCTATCTAAACCTTAAACCAATATTGCTGTACAACAATATTTTATATGCATTGGCCTGAGAAATTGTCCAGCGAACACATTTATGACCAAGTTTGAATCACTCTTCCATACACTTTTGATGTATTATTTATCTTGTATTATGTCTGTGTTCTCTGGGCACATTGATTTGTTAAAGTTAGACAAAACCACATCATCCCCTTTCACATATAGTAAGGGCATCTGCAAACAAATTAAAAAGTATCCTGAACAACATAAAAAAAATATGAAAATAAATCCAGCGCTTTTCTTTGTTGTTTCGTTTCTTGTTTTATGTTTATTACATATTACAAAAAATGTACAGTAAATATGTTAAGATCGCATAAAATTAATTCATAATATTTAAGTAAATGAAGAGGTGCGCAAAAAAAAAATTAAGAAGATGGTTGATACACCGCTGGCGATCGACCGACTCAATTGTCCCGGATGCCAGTGCCGTAGTTGGCGCCACCGGCGCGATTCAACGCTTCGCGGAACAGCTCAATGTCCAGTTCAGCCTCCACGCCTGCCTGCAGTTCCACGGCGAAATTCTGCGAGTCGCAAGGATTAGTTTGTGTTTTCGATTGCAACATTGTTGGTTTTGCGGGGACTTACATTCAAGACATCCTTGATGAGCGCCTTGTCCGTTGACATTTTGGCGCGCTGTATGACGCCCACCTCCTGGCCAATCCACGTGAGAAAGATGAACTTCTTGCGCTTGGACATCTCATCGCCCATCTGTATGCGTATGTAGCCAAAGGCACGCTCCGAATCGCCAAATTGCTCGCGGAACTGCTCAAAGCACTGGCCACGCGCATGCACAATTATCTGCGCCCCATCGAATTTGAAGACAGCCCACTCGGTGTCTGTGAGATCGGAGCGCACATCCTCGTAGGCCTCCCGTATGGCGTCCTTATCGACCGATGTCGCCTGCGGCATCTGTCAACCAAAAATAACAAACAAAATACAACACAAAATTAATTGTAATCAACAATGCCTGATTACTGCTATTTCTTGCTTATATTTTTGTGTAATGTAATCAGTGCAATTTGCTGCAGACCGGAAAAAATCCGCTCCCCTCCTAATTAGTCCTGCCCTGCCACTCGTTCCCCTGCATTTACCTGTCTCGTTTGCTTTTGTGTTGAATTAACGCTTTGTGGCTGTATCTATTTGGCGGGTCTGCGCATTCAGGCAGCGCCAAAGGTGCTTTCAGATACTTTCGCTTTCGTTTCGATTCGGTTCCGTGCCAAGTGCCGAAACTATAACTATAACTATAACAACTAACGTAAACAATTCAATTTCAAATTAAACACGCCAATGCATTTTGCACAAAGCTCTTCAATTTGTTAAGTTCGGAAAGCGGCATAAATTATGAATATGCAACAAATAAAAAACTAACGTTTTCCAGTTTCCTTAAAATCGATAAACGGATCAGATCTTACAAAAAAAAAATAAAAAGAAATCGGTTTATTGTTTGTATCTTTACCCCGGAAAAAACATGTTCAATATTCAGTGGCCGTTTTTTACACAGGCAATTCTGCTGAATTTTGCTGTTGAATGCCACATATGTAAATTTACTGTCTGTTGTTTCAGCAAATGCCAAATAAAGCAAAAAATACAATTTCAACTTGATTCAATAGTACCTCGATTTGATATATAATATACTGCTATAAATTATATAGTTAAGTACAAATCTACTATAAAAAGTATGATTTAGTTTCTCATTTGTATGCAACAATTCAATTTTACATATAATTTAAACCGTGTAACTCACAATTCATGGAATTTTATAAATTTTGTTTGCTTTTATTGGCAATAGACAAATTTCAATTAATATATATATATGATTCATTTATTAAAGTGCATTTAATGAAAATATCTGGAGTTGTCTACCGGGAATTTTCGTGTCGGACACTCTTAAACTGAACACTCAGTGAGAACAGTTGCAGTTGAACTGGGTATCTGGCAGTGGAGCTATCACTGGACTCTGACACTCTCACTTGATTTTCCTTATCAGTATTGTGTGCATTAATATTATTAGTGGATTTCTGTGCTTTCTATACTAAATAGAATTCTTCAGTTTTTATCTAATTTCACACATACAAACAAATATATGTAAGCATTGCTGTTCTCAAGAGTTGCAGCTAATTTTGTAGAGTAGCTGATCTTACGACTTCAATCATGATTTATATATTGTTTCGTTGTGTGTGTGTGTGCTCCATTTGAAACAATTTAAGCATCACAATTTTCAATCAGCAACGCTGCCGACAAAAAAAATTAACGAAGATGAAAAACGGTCCAAAGATAATTTTGTTGTCGCTCCAGCGCCGAATGCTGGCATATATATTATATTTATATATTATATATATCTCAAGATACATATATATATATATATATATATATACAAATATGTGTGGATGTGTGTATATTATTTGGGTTGACTTCATAAGGAGAGTCAAGAGCAAGAATGATATCACACAAAGAGTTCGGGCATTAAAATAACAGCATCGAAAATGTCTCTTTATATGGATGAATGGATGCGAGGAGAGGAGAGGAGAGAAGAGAAGAGGAGAGGGCTGAGAGAGTTAAATCATAATGCGTTCGTTGACCGTAATTTAGTGTGTGTGTGTGTGTGTGTGTGTGTGTGTGTGTGTGTGTGTGTGTGTGTATATTTGTGAGTGTGAGTGAGAAATATCAATTAGAAATGCGCCAAGCAATTTAGAAAAGTGCGTTTTCATATACGAAATATAGCATCAAGAGACAAACAATTAGTAAGATAAAAGATTTGATTTCAACGTTGACTTTCACGACGAAAAACTGTAATTCACATACATGTATGTGTGCGAGCGTACGTGTGTGTGTGTGTGTGTGTGTGGAGATAGAAGAGCCACAATTTGAGCTGACTTAATTAAGCAGAAGCCAACAAAAGCCAAATTATGCAAACTGTGCCAAAACGAAAGAGAAGAAGAAGTGGCAAAGAATACATGCATACATAAATAAATAAGACCGTTGCTATAATTTGTGCGCCTAACCAATTTGCAATCGGAAACTAGACAAAAGATTGAATAAAAAGAAGAGAAAGACAAAAAGAGAAATACAGAACCTGAGAACATTCGTTTATGAGTAAATACAGGCTCAGTGACCACATTGTCAGCTGCCATAAATTTTCTTGTTGGTTTTTTTTTTATATTTTTGTTGCCACTGATAAGACGAGTATCTTTGCAAATGTGCACAAATAAATTGGCACACACACACGCACACACAGACACACACACACACAGTCACACACACACACAGTCACACACACACACGCGTATACACGCGCACACACATCTGGGCTTGCCAGATAACTAATAAAATTTAACCTTAATTGCAATGTAGCATGTTGTGGGTCTTCGAGGGTGCGTTCGTGGGTGCAGCATTGACGCAAACCTAATCTCTATGTTAACCTGATAAGCCGGCAAGGCGACACACGCATCGAAATAGAATTATGGCATTTTATGGCACTCGTTTGCCCAGATTGCTCACATCTTGTGGCTTGCTTGTTCTCGTTTTGATAGCTTTGATTATTGCTCGTGACAATTAGTACTGGTGTAGATTGCGCAATCTCATAATTAAATAATTGCACACCATTTAGTGCTGCATATACATATATACACAAACACACTGTACATAGTTATCTATGTGTGCATGTATGTGTTGTTTTTTTTTTGATTTTTGGTTTTTTTTTTTGTTTTTTTTTTTGGAGTGGCCAGCAAAGAAAGTAAAAGTTATTGATGATTCTCGCTTACACGATTTGTAATCAGATTATTTCGACGGGCAAACCATAATCGATTGGTTTTCTTATCACAATTCTCATTTGTTGCCAAGTGCATATCTTCTATACACAAACATACATATATATATATATATATATATATATATATATATACATATATATACATTTTGGATTTTCCCCCCCGATAATTTTAACTGATATACTGGACAATTTTTTATTTATTTTTATTTCTTCTGTTTTTTTCAACTTACCCGTGCAAAGCCGGGCAACACCTTTGAGTGTTTGTTCAGATGTATACGTGTTTAATCAGACATAATGCTAGTCGCTTGCAATCTTTCTAATCTCTCCTTCTTATCTCAAGTCCACAGCTACTGCAGTGTAAATGTGGGCCGATCCACTGACCGTCAGCGATGCCTTTCTAGAAATTTCATTTTAGTCGCTGGTGTGATATCCATATGTATATATACAGTCCCTCACAGCTTATAAAATCCACCAAAAATAATATTTTTTTAAGATAAGTATTACTTTGTAACATAAAGTGTTATCAGCGCACTTCGACAGCTAAATAAATAATAATTTAAACTTAATTGAAGTACATTTTGGAATATTCGAATATTTAGTAATATTTTCATTTATTTCCAATTTGTTGTGGTCTTCGGTAAAGAAGAAATAGCATCAATATAGTTTGTAAGTTTGTCTCTTTAGGTGGATCTCTTTCCAAGAAAATAATTAACACAACTCTGAGTTTCCAATATTTGTATATATATATATACATATATATTTATATATTTATATATTTATAATATTAATTTGACTTTGAAATTAGGGCGTTAAAAAGAATGGAAGTTTATTTCAAAAGCATTCATAAAAAATCGAAAAATATTTGAAAAGCACGAGAAAAATATGTTTTTACTGAAAGGAGTTGTACTGTACAATATTAACAATATTGTTAATATTGAGTTCGTAGCCATTGTCTGAAAAATTAGCTGCATATTCTTTTTTAATTCCTGATCCACGACTTCTAATTTGAACTATTTGTTGATTTTAAAATCAGTCTAATAATTCTTGAGGCTGTTTAGAAATATGACGACGAGTGTGCAGAGCCATGACTGTTTTAATTCAATGTATAGGCCCCACTCCACAATGAGAAAATCCCATCCAGCCCATGTCATTATCCTTGTCTGCAATGTTCTTATGTATTTATTAATTTTTTGTATTTATATATATATATATTTTTTTTTGCATTTTCGACTGTATCAACTGAAGTGGAATGCGATAGTAAATATGTATGGGAATTGTATTGAAAATTCGTATCACTGTCTACGAATACCGATATCAGTAATTTTATCTGTATCAGCGCATTAATTTGGTCTTTGTTATAATGTAGCAACAAAGATATGCAGCGGGATACAAAACAAAATATAATAAATAAACTGCCGACGAAAGCAAAAGTCAGCAGGCTGTATGATATGTGGAATGTATGTATGTATGTACATACATATGCATGAAGCAAAACATAAGTAAAGCATTGAAATCGTTTAGTACTCACTAATGCTTTTCTGATAGCCGGTCGAGTCACACAAGATTACACATAAATCAAACGAGACTTAATGCAAAAATAGTACAAAGCAACCCCACAAGCCAAGCAGCGTTTGAATTATGTGTGCGTGTGTGTGTGTGCGTGTGCGTGTGTGTGTGTGTGTGCGTGTGTGTGCGTGTGTGTGTGTGTGTGTGTGTTGCAGGAATTCAAAACAAAATGTCGCCCAAGAGAAACATGCGTCAAGTGCGACACACACAAACACACACAAACACACACACACATAAAACATATATATATATATATATATATAAAACATATATATATATATATATATACACAAATTCATATCTCAGCCAATTGTGTGAGTCATGGCGAAGCATTTGTTTGTAGGTTTTCTTAAGCTATGGCCTAGACTGGCTATGATAAGCTCAAACAAATGAATAAACGTAATATATATTTAAGGTGTACCTGCAAGTGTGACCATGTGTGTACTTATGTATGTGTGTACGCCCGGTTATTGAAAGTTAATGTCTTGATTAAGAGAGACGTGAGACACGTGTTATGTTTGCTTGTCCCGAAAACAAACTGGTTTTTCTGACTAAGTGTTCAAGTGTTGGCCAGAAGGAAGAGTTCATTTCGATTAACTGTACTGCTGTACTTCGAAAATACCTCAACGTTTTTGCATTTTGCATTTTGTTTTTTTTTTTTATTTAGAACAGTTAGTTAGTTGTTTTAGTTAAATCACATATTTCTTATCAAACAACGCTCTTCAAGGCTAACAAATTTGTTCAGCGCAAATAGAACAGGCGTAAGGCGTCTGGCAAGCGGATATTAAGTGTTTGATAATGAATCAGATAAGCCAACAAGTAACAAGTAACGTTTCTACTATCAGCTCGCCCTGTTTCCACCTGCATTGAATGCGGTTCTCGCAGAGAATGTGCCAGCAGCTGTTTTTCAGTTTTGCCCAAAAGTTTTTGAAATGCTCGCAAAATGCAATTGACGCCAACAAACTGAATGAATGAATCAGCGCCTCTTTCGCTTGCCTCATTGACGGGCAATAGGGGTGGGGCTGGGTGCTGGGTGCTGGGGTGGGGAATGGAAGCCGGCATAATGGGGTGCAATGTTGTACTTTTCGTCTGTGTTTTATGAGTTGCTCTTTTTAGATTGTGTGTGTGTTCAGTTTGACTCGATTTGCAGTGAAACAAAGGAATTTGAATTGTATTTATTTAGTTGTTGGCATTGCTCATGCATCTGTGCGACTTATGACTCATGCCTGAGTGCGACAAAGAGCAATGCTGAGCAATAATAATCAGAAAAGGAAGAAAATCATGAAGCGACGGCACAGGAAGTGTGTGTGTGTGTGTGCGTGTGTGTGTGTGTTTGCGGTTGGGCGGGCAAATGCAATGCATGATTGAGTTCCTTAATTAAAATCATATATATATATATATATAATAATAATATAATAGTTGATCAAAATGACGACCCTGCCATTCCAACAATTATGCCATTGATATCGTTAGAGGCTTGGGGGAACGGGGGTGGGAGCTGGAGACGTTGCGCATACGCCGCATATACGATATTCAATATTATTTATTGCCATTGGCATTGATAATGTCGATTGCTGCTGTTGCTGTTGTTATTGTTGCTGCTGCTGTTGTTATTGTTGTTGTTGTGGCACCTGTCTGAATGCATTTCGTTTCAGTTTTCATGGCTTTTGCTTTGCGCATTTTGTTTGACTTATTGATTGAGTTATAGCCGTAAATGGTACGCCTCTGTTCAGACAGATTACGCATAAGCCATGCGCACATAGAGCATATTCATATGTATGTGTGTATATTTTGTGGGATGTGTGTATGGATGTATGTGCGATGAATTCACTCGATCGCATTGAACGACTTTATCGACATGACTACACTGCACAAAAAGGTGTTGCACGAAAGTCATTGCGCAAATAAGTAATAAAAAAAACTAGTTCCTGATTGATGATTAAAACAAAACCTAAACACAAAAAATAAAAGCACGAAGCACTTGTAATTTGCGTTTTTATTAATATTATTATTTTTGGTAGTAGTTATATTATAATTATAACAGCTTTTGCTAAAATTATTATCATTTATTATTATTATTTTTATATTGAGCTCTCTAAATCAAGTAATGTTTTGCGTGCTTTTTATTGGCTGAAAGCAAATTCAACACAATTATTTTTTATCTCTGTACAAAAACTAAACTGAAAGCAAATTTAATTTTTTTCATTTTAAGTTTTGAGTCATGACGATTCGATAGCTGCTTAATAAAGGAGCTAATTGTGTATGGTGTGTATGGTGTGTAGGTGCGTGTGTCTGTGTCTGTGTTGGTGTGCGTGTGTGTGTGCGTGTGCGTCACTGCGAACCAATCGAATCCCCAAATGAGTCACACATACGCACTCACACTTAGAGCCATATCACAGTAGTGTATCAGCGGCGCAATCGAATACTGTCACAGTAGCCAACAAATTTGTCGTTGCCATTGAGTGATAGATACAAGAGATGTTCGTTGCTAGTAGTTGTTGCCCCAACGAAACCGCAACAATTACTTGATACATGCTACAATGATTGATAAGATACAGCTACAAGTGTATTCAGCAAGGGCGTATTTACTTATTTTTTTTTTGTTTCTGATTTATTGTAGAAAACTAATTCAATTCATGCTGAATTCCTTCACTTGATTTAGGCTTTATATCTTTGATATTGTATTAATTGTGGGTTATTCAACGAGTATATATATATATATATATATATATATATATATATAGTTGCATCTTGCAACAAATATGAACAAAATAAATAAATAATTATAAAGTTGATCATTTGAATGGGGAAAATGCGCTTTGACTTCGAATTTGGTACACATGCGCACATACACATATATATACATGCATATATCCTGCATTTATATGGCTGAGGGTATTTATATATATAAATGTATATATATATATATATGTGTGTGTGTGTGTGTGTGTGTGCGTAAAGTGATGTGCGCACTTGAACTTGATATGCATAGTCGCTGCTCCTGTTGTTGTTTGGTATGATTATGCCCACATGTGAGTCTCTCTGCCAGCCTATGTCACCCCTTTGCTGCTGCTGATGTATGCATGTATGTGTGTGTGTGTATGTATGCATACGGACTGCATCCTCCCCGCATTAAACGCATAATACGCTTCTTTTCATTATTTTTCTGATTCTCTCTCTTTCTGATTTTTCGTTGTCTGGCAACGGGCAACGGCACCGGCATTTGCTCTGCTACTGGCCCTGGCCGGTTCTTCTGGAGTCACAGTTATTTAAAGTTCAACACTTGCGCGGACACACACACACACACACACACACACGCACACTTGACTTTGGGCTCCAACTTTTGGCGAGGCTGGGTCTGTGCGCTCTTCCTCTTCCTTTTGAGCACTCTCGCGCTCACAGTTCTTGCTCTCATTCTCATTCTCGCTCTCCCTCTCTCTCTCTCTCTCTCTCTGTGCACTGCTCTCTGCCTCCCTGTCAGTCTCTCTATCTGTTTCTGCAGATTTTCTTTTGCTTTGCTGCTGCGGCTGTTGGTGCTGCTGCTGCTGCTGGTGTTTGACTGCCCTGTTGTCGCATCTTTTATAAGTTTAATTCTTTTTGTTCGTCGTCTGTGGCCGCACTTAATATTTTCTTATAACATTATATGTACATCTTTGTTTCTACGTATTCTAAATGTGTGTGTATGCAGTATGCTTGCAAGTGTAAATGTGAGTGTGCGTGTGTGTGTGTGTGTGTGTGTGTGTGTAGGATGTCTCACCCTTCTTGGCTTGGTCTCCACAATTTGTTCAACTTCAATGCCGTCTGACATGTTGCTGGCTGAATGGGATGCTGTGGCGGCTCCTGCTCTGCGCTGCTCTTCTTCTTCTGCTTTGCGAGTGGCGGCTGTTGCTGCAACTCAACGGAGAGTTCAATGAATTTTGTGCCGCTTGGCTTTTTGGTGCAACTTCGAATTGAGAATGCAACAGTTTGAGCACACAACGCGCACAATGTCAGCGGTAAATTGACACGGTAAATAATAACAAGACAACAAAAAATTAATAAAATACAAAAAAAAAATAAATAAATTTAAAAATAATAAGACAAAGACACAGGCTATATAATCGGAGGGATCGAGAAATAGCCGACCGACTCCGTCCGACTCGCACGAAATGCTGCTCACGAATGCGGGCCGGCAGCGTGTGCAACTCCAACGAAGTGGCTGACGCAGAAGCAGCGCACCAAACAGCACAAAGCATAACGACAAAAAACGAAGCGAGCAGCGCAGTCAGCACAGTCAGCAGTAGCAATGGCAACGAGCGACCGCGCAAGTGGGAGCACACTGGAGAGACAGAGCGAGAGAGAGAGAGATAGTGTTAGCGTGAAACGTCAACAGCGACGGCGCCGCCACCGCATTTGGTTTTATTTTCAGTTATAGAGTTGAAAGTGCGCGGGCAGCGACGTCGACGGCGCCGTTGACAAAATGTTTGAGACCGCTGTGAGTGTGTACGCGTGTGCCTGCGTGTGTTGGGGTGTGTCTGTGTGAGAGGATGCAGCAGCACTATGCAAAAGCATTATTGATCGACGACTCCACTTAAGTATGGACATGTATGTATGTGTGTTTGTGTGTATGTATGAATGTGTGTATGTATGTGTGTATGTGTGTATGTATGTATGTGTGTATGTGTGCATGTACACGTAGCCATCATGCACACACACACATATACACATGTGCATACACACACATATATAAAGATTACAATGTCCAGTTTATGCTTTGGCAGATGACGTTAGGCTTACAGCTGCTAATTGGGGAATCACAACATACATTTGTACATTTTACACACATGCATATAACTGTTTATATGAATGCAGAAAATTATTTAATTAAGAGAAACAGAAATATCACGCAA
Organism: Drosophila quasianomalipes; assembly: GCA_035043665.1. Taxonomy (NCBI): domain Eukaryota; kingdom Metazoa; phylum Arthropoda; class Insecta; order Diptera; family Drosophilidae; genus Drosophila; species Drosophila quasianomalipes. Next base: position 51,898 of record JAWNMU010000068.1, read on the forward strand.
AATGTCTCCATGTCTAGAGCTGAATGTGTTAGGATTTGTTGAATCTCTTTTCTCTTTTGCAAATAACATTTTTTTTGTTTTTCTTTTTTCTTTTTTTTTTTTGTTGCAGACTGTTGCTTGGCGGCAACAGCCAGTTGCCTATTAACCGGTCGGCCAATTGAAAGCTCAGGTGCAGGCTTAACGGATTCTTCCTCAAGCAATCAGTGCACCAGTCTCGCTTTAGCCTTGAGAGAAGAAGCCTAGACAGGCAAGGCCAGTGAAACTGTTACTGACACTGACAGACTGACGGACTGAGAGGCTGAGAGACTGACTCCCTAACCGATGCCTAGCACGTTGCACGTTGCACGTTGTACGTTGCAATCAAGTGCGCACGTAACAGACAGACGTGTGTGTGTGTGTGTGTGTGTGTATTTGTGTAATGCACTTCGGGTTGAAGCGGGAGTCAATGGAACGATTTATCTGGTGCAGAGCTTATCGTCGTCAGCTTCATCCACGTCTTCTCATCGGACGGGGCCGCAAGCAGTTCAACGTGAATGAAGCAATCAGTTTGGCGAAAAGGAAAACAAAATATATAAAACACAATAATTATAATAAGAAATAAGAAAAATTAATTCTCTTGGAGTAAGACACGAGTTTACTTTTAGATTTAGATACGATTCTTAAAGATTTGTTAAGATTATTTTAGTTGTGCTTTAAAAAAAAAACTATGGTAATAATATAATAAAAATAAATACAAAATGAAAGTATTCTTAAAGATATTTTTTAGATTTAGAAAAATTAATAATATTGAAGTAGAAAAAGAATATAATAACAATCGAAAGTATTCTTATATATATTTTTTTAGATTATAATTATAATTTACCAATGGATCATCACCCCACCAAAGTATGTCATTTTATATACTTAACTTAATACAGAAAGATTTTCCAAATATTTGCTTAGCTAAAACATTTGCTTTGAAGGTATTTCATTGCACCACAGACTTAATACTTCATTTTTTATTTAAACAAATACATTGTGAAAGAATTACTTCGATTAGCCTATGTCAGTCATTGACTCATACCAACTAGTTGCATATCAAATTTTATGGCAAAGCTGTTTTCACTGTGATCAGTGCACGAGTTTAAATAAACATTTGGCCTCAACTTGAGAAAACAAAGCAGGGAATGCAGCTTTCATAGGCACGCCGAAGATTACATACCCTTCTAGACAGCAGCTAGTCGCGGGAATAAACTAAACGTCGACAAGATTGTTATTTTTATGTTTCTTATGGAAAAGTTTGGATGATTACTTTTTCACGTTTTGCTTCCAACTCAAAGTTCCTTCCAAGTTTGGTAACTGTAACTCTAAAATTGCGGGAGATATAGGCTTTTGATCGTGTTTGTGGGCTGGGGAGGGCGCGTTCCAAAATTTGTTTTCCCGGATTTTTGAAGGGTGTTACCAGCAATATACCTTTCAGATTTGGTGACTCTAGCTTTCAAATTGTGTGAGATATATGGTTTTACCGATTTCCACTAACAGGTATATCGGTTTAGGCAGGCGGAGTGGGCGTAGCCATCCAATTTATTATCGATCTCTTAGGCGAGCTACTATTAAAAAAACTTTTTAAATTTGGTGACTCTAGGTGGGGCGGGGCATATGTCGATCTTTGAAAGACATCGCCAACAACCTACCAATCAAAGTTGGTGATTGTATACTTAAAATTTTGGGAAATAGATGCCTGTATCAATTTGCGATTATCGATTTTATCGATTTCCCAGCCCCCCTGCTGGACGCAGCACTCCAATTTTTACACCTTGTCTGACGCGGGCACAGACTATCTTCGGTATCAAAGTATAATTTCCTTTGGTATCAAAGTATAAAAATGAAAAAATCTCTATTAATTACAGCAGTTGTGACAATTATATCGATGCCCATCTCGATCGCACAACTTGAAACTCGTTCCTATGGCAACTATAAGGTTTAGTGGTCCGATGATGATCATTTTTTTTACCAAACATGAGCAACTTTACAATACGCATACTTCGTGAGTTTGGTCAGAATAGTTACTTTCTAGACAAACTCTTTTAGCATAAAGAACCCAGGTATCTCCACTAGAAACTAAGCTGTGCCACATCCACACTTGCAACACTGACTGCTTAAGACACAAGACTTTTTGTTCTAAAAGAAGATTTCCTCATCTATGCTCTTCGCAGCTGGAACCAACTGCCTCACAAAATTTAAAATAAAACCAAGAGCGCATTCTAAGTGTTAAAAATAGGTAAGCTGAAGTAAATTAAACTAAATGGATAACCAATTTAACATATCTAAAAGTAAATATAAAATTTGAAAGTGGCTTAAACTGATCTTAAAATTCTATTCTTCTATTTTCAATGACCATAAAATATCTATCTATTTACTCATTAGCCTCTGGCTTATGCTTCTCGGTCTGGATATGAAAATGTAAGTCAAATATAAGCTATGCAGATATGTATATATACCTATGTTCTAAGTTTTTCGACCAATCATTCCGATTTGGCTCCGGCTCCAACAAAGGTTATGTGGGCTGGATGGATATAATTCAAGTTTCAACAAGAGGCAACAACAGACACAGTGACAATCTGAGGGATGCAGTTTGATTCTGGTCAAGTTGTATATACAGGCACATACATGTATATAAGACTGTCATTTAATTAACTTGGCTGGAATACTATGGGCTAAAAATACGTGTGATGCTGCAAGTGCAGCTGGCTGCTGTGATTATATGTGTTGAATACCCACGCAAAATTTTGTATGGCCACTCGTTGGTCACAATTGCCAGCAACATGTTGCAGTGCGGCATGTTGCTGCCACATGTGGTGAGTTTAGCGTACAGGCGCAACGCAGGCGCTGGCACTGGTGGCCATTTGGGCCGACTAGTTGCCAACGGCTCGTTCAACGTAACGGTAACGCAGGCAGACCGAAGCGGGCCAGCAAGCGACAACGCTGACGCTCGACGTCGACGCCTGTCGTGGGCGTGTCGTTGTCGTCGTGCACATTGCGGACATAAAGACGTCTGTTACGAAGCAAATTGTTAAACGCCAACCGTTAAGCATTGTCCTCCACGCTCCACGCTCATTGAGAAGCCAAGCGATGCGCGCGCTACTCGACGCGCAACACACTTTGTGATTTACTTTTTTTTTATTGTTTTCCATTCAGTGCAACCAGAACCAGAAATCGAACGCAGAAGTGGAAGCAATTAGCGACATCGCTTAAATATTGCTGATCTCCTTTCTACAATCAGATACAATCACCCACCCACACACACACACACACACACACACACACACACACATGTACAGTGGCAGCGCAGGGGATGCTGCCAAAATGGCGGCCACCTACAAAGCATTGCTTGATTATTATGCCAATGCTCGCAGTGCTGCTAGTCACATTGTCTCACTGACATTGTCACCGCTCAACGAGACACTCGACGCGGCAAATGTCAACATCAACATCAGCAGCAGTAGCAGCAACAGCTTCAGCAACAGCAGCAACAGCGCCAACAGCAGCGCCATCTATGAGGATGATGATGAACTTGCCGCTGGCAATCTGTTTGCCATCACCGAGGCGAGCATATCGATAGCCGGAAGTGGCAGTGTTAGTAGTAATAGTGGTGGTGGTAGTGCTGCTTCCGGTGGTGGTGGTGGTGGTGGCAGTGGCGGCACTGAGATGCCTGCCTGGCTTATACCCAGCTACAGTGTGATCCTGTTGTGCGCCATTGTTGGCAATCTGTTGGTCATCTCAACGCTAATGCAGAATCGTCGCATGCGCACAATTACCAATCTATTTCTGCTCAATCTGGCCATCTCGGATATGCTGCTGGGTGTCCTCTGTATGCCGGTCACCCTCGTTGGCACACTCTTGCGCAATTTCATCTTTGGCGAGTTCCTTTGCAAGCTGATACAGTTCTCGCAGGGTAAGTTTACATGAAATAACAATCTTCAATATTTAGAGCACAGTTCACCCACGATTTTCTCACGGATATGCGTGGTAAAAGGGCTGTGGCTCTAATTATGTAACTGTGGATGTGTGACTTATGATGTGTAACTAGGCATGACTTAATTGTGTAATGTATCCCATTTTACTCAGTACACATGTCATAAACTGGAACCACCAAACCATATTGGCACAGCTCGAATTGGATTATTTTCGAGTTTAATTGCCAAAATTGTTACAGCCCAAAATAGAGATAATCACCCGGTCTTATACCCTTCTTGCGTGTGTCCAGATGTGTGCTGGAAGGGGACGTACATGTCACCCTATCTGATACAACATATGCACAACTGAATCTGAAATTCGAATCGCATGAAATATTATTGCATAAAAGGATTTGAAATAGTTACAAAAAAAAAAAAAAAAAATCAAATAAATATGTGCTATAGAAATATATTAAATTTCATTTTACACATTGACCAAATTGAAGCTGGTTTATAATCCTTCTTTAATTTAACTGCAAGCAAACAGCAAATATTTGGAGTGCGTGTTCCCATGACAAACGGCTAACAAGAGTATCGCAAATTGAGGGAATCTATTAATAGCCCAAAAATAAGTAGATGCTTGTCAGCCCCTTTTTGCTCTGCTTAAGTAACGCAGGATTTTGTAATCAACGACAACTGAATTTTAAATTCACGTAATTAAAAGCAGCATACATATATTATATATATATATATATATATATATATATATTGATAAGCATGAAAATATATATTAAATGTGTAATTAAAATGATGCACCAAGTGCCCGAAGCTTGTAAATATTATCTCATTGAAGATTAAGGGAACTTAACATGCTTATATAGAACGATATTAAGGTGTTGTGTTCTTTTAAGTAGGACATTAAAATTAAATTCGAAATAAAAATTAATGTCTTTCTGGAAGTGAGTTAAATGAAATGCTCAAATTTTTATGATTGAAATTGAGTGTTATTTATGTGACACTGATTGGATAGTGGAAGGACTTAAAGCATACACAATAATTGAGATGAATGCAATAAGATAAATGTATTTAATTGCTGTGGCAGTTATCTGGGGAATGTTTGTTTGTGTTCATTAAAACGGGTCTGTGTAATGTGTTTCAACTTAAATTGAGATTTAATTTATTTAATATGCTTCTTTGACATAAAATCTCTTTACGGCTTTACAAATCTGACATTTGAGGCTGCCGCAAATAGTGAGTGTGTGTGTGTGTGTGTGTAGGTGTGTGTGTTGGTTGGTTGGAGGGTGGTGGGGTGGCTTAGGGGTTAGGCACGTGTTATGGCAGAAAACCAAACGAAGTATATGCCTGGCATCTGGGACTGTATCATTTTATATAGCTGAACCGCCGAGAGGAGTGGAGGGGGAAGACATTCATTTATACAATTATATTACTCCCGCCTCTCCTCCCGTTGTGCACGTCCATTCAATCTGGGCGGTGTGACTGTCGCCTGTGGCTGCTGCTTGTCACATTTGCGACTCCTATTAAAATGGCTCAAATTAAATAACAATTTATATACAAAGAAATAAAAACGCTTCACAATTTTATTTGAATGTCTGCGCTTTTCAATTGAAATTGCTCAGCACTTCAATTGCAGTCTAAAAGTGTGCTAAGAATATCTGATTGGCACCAGGAAGAATCAAATATTGTATACCCAGATGCTCATATATCATACACAAATTGAGTTTATCTTCAATGTGCAATGCACATTACTAAAAAAAAAAAAAAATTTACATTTTTATATTTGTATTTGTGAATTGAAAGAGAAAATGTTACATTTAGTCTTTTTAAAAGCCGGTTACAAGCTATTTCTCTCGAATAAAGCATTTCGGCTTACTATAAATTGCAGAGGATATTGTAATTCTGTCTGAAAGTTTGTAACGCATTATTGGAAATGTCGCCGACTCCGTAGGGTATAGATAAGTCCTCATTTTTTGTAATATCTCTGTGTATTGCAGTTTATATGAAACTCGAAAGATATACGTGTCATTTAGTTCTTCACATGTCATAGCCATAATCGGTCGAAAGATGAAAGTTGTAGGATCGAGGTTGGCGTAGTATACGTTAAGGTATAGTTATGTTTCTCACTAATGGAGGGTTTTCTACCACATTCTGTTACAATATTACTATACAAATCTGTCGCATATTTGAATCGTTAGAAAGTATTTCACTTATTGGGGCTTTTTGATATTTATCGCAGTTGTGCCTATATGATATGAGTGTGTTGAGCACGTTCATCGTCGTTATTCTCAACGTTATTCCCTCGATATAATTTATAAATTTAAATGAAATTTAGTTGTTCGCAGTTTGAAACCATTCGGCAAGGGTATGCAATATTCGGCGAAAGTTGTTCTATGAAAGCTGCTGTTACTTGTTTCTTTTCAATTTAGCTTTTTCTTTTCTGCCTTTTGTGTCGCCCTATTTGGAAGTTGCCATTTGGCATCCCTAACCACTCGATGATTCGTGGTGCCGATTCTTATTTTTGCTGCTCTTTTGTTATGCAAATGACATGCAAAGCAAATGCGAAGGCGTCACACAAGCAACATGTAGCACAACAACCATGTAGGCATGCAAACAAAAAACACAAAAAAGGGAAACAATGATAAATTGCAAAAGAGGAAACAAGAAATCGCAGATGCCTGGTGTTGTGTCCAGTGTCCACTGTTCACTTTCCTCGGGAACCTCTTTGCGTATACTCAATGTGGCGTCCCATATAAAAGTCGTGCTGTTTTCCGCCTATTATGTGCCATCACTTTTCCCAAGATGAAATCTGGACGCGTGTTGCGCATTTCTTGTGTTATTACGTATTACATTATTTTTGTATTGCACGAACCGTTCGAGAATTGTAATAATTTTCGCTTCCATTTGCCACTTATTAAGGATGTGCCACCAATTTCTTCTACTATATGCGTTGTACATACAGATGAAGACACATTTATATACAGCTGCTTGAAATATGCGATTATTCAAGATTTGCCATTAAAACGAAAAGCTCTCCTCAATTTCAGAAAAAAACATGTTGATAAAAGACGCAAGTGAGTTTCATAATTCCACTTTATGAAATATAATCTTTGAATGTGTATCGTGCTAACATTCTTCGCCTTTTGAATAGTTTTCATTCATCTTTGTGTCGAGTCACTTATAATAGCATACTTTTTCGGTCTTAAGTTCGATTGTTGTGCATTATAAATATGGTGGTGAATGAATTTTCAAACTAAATTTCCTTGGCCAAATAATTGTCACTCTAAGCACAGAATAAAATTATCTGAATTTTAGAAAATCGCCATGAAGACTAGAAACATTTTTGTGGTCGTTGGAAATAATTTCCAAGTATACGAACATTTTTATTTGAATTAGATTAGTTTTTTGTTTTGACTTTTCAGAAATATATTTCTTTAATAATAAGTTGAAGCTATTTCTAAAAAGTGGAAATGCAAACCACCATTTAAAAAAATTATTTTGAGAAATTTAGAAAATAGTGATGCAATTTCTGCCTTAGAAGGTGAGTTAGTGTTTCGTATTCACATATAAAAAGCAACATTCCGGATCAAAATCGAAATAATTTAAAATCGAGCCTTTTTTGATGATGTGTTAAACCAGCACAAATTGCGTACCCAACGATTGCATTAGATTGAAGTTGATTATGCTGAAAACTTTAGACAAATTTCTTAAATCTAAATGAAATTCATTATTATTACTTTTGTTTCGGTTTCAAAATTCACAACACACTTACTGAGCAAGAACTGCGGGGTAACATAACGTCGAGTATGCCGCCATACTGCTGTAGTCTCTTCGTTAGGATCATTGTTTCTTTGTTTGGCTTGTCGCTTACATAAGTTTCTAAATAAAATTTGCCATCGGCCTTGAGAGGCCGCAGCAGTTATAAATTTGTTTGTGGATATGGTGCCTGAGGAACGGGCGTGGGGGAGGGGGGAGGTGTCCCTGGGCGGGTGTGTGTATGGATATCTGTGTAGAAGTGTATGCTTGCTAATGCGCCTACAACATAATCATAAACATAAGCAACAATAAGCAGCGAGCTGAGACCTAATTCCGCCTAATTGTCTGGCCAGCTGAAGCTGAAGCTGAAGCTGAAGCGTCCAACTCCCAAGCTGCCGAGAATTCAAAATAAATTTCATTTCCATTTTCAGGCGCGCCTTAAGTTGACAAAAGTGTGACGCCAAATTACTTTGCACCCACGCCGTGATGGTGCTTCGTAGTCAGCGGAAGCGAACACTGAAGCCAGAGTCCTGTGTGGCAAATGTGTTTTTAATAGAATCTGACTTGGCAGCAAGTTTTTTTTTTCAGCTTTTGTGTTTGATTTGAAATTATTTTATTGGTATTATTCGTTGTGTGGGCTATTGCTAACATATATACATGCTTATCCTGTTACTTTATCACAAGGGTCAACCAAAGCGAGCTTAGTAACACAACCACAAGTCAAGGAAAGCATTTAATTTAAATCCTGCACCCTAACACAATACAAACAAATGAGTACACGGCTCACCGCTACCCTGTTTTCAGGTTCTAAGCGGTAGTTTCTTTTTACATTCATCTTGGTCTATAGAATGTGGAAAGATCCATATAAAAAATCAAAAGCGAAAGCATACAAATATTTTCGAACGTCAATTCCACAACCATAGGTGAAAAATGGATGTTAAAGAGAATGTTTTAATGCCTTTTGATATTATAGATTATTTGGGCATTTCGAACTGAGAATCTCAAGAAAATTCGAGAAAAAATTAAAAATTGTTTAACTAAAAAAATTGTTTTGAAATCGCTCTGAATTTAAAAAAATCGTCATAACTCCTGAAAGTATATTCCTGAAACGGAAGGTTGTGTCACCCCAAAAACCATGGTGTTTCTTGTTTCTTAATTTCAGGGACCAGTTTTTGTAAAATTTAGAAGAAATCTGGCGATTCTCTAAAATTAGTTATTTTTTTAATATAAGAATTAAAGATAAGAATTATCCAGCCAGCAGAATACCGCTTTTCCTCATTCAGATTGTATTTGGTACTCAGCTGGAATTCGGCACAGGCGTCTAATATTTTCAAGGTCTGGGAAAATTGGAAAAAGCGGTTTTTCCAAATTTATTTATTTGCTGATCTTTGCGGGAGGTTACCAGCAGACTACCTCCCAAATATGATGACTGGCATGCTTTAAAATGTTGTATACAATAAACATTTTCGTTCTTTTGGAGCCGCTTGTATTGCAAATACCTTTTAATATACACATATGTGAATAGCGCATGTATTGGTGCTCACACACACACACACACACACGTACATATTTAGGAATGTTTTGGTATCCTGACCAAATATTTGTCGTTTGCGATAATTGGGAGTATTTTAAGGCATCGCTTGGACTTAAGCATAAATATATATAGAATGAAACCCATCGTGACTGTATTTTAGTGGGCCATTATTATTATTGGCTTACACTATTTAGCAACGGAAAGCAGTTGGGCAAAAGTTAAATAAACTTTTTTTGGATTTATGCTTGAGTAAGCTAATCAATGGAAGTGTTTATCGGAAAGCAGCAAAATCCCAAATATGGTCAGCAAAAATCTTGTTTTAAAATGGCACATATATCTGCGCTAGATGTGGTCCAATAGACAAGGGTAATTCATCTTATTATTCAGAAAGTATATTTATCTTTATAAATATATTGTTTTATTGTTTCTGAGCTACGTAGTCTCGAAAATCACACAGCAGTTTAACTATAACATATCCTTTGAGAGAGCGAATTTTTTTTACTCTTTTCTTAAATTAAGAATAGATATTTCTAAAAATAAGGGTTTGCATTTAAACTTTGAATGAAAATATTTTCTAATATTAAGAAATATATTGATTAAAATTAGAAAAAAAACCTTGAAAATTTTAGAAAAACTGTTTTTGTACATTTAGAAATTATTTCCAAGAACCAGAAAAGCTGTCTACTTTTCCTGGCGATATTTTGTTAGTGTGTGTATGCATTTAATTTGATGGCATGTATAAATAAATATTTAATTTGGATTATGGTGAAATTGCGTTTATTAGCAACAAATTTGAATAGGACGATGGTAGTGCCATTTAGCATTTTGGTATTAATAGCCTTCACTTTGCCATGGAGCTCGACCGTGCTTGGTTCAGCTCGACTAGGCTTGGCTCGGTTCGCTTCGCCTGTGCTAATGACGGTACTTTAATTTCATTTCATTTACATTGCTGTAAAAGCAAGTGGCGCCTGCATTTGGCTATTACTAATGTGTGTTGTGGCAGTTAAATTCATTGTACCCTTGAGCGACACAATCACAATCATAATCGGGGCCCAAGTATGTTTTTACACAAAAGTCGCGCTAGCAAGTAATATGAGTTAGTAAAAGATAGCTCGATAGAAAGGGAGTGCTGGAGAGATTCAAGAGAGATAGAGAGAGAGAGAGAGAGAGAGAGAGAGAGAGAGAGAGAAATAGATAGAGTTAGATGGAGAAGGAGATGCGAGTAAGCTGAGTCCAAGCAAAAACTCATTGGGCAAATTGTAAAAATATCGTCTTGAAATTTAAGAAAAACGTTCTGAAAACTAGAAACATTTCTGGTTTTTGATATTAGTAACATATATATTCCAACAGTTTTCAGAAATATATTTCTTAATACTAGAAAAAATAGCCAAAAAATAAAATTTAAAATAAACCTTTCTGAAATTCCAAAAAATGGTTATAAACACTTTTAAAATTAAATTATATGAATTTATAAACTATATAAAAGTTGCGACATCTTATAAAACTTATCTTTAATCTAAAAAAATTTAACAAAAAAAAGGTGACAAGAATTCTGCATACACATCTAAAAATAACACATTGAAAATTAGACATATTTTTTTTTTAAATTTTAGAAACACTGCCAAAAAAGTATGTCGATTTTCTTAAATTCAGATTGTTTTTTTTTTCCCTGTGTGCAGTATTTGCTAGCTGCTCTTCTGCTTACCTGCAACAGCAATCTAAGCTACTACAAAAAAAAACAAAACTTGTCCTAAAAGGCAACCAAGGGCCGAGCACAATGTGCAGCAGTGTTTATGATTAATTCATGACTGACTATGAAGCAGAATGTATTAAAAGTTCGGACTTAAGTCCGTGTTACTTAGTTTGGTCGCCTATGTCATGTGTCCACTTTTTCACACATATTTCCACGTGATTACCCCATGCTAACAACACATTTTGCATTTTATATATTAAAACTTTGGTTTAACACATGCTTGCCACAAACAACAACTTACGTAGAAAAACCATCCAACAAAAGCAAAGTATAAAACTAAATAGTGCGGAAGTGTACTCCTATATATAAATAACTTTCTAACCGCATGTAGCCATAGTGAATACAAAAAGCACATTTATTGTATATTTTTGTCAAATTTAAAATATTGTTTTATACTTCAATTACTAAAAAATATAAGGACTACACTTTTGAGTGCATGCACTAGCCTTAATAAACTGATAAATTTATCATTTATCAAAACATAATCTACTGAAAACTTTTCAAATTCATTTGTCGTCATTTACATTCAATTTAGATTTTATGCAAACATGTTTTATATTATTTTGCTTACATTTTAAATTACAATCTACCTACTTCTGTCTCTTAACTTTAAGCGAATTATTTTTAATTTAATTAATTTGAATTTTGATTTTGTTTTATTTTCTATTTTTAATATTTTAATGTTTGTGGGATGATTGTTTATTGTTTGGTGACTTCTTTTTATTATTTAAATACGGTTTTCGCTATCTACAGTTTAAGTGTTTTTTGTATATGCTCCGATATATATTGAAGCTCGAAACTTGACGGACGCTGTGAATCTCTATTTGAAGACGAACATTTAAGTATATCAAAATGAAGAAAATAACATCGCTCGAAATATTTTGTGGAATGCATTTAGTCTATATTAAATAAAAAATATGGAAAAATAAATAATGAAACTAAGCTGAGTCCATTTTTAAATTTTAATCTATCATTTATTGTTAAAGAAACTGATATATATATATATATTATATATTTTGATTAATTTGCGCATAAATACCAACTTTTGATATTCTGGCATGATGCTGCAATAACTAAAAAAATCAAAACTCACGCCAGTGAGATCAAATTAAAGTTTTTCCTTTGTGGCTAATGACTTTGGGCTTCAATACCCGTCCAGTTGAACAGATTTTTCTTGCAGACAAAAATCTTTCATTTGCTGGGCTTGCCAGACAAAAGTTTCAGCCGTTGGAACCTTGCTGAAAACAAACTTATTAATGAATTCACATTTGACGCTGACTCGACTCGCGAACTTTTATTTGTTGGAAATTTTTGTTGGCATTTTAAATGCGTAGCTAAACACCAAATTCTATTAAATTAAACTTGAATGAGCCTCAAAACATAGACATTGGTTTGGTCTACAAAGCAGCTGAGCTAAAACAAAGTTTTGTTACACACACAACCCACGCATAGAAATTAAATTTACGTTGAAACTTTAAAATACTTATTTAATTTGATAAGGAGGCGGGTGTCAAGCGCTTTGCCAAGTTTGTTTCACTTTTGAGTTAAATAGAATTTTTTGGGCGTGCCACGACTTGAAGTGCTGCAACATTTTCTCGACATCGCCCCGGGCGATTTCACGGCAAGGAATAAGCTGTCATTGTAGCGCTTAAATACTGCCAAGTAAATGGCAGTATGTGTTAAATCTATTGAACTTAATCAAATTTGCCAGCTTGCTGTTACGCAAAGTTTACCCAGCTTGAGCCCGTATCTTTTGAAACAAAATCAAATAAATACAATGTTTATTTTGTTTCGGGCAAATTACATTCCATTCCCCAAAGCAATAAAACTCCAAAAGTGACCAAAATGTGCGGGCTTTCATTGAGCCTTTCATCCATGTCGTTTTTAAATTTCAATTTCGATTGCGAACAACTTAAAAAAAAGTAAACATTTTTTTAAACACTTTTCTTTTGTATAGAATGTACCTATTGAAACTACGTAAAGGCATTTTACTAGGCAACAATCGATTTGTAAATTTTCAACGTTTGTTGTTGAATTTCTTCGACTCATCCAATTTATGACAGGTATTGGTTACAGAGTTCCTAGGTCGAGATTTCTTTTCTGAAGTACTCTTGATTGTTTTTTTTTTTTTAGGATTTGCTTTATCACCGAATTAAAAGTTGTATTTAAGGCTAAGGACATTTTATCAATAAAGCTAGAAGAATAGTGCTTGGCTATAATTGTCAAATAATTGTAACTTTTGCTGGAGGTTTATCTTGTCTATATATGTGAACTTTGAAATTGGAATTCTCATCTGACCATGGATCAAGTCGCAGTAGCCACAAGTATTAAGGAGCGAGGGCGTGCCGGGTACTTGAATTATGGGATTGAGAATTGAGATTGAGGTTGAGATTGAGATTGAGCATTGAGAAAACTTTGTCATTTTTCTCTCAGCAGCTGCACTCAGTTGACAGCCCTTGGCCAGCAAGAGGGGCGACATGCAGGGAATGTTAGTGAATCAAAATTAGTATGGCAAAACTTTGCTATGTCTCAAGTGTTCCCGGGCAAAAAGTTTTTAAGCTATGTGCAAATTTTTAATTTGCCGTCTAGCAAGTTAAAGTTCATCATTCTGAAGCATGCACACAACATTTTGATTATATATGCATATATGATGACGGTGACGTGACGGTTGAAGTTTAGCAAAAACTTTAAGAACTTATCGCAACTTAACTTAACTTTATGTGATCTACATCAGCAGCTGTCACAAGTCTGATAATTTAATTCTTAAAATTTACATCAATTTATTTCATATATATTTGCTTAATATATGAATTCATTGCCATAAATAAATAAATAAAATAAATTATAGTTAATATTCATAAATTGAATACTTTTATTAAATTTAGAGATTGCAAAGAGTTTGTGCCTTTCTTGGTAAATTCTTACGTTAGCTCTTCTGGTGTTACTTGTATTACAATTAAATATAAGATTCCACATTTACTAGCATTTCAGATAGTTCATATATTCACCTATTTTTTCTAGTTTTCACATCCATATTATAGCCCTTTTATCCATTTTCACCAATTACAAAACGTCTTGCAGAGAAGTGGAGGCGACCCTTGCGAGCAGGCTAGAGCCAGCGACGCTTCTTAGCCCGCAATTGCCGTTTTGAGACGGCGTAGTTAGGCGTGGCATATTCTGATCTTTGAAGGACATCGCCAACAAGCTACGAACCAAATTCGTGACTCTGGCTCTTACAAATTGTGGGAGATATGTGGCTTTATCGATTTGCGAATATCGATTTCCTAACCATCTATTGGGCGTAACACACCAATTTTTACACACAGACAGCATGACGGACATTGCACAAAACCAATATGCTATGACACCTTCGGTATCAAAGTATAAAAAAATATGCCAGCACTGCCAGTGTTTGTCAACCAGGCCTTACTTGCGCGGCTGACAGCATGCAACATTTATTGGCAGCACAAGTGGATAAGAGTGTTGCATACTTTTGGGTATGGATTGCTGTATGATGAGCATGTACAAATACCCTGTTATACAAACTAAAAGTGTGCGTGTGTGTGTGTGTTTGTGAGTGTGTGCATGCTTGCTGTTCAACGGTAGGCAGACAGCTAAGCAGTTTGATTGATTGGCTAAAAACGCTTTGGCAATGAAATCATTTTAAAATACAAACGCAATTTGAAAGCACCTTATTGTGGGTGTGTGATTTTGGATAGGCGTGAGCAGTGTGTGTGCGTGTGTGTGTGTGTGCGTGTGTGTGTATGAATGGGTGTGTATGCATGCGTAAGTAATTCGATTGGCGATTGCAAAAACTGACATCAAAATAAGACAAGCAAGAAACGGCAGGGACACATCTCAAGACTATAGAATAAACATGGAACACAAATTCAATTTCTATGTTTACTTTTTCATTTACATATGTCTATAAATACATATGCATAAGAATTTGCTGTTGATTGAATTTGATTTGTGTGTAACTTGCACAACCAGCTTGCCGAGGGCATCTCGTAAGCCCGCTCAGCCGCATAGGTCCAAATTTTCGACTCAGCCTCAGGATTTTAGGTTTAGGAGCACTTTCCAATTCGGATTCAGATTCAGATTGCAAATCAGGCATCTACGTCGACGTGTTAAGCATATTACTTATACGATACACACATACACACACACACACACACACACACACACACATATGTACATATCTGAGACACCTCAGACTCCGAGAAAATATAAGTATGCGTAGCGAGGCGCTTTAACGGACCCAAATTTATAAGCGCCAGTTGGGCGATAAAATTTGATTGCCGGAAATAAAGCGAAGCAGGGGCATGGCCATGGCAAACAGGCTCCACAGTGCCATACCATGCATAAATACCGCAAAATTTGTTTAGCCAGCCAAAACACAAACGAATCCGATTCCGCAGCGCACACGGCAACGAAACCAGCTAAAGTCCAAAAAACCGGATGACATATGGCCAAAATGTGTTCGTGCCCGTTTACGTTTGCTCTGATTACGACTTTAATCAGCAGATCCTTCATTTCCCCAACCGATACTGTCGCGCTCGTTTCAGTTTATGTCTTAGCTCATATGCCAGCGATTTGCTAATAGAACATTCTACGCCAGCCAATTTACGTGGCAAACACATTCCAGCCATATCTACAAATTCATTACTCAATGCTGCTGCTGGTACAAGCCATTTTGGATAAAATGTACAAAAAAATCATTTTAAAAACATTGCTCTTAAATTAAGATAACCCAATATCTACACTGAGAAGCTTACACTATCATAATAATTGTCAAACGTTTCAAATGAATCAATAAATCAAATATCTGATTATGTCAAAGCATCCAAAACCGTACGTGACCAAAACAAAAATCGTTTAATGTTTGTGTCTTTGATTTATAAATACATAAATATATCACATGAATTATATATATTTGTAATTATAATAAATAGCGAAATTATCCAATCGATATTTAACGAGTTGTATATGCGTTGACGCCATTTACAGCGGCTTCTGTTGCCGTCTCCTCCTGGACACTTGTGGCCATCAGTTGTGAGCGATACTACGCCATCTGTCATCCACTGCGGTCGAGATCATGGCAGACAATTAATCATGCCTACAAGATAATCGGCTTCATTTGGATCGGTGGCATCTTATGCATGACCCCAATTGCGGTATTCAGTCAATTGATACCAACGAGCCGGCCAGGTGAGTGACAAAGTTTTGGAGCTAGCTGAAAATTGGCAGCTGGATTATTGATACTTTATTGACTTTGCCGCCAGGGTATTGCAAGTGCCGTGAACAGTGGCCCGATCAGGGTTACGAGCGCTTCTATAATCTTATGCTGGATCTCATACTGCTCGTCCTGCCACTGCTGGTGCTGTGTGTGGCCTATATACTCATCACACGCACCCTGTATGTGGGCATGGATGCGGGCAAGGAACCAAGGATGCCCCATAGCAGTGGCAGCGCGCAAGCAATGGCAACATCTGCGATAACCGCCACACCCGGCAGCAGCAGTTGTGTCCTGGTGCTGAACGCCATTAGCGAGTACAGTGGTAAGTATTGGACACGCCCATCCGCCCATCCGCCCATTCGTGCACACGCCCACACGCGTTACGCCCATGCCAAACGGTATTTATGTAGAAATTTGCGCTTTTAATGCATTGTTCGCAGAGAGTAGCAACAACAACAATGGCGGAACGACTGGCGCGACAACAACAGTAACAACGAATACAACAACCACGACAACAACCACAACGACGGCAACATTGACAACGACACCGACAACGGTGACATTGGCCAAGTCTGCGAGCTCATCGCCAAGTTTGCGTATACACGACGCAACGCTGCGCAGGTAAGCTGCCGAGACCTGTGACCTTTCACCTTCAGCTATAATCATAAATTATTTACAAGTCAGCTCAAATTAATTTTTGAGTGAAATGAACCACTTTTCGCCGTTATTTTCTGTTTTAGATATCATTAATTATATAAGCAAATTAGTTACACTTAAAACTTTGCAGAATTATTTAACTTTTTTTTTTTTAATTTGTGGACAATTTAGAATCAATTATGATTTTTGGTATTTGCTGGAGTAGAAGCGCTGTAATAATGTTTACCTAAGTATTTTGAAGCAATTTGAAATATGTATATATGTAATTAAATCCAACTTATAAATTACTAATAATCAGTGTGAAGTTTAAATGAATCAGTGTGAAATGAAATGTTGAAATAAAGTTAGGTTTCTATTCCGATTCTGGTACGTAAGATATACAAATTCCGAAATAGATTCTTGCATTTTTTGATATGATTGATATTCTGTTATGTATTGGTACCTTTGACTGTGATTTAATGAAAAAATAAGCAAGACTATTCCAGTCGGGCATAATACTCTGGTACCAGCTGAGTACCGGTAGAAGTAAAGAAGCTTTGAGAAAATATTACAAGGAAGTTATTCAAAGGTACATAACAGGCAGAAAGAAGTATCTCTGACCATAAAAGGGATATATATTTTTGATCAGCATCAACAGCCGAGTCGATATATGAATAAACGGTTGTAAAGAGACCATAAGCTCTCATATAATCCGAGACAGATCAAGTTCATTTAGTTTTATCGATAAGCTCATCAGATTCGCAAATATCGCTAACTATCCAGGTAGCGTCGTCAACCATGATGGTATTTTCGGTCCGATACGGTCTTTTCAGGCAAAATAATATCAGCTGCGGTATTTTGGATTTTGAATTTAGGTTCCAATTCAGATTCTAAATATGAATTGGAAAAAATGCGGTTCGATTCCATTACCGGGTTGACCGTCTGACAGCCTAAATAATTTGGAAATTTGTTATAGGAAATATATTATTATTATTAAATCACTAATAATAATGTGCAGAATAAATGTAGTTGACACTTTAAATTATATATACGATATAGTTGAGTAGTGAAGAGATGATCATGGATGAACATCGAATTTTTTTTACAGATCTAACGAAGCTAAGACGCTGGAAAGCAAGAAACGGGTGGTAAAGATGCTGTTTGTGCTTGTCCTAGAGTTCTTTATCTGCTGGACGCCACTGTATGTGATCAACACATTGAGCATGTTCATTGGACACGCACTGTATGAGTACATTGACTACACATCGATCAGTTTTCTGCAGCTGCTGGCCTACTCCTCGAGCTGTTGTAATCCAATCACCTATTGCTTCATGAACGCCAGCTTCCGGCGTGCCTTTGTGGACACGTTCAAGGTTCTGCCGTGGAATCGTAGCGCCAATGCTGGCGGAGCGCTCTCGGCCAGCCAGGCGGCCATGTCCAATGCACCCGGCCTGGCCATTGGTATGGAGACCTGGCGGACGCGTTCCCGCCACGACCAGCTCTTCAACTCCGTGGTATATTCAAACAGTGCTGCCGCTGCAGACAGTCCGCAACTATAATGCGAGATACTGATTAATGAACTCTTTGTGTGTAGTTGGTCTTGTAAATATGTAAAAATTGCGTCGATTTTTTTGTAGCTTTTTTTTACATTAATTAATTGTTAAGTACTTTTCATGTTTCAATTAAAACTTCCTAAGGTTGCAAACAAAAATAAACAAAATGAACTAATTGTCGCTTGAAATCAGACGGTTTAGTTGACACGTAATCCCCTTCCAGAATCTCAGTTCTCCAAAAATTTGATCAAACTATAGGTTTAGTATTTTTCTTATCCATATTATTATAACTGTCATAGTCCATTTTATATATAAGCGATTTTCGCTTTGTCATCGTATTTATAGACATTGTGCTTTGCATCTACGACTGGATGTAATAACATCTGGGATATAAGCTGACCTTCTTTTACGCGATCTTTTACTTGTGGTACCTCAATGCCTGATGCCTGCTCAGGTGTCTCGTATATCAAATTCATACGAGGGTTATACGCCTTCACAGTTTTACGCCTATGCAAAATGAGGTCGTGCAATTGGTGTGCTGTGAACCAGCATTTTCTTACAAACATTGGCCTGTGGAAATGGATTGGGAAGATGTCTTTGGGAAGAGCCGTATTTTTTGCTTTACATTTGTTCATCTTCATTATGCACGAGTTGATTTGGGCAGAATTTGTGTATTTTGGAAGAATATTAATATAATTGTGGTAGAAAAGCTGACGTTTAAAAAACTTATTAGTATACAAAATAAGCAGGCAAAGGAAAGGATTGATTGTACAAAAAACGCCGCCTACTTTAAGGAATTAGAATAGAATGGAATCGAACGTTGCATCGTAGAAATATTAGGCAATGGTTAAATCATTGTATATACATATATATATATAGATATGTAGGCATATATAGGCATCACAAGGTAAGTTAATTATTGTGCTAATAATCATTGCAATGTTTTCGAAAATCGACCGCACAATCTCGTCGCCGATAATAGTAAAATTGAAGTAAAATGAAGCCATATCTTGAGACTATGCTGGAATATATCGGCTTATTTCATCTACAAATGCGGGAAGGTAAGTTCGGACAGTGAGTTATATCACATAAATAATAATTAACGCTATTAATAATATTACGAAATGTTTTAATAAGCAAGTATTTGGTGAGCTCGCACAAGTAGAAGTTATTGACAACGAGCCAAATCGCTCATCCAATAAATTACGTTAAGCTTAACAAACAAAAACAAAAACAAAAACAGAAAATAATTAAAAATTATTCCAATCAATTTCGGCAAGAATCTCCCTACAAGATGTGGCAAATTTCGCAATTATCTAACAGCAGAAAATTGTAAAATTAAATTCTGCACACACAAGACCAACTTTTAAATTCGGTAAACGTTAAGCTTTAAGAAAACGGCCTGAAGTCGATTACGTAAAATGTAACAATTGTTAATAAGAATCGAGGTTCGGCAAAACTGCTGTCTTTTCGTTTAATTGTCGCCACAGTTGTGCTGTTGATGGTTGGCAAATATCGCCTCATACAGTTGTCAGGGCTGGCTCTCAACCGAGTCAACCGGGTGACCCTTGTCCTGAACATAACCGGCTTTTGCTTGACGTTTTTTTGCATTTGCTGTCATCATTCAGCTTGCAATTAAAACGCTCATTTGGGCTGCCTCAATTATAAATTTGTGGTGTGGAATATAGAGCGAGCTGAGTGGACACTCAACTGTGGAATATAGAGCAAGATGAGTGGTCACTCAGCTAACAGTTTTAACAACAATTTAACCTGCTTTCCACACTGTGACTCTATTTTCGGATTTTCTTCAATTTAGAAATTCGAAATTTTGATCTATATATACATATATGATGTGTAGAACCATGTCACAAAATTAACTTATTTTTGTAATTAGTAAGGCTTTCTTCTTTGTATTTTTCAGAAATATACCTTAATAAAACAAAATATTTCTGAAAAGTTGTGCAAACATTTATTTTCGGAAATAATCTTTTTAAATAAAAAATAAAAAAAGAAATTAATGAAATTCGCTCTCTCGACTGCTATTTTACAGTTTAAGTGTTGTCTGACATTACGCGGCCTTTAAATTAAGCGGGATGTGCTCGAATCGCCGTAAATTCTAAATTTAAAAAAGTGTCCCTGGAATGAAAGGAATATTCTATTTTTAGGAAGACACAAACATTCATTTTAGAAATATTATTGCTGAATAATAAGGTAAGTTACTCTTGGCACCAAAAGCGATTTTCTAACATTCATACAGATTTTTTTCTCAGCGTATAATTCAAAGTCTGTAATAGTTCGCATTGCCTGAATTTCTTTAAATTCCGTTTTTGTTAGAGGTATTTGTTAGAGATTCACATATTTTCTTTAGCAAATTCTTCTTAATTTCTTTTTATTGTGAGCTCAACATCTATGTAATGGTTCTTTCATTGTTCATTTGGTCTTTCCTTCTGCAAAATTCCAAGAAAATTATCTTTTTGGAGTGCACTTTCTAGCCACCATATTGGCCAATCATTGGTTTCGAACGTTTCTCGTTAAATCCACAAACTCGTTGATTGACTCTCGTTCGTGTGGGTTTCAGTTAGTTTTTCGCTCAGCATTTTCATTGTCCCTTAAGTAATTTAATTTATGAGACCCCCGCTCCAGCGCAGACGTACATACGCACCACAGGCAGGCTGGAGAGAAGGAAAGAAAGAAAGAATAAAACTAAAAAGTCTAGAGAGAGCTACACTAGGAGGTACCCAGTATTTAAGGCGAACCGACAGCCTGCTAATTAGGAGTTCATCTAGTTGATGGGGTTGCATAATCTGTGTTCAGCGTATTAAATAGATTTGTACAACTTCATAATAATCATTTTACCCTTTTTTATTGAGTGCAGGCTATAAAAGTTAAGAGACGAGTGGCCATAGTAAAAGAAGAAATAAGCAAAACCACATGCTGACCAAAAAAATAATTTGTTGTCAGTGCCACACGTAGTGATTGCCAGTTTTGTTGCCGTTGTTGCCGTTGTTGCCTTGTTCCTTATTTATTTTTTACATTGCCACTGTGACAGAAATAAAACAAATTGTGACTGCGTTCAGAATTTCAGACGATATAACTTACTATTACGCCTAGCCTGCATCTATCTTCATGGCTTTATTCATGGCGTTTTGTGCGGCGTTGGCAAAAATAAAAAATGACAACGATCCCACATCACACATCTTGTTTATGCTGAACATAAGATACCCTTGCTAGCATTTGACAAATATAAAAAAATAATATTCGGTTCATTGTCAAAGAATAGTGTTTTTCCATACAATTTAATTCTCTAAATATATAGAGAAATGTTGTCTGTTAAAGCTTGGGAAAATCATACTACCTCCAAGAAGGGTATGAAAGCGCAAAAAAAGCGAAAGTGAAAATCGCTGGGCTCATAACGTGGTAGTAAACTCGAATGCTTCGATTTGTATTTGCTTTCTTTGTTTGAGTTTGGGTTTGAGTTTGATTTTGGTTTTTGGTTTGGGACTAAGTTTCAACTCAATGAGTTTGGTTAGTGTGCGTCTGGGGGCAAATGGCAAATGGAACTCACTCCGAGCGCGAAAAATCTGCAATAACTGAGTTATGAGATCAGTGCATTAGGCGCTCAAGAATGCTACAATTAGATATATATAACAAATACTGTATACCCTAACATCGTCTTCAGACTAATCAGTCGGCATACTATCTGAGGCAAGAAAAACGAATGTACATTGGCAGCTTAATGAGGCTATTTGTTGGCATCAGGTGACATTATTCATGAGGTTTTTGTGCTGAAGACCTCATCAATTTAGCGTTGCCATTGGCCAGAGACAGTGCATAAATTGTAACCGCAATTGATCTATAGCGAAGTAACGTCCATGATTTATTGAATGGGTTTCCCCATTTTCTCGCATTGCGAAATATAAATAAATCTTTTGCCTTAAAGAGGCAGATTTTCTTATTAATCATCCAGCTTTATTTAGTACCTAGCCGACCACATTGCAGTGTATCTCAATCTTTGACCAAATTTTTACGATTGTCTTCTGACCGAGCAATGTCTCAAACGAATAAACACCGAATGAAACTGAGACTTTAATCAAATGCAAATAAATATTCAAGACACGCGTCGAGAACTACAGCTTCCCAGCTTCTGTCTGGCAACGTCCATTGCCTCGAAAAATTGCAAAGGGGAAGGGGGAGAGAGGGAGGCTGGCGTATGCCCATCAGAGGCATCCAGCTCCCCGTGGTCTATCATTAAATAAACAAACGTCAAGATGGGGCCAATTGAACACCCTCGATTGATGGCCGGAAGTAGCTGGCCAAACTTCGACACTGCTGATGACGATGGAGATGACGAAAATGATGATGAACATTCAGATGCATATTAGAAACGTATGGACAAACGATGCCGCCAGCAAGGCTCAGACTCTATATGTAGTGTTGAAATTGAATTATCGATTCGAAAATACTACTCTACTACTACGTCCAATAAACGTTGTTCCAATTCAACACTTGGCTGGGGAGTCAGGGAGTTACCCAGCTCAGCTCATTTGAACAGCCTTCAGCACCAAACATTAAACATGTGTGTCCTGGTCATGTTCTGGCCGTGTGCGAGCTATTTGCTATTTACTGTTTTGCTGGTATACATGACATGCGTGTATAACTTGCCACATGCATATTTGATTAGAATACAGAAGCAATTTGCCCGCTAGCATTAGCAAGTCGCATGAGAAACATTTCAAAATAGCCACTGAATATTCATACATAATTTGCGAAAAAGTACCGCTTAAAACATATAGATGCGTACATCCCTTTCCCTCCCCCTCCCCCTCCCCAAGCAGCAGGATAAACGATTTATTTGTCATTGAAGCGCTGATGGTGTCTTTTTATCGTCCATTACTCCCATGAACCATTTTCAACTGACCCGCTGCAGTCTACGAATTTACTCAGCACCGATGGTGCTTTTGCTGTTCCAGTTCGTATATAGTCTCTTCTTTAGTTTTGAAAGCTATTTCACATTCCTCACACATTGCCTATTTTCTTTTATCTTACACCGTGTGTGACCCGACCCACTTTTCGGTTCCAATTACCTTGGAACTCTTGCTGCGATTTCCAAACTTTAATTTGATTGTTCCGAATGGTTTAGAGCCTTGTTGTTGTTGCGCTCGTATGTTACGGCTTCTTGGAATGCTAAATAGAATAAATGCAATCAAATATATAACTGAATAGTTTGAGTGCTTCTAACAATCAACAGCAAATAGCTGGGGTCGTTTTCCAATTGAATTCCAAACGCATTCCTCTCCCCCTCCCCCGTCCAATGGAAATGGTTGATGAAAATAAAATAAAACGCGAGGGTCATGCAACTAGACAACTAAACGACACACATTTAGTTGTGTATAGCACTCACTCTTAGTTGGTTTTTGACTGAGAGATGCAAGATAAGAGCTGAATCAACTGCAGTGATTCAGCTGATATTTGATTTCTCCATTAGTTAAAGTGTGTGTTTCTTGACGCTCCCGGGTGACCAGTACACAAAAACTCAATTTGAATGTTGTTTATTGGTGCTGTGAGCCCTTGCCAGCTGTTAACTGTTACAGCAATAGCTGTCCAATAGACCAAGGTGGTCGGTTGAGCTTGATCACGTTGCTTGCCTATTTGGGGAAGATGCGCTTGAAATGTGACAGAAGGGTTTGTGTTGCTCGTTGGTTCGTTGCAATGAATAAAAAACTTCCACAGGAGTTAACAATTTTTGCAGAGGACTACGAAGTTCACATGCTAAATCAGCTTTAAATCTATATAGATGGGACTTAAATAAGCACATATTATTTCGGGCCACAAGTTAAAGCCAAAGCATCAATTCCAAAAAAAAAAAAAAATACAAATACGGCAATTACAGTTGTTCACACACCTTCAACGAGCTGGCAGAAGATGAATTGTAATTGCATTTACAGTTTGTTCAACGGCGTTAGGAACGAATGTTGACCGATTTGCTGGATAACTGGCTTGAATGTGCATCGCAGACAGCTTTCAAAGGTTTTGTAAATAGTTTGCACAACATGGCGTATGAATTTTCTGCCGGGCACGTACGTAGTCCTTACCTCTTCACCTTTTTACGTATGCAATGAAAACTACTTTGGCCCGACCGTGTGTCTGACCGCGACGAGCAAGACCAGTCAACACCCCACTTGTAGCAGTTCCACCAATTTCGGCCGCCAGTGCAGTGGATATAACAAAAAACGTGACTGTGCCTTGATTGCACAACCGCTGGAATGATATCTAGGCCACGGTTCGGACCATCTCCGGGGAGTGTTGCACATACTACACTTCTCAAATGCTTTGAATATGAAAAGGGTATGGAATAGTTCTTAAGCAAAGAAAAGCCCTTGATCAGAAAGAAAATCGTCCTGAATTTTACAAAAAATTCCCATACTTTGCCATGATTTTTCTTTTGTAAATTGTTGGCAAAATATATTTCATTCTCAAGGTGTTTATTATTATTTTATTTGTGCACAGAACTCTAACATTAGCTTTTGGTACTTGTATTATTATTACACATCAGTATATTAATACTTCACATATACAAACACTTTAGATAGTTCATAAATTCATATAATTAAATTAGAAAAATAAGGATTTACGAGAGCAAATTTATTTTAATGAATTTAATGATTTACTAAATTTCAGTAGAGGTGCATCTTTGAAGCTATGAAGTTATTTATAGACTTATTCAATTAGGTATGTAGGTGAGGTATTTAGAATATATATTTTTGATATTATTTTGGTTGATTTATTTCCAATTAAGCTGATTTCATGTCAATGCGGTCTTTGACCAATTAGGAGTAATTTATTTGAGCTAATGCGAGTTCACCACAATAGTAAACGTACACAGACAAGAGAATAAATTACTTATGATTTATGTAAATGAAATAAATTGAATGACTTTGGAAAAGCTTTAATATTCGAACATATAATCGAATCTATTTAAGAGTTGCCAACGTCAGTTATGAGTCAACTTATACTTCAATTGTTTTCAATGCTTATTGGTTTCCACTTGGGAAACTAGTTGAGAATAAGCTCGTAGCTGTGCCAAGTCATCTGGATGGTCCAATGTCAAGGACATACTATTCATATATGTGGTTACTTTGAATAAATAGGTGGACAGGCATATGTATCTATAAATGGATATAACATGGGTGTGCGATTATCTAAAGAGTTCTTTCAACAGTTTTGTTGTGGAAGTTGAACTTAATGTTAGCTTTGGCTTTCGCCCAATAACAACACTTTTCGGGCTTCGTTTGCCAAAGGAAAAAGCCAGTATTTTTCGCAAAAAAAAAAACACCAGAACCCACATGAGTACAGACACACACACACACACCCACTTCCACACCAAAGAACACACACGTGAAAAAATAAAAATAAACACAATTATTATTTGTTTTATTATGCCCTTGTGAATGGCATTAAAGTTGCGTTTTGAAGTTTGCACCGTTTGCGAAGAGATCTAGAGATCTGGACCCCAAAAAGTACATAAATTCTTCATCATGTTCGTCTTTCCATCTGTCCGTCTGTATGCTAACTAGTTGCTCAGCTTTAAAGCTATCTTAAAGCCAAGACTTGGCATATAGTTCTTTAAATATATAATCAGATGTGGATGCGAGAGAGTGAACGAAAACCTGCAAGGGTATGTTATCTTCGGCGTTTATGTTTTTTATATATTCTTTTTTATTTTGCCACGTTACAATATTGTAAAAAGTTAAGTGTGTAGGCTCGGGCAGCATTTACCACTTGCCACTTTTCAGTTGGAGCTTACTTTGTTTTACAACAGTTTTACGCGTTTCGGTCCGCAAATGTTTCACACAGTCGAACTCAGTGACGCGGAAACGGAAGCGGAAGCTTTCTGAGAGCCCAACAACCGCACCAGGCAATTGCCGATGGCGAATCTGTAAGGCCCAAATGGCCAAAATCGTGAAAGTTGGACGTCGCTTACAGCCGAATGATTTCTTTGCGGCAATGGCAATGCATCAATAGCAACATCAACAACAGCAACATCAACAACAGCAACAATACCATTAACTTTGAACATTACTTACATCACCCAAAATGAAATTATTCCCGCATTGTTGTTGTCATTGGTTTTGGGTTGCCTTCAGTTTTAGTTTCACTTTCACTTTCACTTTCAGCTTCAGTTTCAGTTTCAGTTTTGCTCTTGATTTTCGCTTTTCGCTAGGATATCGCTTAAAGCGCTTTAAGTCACTGGAATGAATTGTTCTTAGGCCTGTGCTGGTATGTCCAGTGCTGTTCGCCCGATTGCCATTTAATTAACATCCACATGGCTCAGCACATTTTTGTAAATATTTGTATAAAGTTATTTAAAGAATTTGTATTAGAATCACCACACATACACTCACAAGCACTGAGGGGCTATGTCTTTTGAGAGTGTAAGTCTTAGCTCCGAAGACATTTGACAAACATTTGAAACTGGCTTGAGTCCTCACCACATGCAGTGGTATATCTATATCTATATCTATAACATTCACACGTATATTTCACCCAAAATCATCATGAGTAGCACATATAAAATATAAATAAAATGTCTCAGTTGCACTTTAATCCAATTGAATTGAATTTCATTTAAGACACTTGCAATAAAAGCTTGATTCAACATTGGCAACATCTTTAATTTACAAATGCACGATCTAAATCTTGTACTTTTCCCTTTTTCTATATATAGCAATTCAAGGGCAAATGCATTTTGCATTTTTGTAGCCGCATCTATCTTAAACTTGCCCTAATGAGATTATTTGCATGGATGCCTCTGGTTTTTAGGGTCAAATTAAGGTTGTGGCCATATTAATTTCCTTTTGAGGTTATATTGCGAAAAGAGTCAACCACACACACACACACACACACACACACCTATACACAGAATAACCTCTTCACTCAGTATTTGCACTGAGAAAAAATCGCGCAGAATTTTAGAAACTCCGCATACTTTTGGCGCCAAGGGCAATTCTCTTTATAATTCAGAAAGTAAATTTCTAAAACCGGAATGTTGTGTTCTTCTCAAAGCGGGATTTCTCTTATCTTTTTTCTTTTAAAATGTAAAAAATATGTCTTATTTCCTTGGGGTATACATATATCTCTAACATTAGCTTTCCTCTATTTTTATTTTATAATTAATCATTAGTGCTTTAAGGCGTCACATTTACAAAGATTGTACATAATCCTGAAAGTCTTTCAAAGTTTTTGAAATGATTTCGTCTATTTAGAATTTCTAAGAGGCACACAGTTTTTTTTTGTTTGTATTTAGTAACAACATGTGTTCATTTACTCGTATTTGGACTTGTGACATACATACATGATTATGTACAAGTAAGGGCTCGCATCAATGTATGTATGTGTCTATGTTTGTCAATTTAGTAGCTATAGCAGCGCCTTTTGATTGCGATAAGTGACACAATTTGGTGCTCTTTGCATCGTGGGCGTGCTAAAGCTGATTCTGCTCAATTTGGGAAAATGTTGTGAAAGTTGAGGAGGAATAAAGAGGACAGATAACAGCTGCCCAATTGCTGCTGACTAGGCTAGTTGGGGGCTTGGGTTGGGCAAATTGCGCAGCCAGATAATCGATTGCGTTGCAACAATAGCAACACTTGGGACTTAAAGGTAATCAAATAAAAAGCATTCTGCACTTTGCACTTCGAACTGTAATGTAAACAATATCGCAATATTCTGTGTTTATTCCTTAAGCAAATATCTTATCCACACCAATGGACCATCCTCCTTCGGGCAACAAAATACATATGTCAATAAATTCCATACATTTTCTTCGTATTTGTGCACTTGAAGCCCGAGTGGGTAACCATGGCTAACAAATGCTTTGCAATTTGCTATTTATTATGTTTACAATTTAATAAATATTTTGTGGCGAAAATTCTTTTGAGTTGAACCCGACTCCTAAATTCTGGGCGCAAAATCAAATAAGAAAACCACGAAATAGAAATAATACAAAAAAAAAAATCATCAAAAACGTAGGGGAGTCCAGTGAAAGGAATGGAAAAGACAAAAAAAAACGAGAAAGTTTAGTTGATGGAATGTTTATTGCTTTGTTTGTTAAACAACCAGTAAATCTGCTCAGCTCAGCCCTATTTTATTAAGTTTATAATTGAATTGAAGTTAAGCTGTCATTGCCTCCGATTAGGCTGGAAATGGAGACACGGCCTGGGGCAAGAGGTTTAATGAATGCGATTAGAAGCAGCAATTAACTTCATTAAAGTAATTAGATACATTTCAAGGCGTGCAAAATATGCAAATCAAAAGAATACATAAATATTAAATAGAGATTTTTTTAACTTCATACGGAAGCATAAATTGTATATGCGTAAATTTTAAAGCATACATTTTTTAAGCGTTAAAATATACAAATAATATACAGTGTCTCACACCATATTTCACACAGTGTCTAGCAAAAATTTTAAAGTGCTACAAAGTTTAAACAAAGAAACCAACGCAAAATGTTTAAATGCCAATTTGTTGCATGTTATATCACGTTTGAAAAATAAACTTTAGTTTTTATTAAAATATTAGTTAATTAATTAAAATTAGTCAAAATCTGAAAAAATATCCAAAATACATGTCAACACTTATTTCAAACAGTCTTAAAAAAAGTAACATATTTTACGCATAAAAACTTAAATAAGGATGTTAATACTTAGTATGATATCCTTTAGCCTTAACAACCTCCCTTAAGCTATTATTCATGGAAGATACCAGCTTCCGGGTAGTTTCTGGGCTGATTTTGCTCCACTCATCCAGCAGAGCATTCTTGAGATCGGATCTGTGATTCCTGATGTTATTTTCCAGCAGAGCCCAAAAATTTTCAATAACATTTAAATCTAGAGACTGGGCCAGTGGAATTATCATGTGGGGGCAGTTCCAGATAAGCCAAGACTGTACTAATCCGGACTTATGCTTGGTTGTTGTCCTGGTCGTTGGCCTGGTAGAACCGGAAAGTACGTCGGATTTCTAGCTTCTCGGCACTTTGGAGTAAATTTTCCTTTAATATATTGAGGTACACATTCTTGTCCATTGTTGTTGCAATGGAGACCAAATTTCGGACGCCGGCTGCCGAGATACATGCCCATACCAGGACACTTCCTCCGCCGTGCATGACTGCTGCCTTTAGGTTTTTGGGACTCAACTCAGTATTGGACTGTCGCCACACATAATTCCGTCCGTCTGAGCCAAAAATGTTGAATTTGGACTCATATGCAAATATGACTGTGTTCCAGAACTCCAAATCCTTGTCCAAGTGGGTTTTGACGAACGTCATCCTAGTCCCTTTATTTTTCGCGCTTATAAAGGGCTTCTTCCGTGGTACTCGGGCATGAA
This sequence comes from Drosophila quasianomalipes, assembly GCA_035043665.1. Lineage (NCBI taxonomy): Eukaryota > Metazoa > Arthropoda > Insecta > Diptera > Drosophilidae > Drosophila > Drosophila quasianomalipes. Next base: position 81,701 of record JAWNMU010000068.1, read on the forward strand.
AGTCATGTTTGCGCAGAACCCGGAGCACAGTTTCCACACTGCACTTTTTCCCCATTTCATCCTCCACCTGTTGAGTCAGTTTTGGAGCCGATAGCTTGGGATTTTCCTTTATTTTCCTGATGATCCTCCGCTCATCCTGTTCGGTGAAAATCTTGTTTGGTGCCATTCTGCCCTTGTCCTCTATCCGATTTTCGTCGACGAAGTGCCGAATGATATAATATACAGTTGACTTGCTAAGATTGACCATTTTAGCTATTTGGCGTTGTGAATATCCGATCTTGAAGTGTTCCAGGATGAGATTCCGTTGTTCAATGGTGGTCCGTTTGCCCATAGTCCTTGTTGGCTGATTGCACCCAGGATGCAGGATATAACTAATCTGACTTCGAAGGATTGGTCTATTTATACCGAAAATAATCAACCTGACGTAAAAATCCGGGTTTTATGGCACCCAGGTGTCCATAATGCCACTGTTGGAAATAACCAGTGACCATAAATTTAGGTACTTTTTTACATAACCCGACCTAGCAGGTGGGGAAACCCCAGTTTATTGGGATCATATATTCATTTTGGTGGTTAATATATGTACCTGCCATCGGTCTTTGGAATTTTTGAAAAATAATGTATAATTAGTTTATGGCACGCATTTAAAATTTTTGCTAGACACTGTGTGAAATATGGTGTGAGACACTGTATATGTAGGACTGATTATGTCCTGTTTATTATAATTATATTACAGTGAAATGTGAGTATTGGATTTACAGCGTAATGTTCGACTTTATAACTTTAGCTACTCGGGACTTTGACGACTTCTTATTGACGATCTTAACGCTGCACTTCCCGAACTCGACTCTTCGTCAACAACTCTGCTGGTAGATCTGTTAAGCAGCGTTGCCACCCAACATCACTGTAATCCCACTGTAACTACCCGTTACACACATTTCAAGTTACTTTCACATACATCATTTAACACGGCAATATACATTTAATCATAACTTAATTTATGTATATGCTGATTCAGTTGTAAACAAATCGGAGCCATAAAGATGTTTGCATCATTGCACGGCTGACACTTGCCACAGAAGGCTAAACGAATGCCAGTTATAAATTCTACGCCGACTTAATTAGATAAAAGATAAGAGCCAGTAGTCAGTAGCAGAGCACTCTGCCTGTCATGCAGAGCATCTGCCATTTGGCAGCACGTGTGTGTGCCCCACTCCCACCCCTGAAAGGCCAAGCAATTCTGAAGTTTGGCAAACTTTGGATGCAGAGCAAGAGGATAAAAATGTATACCAGCTAGATTTTAATAAAAGCGAGCGCCAACTGCGGCATCAACGGCATGAATAAGCTAAAACTGGAATCAAATGTTCATCGGTAGTCAACGTGCACTTGAAGTTAACCTTACAGAATCCATATCCTTGCTTGCCTCCAATGCGTCTGTTTGCGCCACAAGAGGGGCAATTATGCCGAAATTACAAACTTGTTATCTCATTTATGGCGACAGCTGTGTGTATTTTTGATTTCCTGCTATTATTTTTCAAGACTTCCTAACAAAATGGAACACTTTGCCACCCAACAGGTACTGCCACAAACAACATCCCACCCCACCTCCCCCATCTATCCCCATCTCCCCAATGATCTACCCAGGTGCGTGTGCGTGCGTGTTTCCACAATTTTTAATTAAAAATTCGGTAACGAGTTCAGCGAAACGAAACTACTTATGAATGTATGTATTTAGCGATACTATGAACCAACTTATTTATTTTACCATAATCAGCAGACGCAACACGTGCCCAAAATGGCAACTCATTTCGGTTATCTGCAAACAAATACTCCCCCACATACACACACGCAAATCGCACAGTCGCACATTAAGTATACGCATCGCTGCCCACGCCAATGAATAATTGCGTATGTATCCATCTACATACATATATCTACATATATGTATACATAGGTATTTGTAAATGTTTAACCTGACTGCCGATTGGCAATAGACGCAGAATCCAAACCAATCCGCATTGTAATTGTAACTGTTCGAGGTTTTAATAAAAGCTATAATTATATTTTTAGTACAAATACACAAGTCGGCAGTGGAAATTTCAAATTGGTGGAAATAATAAAACAAATAAGAATGTATTGAATAAAATTTACCAATTATATGAAAGGCTCGGTTAACCTTATTTGTTTGAATTGTTAGCAAATAGACCAAAATGATGTTAAATTTTGTTGAAAATGGTTTGTTTATTTTTTATTTCGATGGCAATTTTATTAGGGACCGATTTGCTATTGCTGGATACGAGAGTAGGCTGAAAAGTAATTGCAATCAAATAAACCACAAATTCTTTTATTGTTCAACTTCATCTCAACCTCATCAAGAATATACGTATATATATGTTATTGGGTCAAAGATGCATTATTTTATGTGTTTTTTTTTTTTCTTTGGACAGGCCGATTACTTTGCTGCCTGCCTTCGTATTTGCGAATTCAAGCATTTATTTGCGCTTTGCCAGCCCGACCGCAATGCAGTCGAGGCAATAGAGCTCCTTCCTGGCATGCCTTTCCAGCCATTGAGTGCAGCTGCACAGTTCAAGCTTTGTCGTCGCCAGGCCCAGCCACAGGCTTCATCTATTGTTATGCTGTGCGTTCAAAGACAATTTCCGTTTGGCAAACACACACACACAAAGAGATTTCGCACTATTAGCTTGTTGTTGACTTGATTTCCTTATACTGCCTCTTAGCTATTTGTATTGCCTTATGTGTCAAACTTGTTGCCAGCGGAAACCTCTTTGCCAGTTCACTGACTTCTCAGTAACATCTCGTTCCATCTTAAGTCGCAGTCAACGACAAAAATATCTAATAATATATACATATGTATGTGATATAATTGAAAATTTAGGCATTGCGCTTGTGGGCACTTGCTGACCGTTAATTCGGATGATTCTCATTGAAATCTGGACGTTAATTAATAACTCACCCGAATGCCTTTGATTATTGAGCTGGTACTGGGAAAGTGACAGCTGACAACGGGTCAAAGCTGGCCGAGAAGTCATCTGAATTGAGGAAGGTGACTTGTGGTTGACTCCTGATTCACCTGGTGACGGAGGCATATCACTTTTGTTGAGTCGACTTTTGTCCTGCACCTCTTAGTGAAAAACTAACCAACCGTAAATGGGAAATATAAACACATCACTATTCACTCTATCTTTCTCTGCCAGGCACAATCTTTGTCATTGACTCTGTCCATCTGTCAGTGTCTCTGTCTCTGTCCCCATTTCCATCTCTGTCAACTCTCAAAAGACGCAACCAGCATTTCAATTTGTTTAGTTGTCAGAGATGCAACGTTGCACTTGTCGCTAAGCACACATTCTACACACTCGTGCCATGCCTTCAAGAAATCCTTTATCTGACCAACAATACATGACAAACATCAAAGAAAAATTGGCTCACCCGGAATCTGTAAAGGCGCTCTGGGTCATCAATTAATTGCGGCGCTTAGTTGTCTAGTTGCCTGACTCTGGTGGGCTTGTCTTGTCTTCATCAGCATCGGGTAGAGTCGAATGTGTTTCGAATTCAATTAGATAATGACCCCAGCCATCTGCTACTGGAGCAGTGAAACTATTCAGTTATTTTTGATTGTATTTATTCTATTTGGCATTCCAAGCTACTACAATAAACGAGATTGCAATGAGACCTGCTTGCCTCAGGCAGTCATCACTCTTCAGCCATCAGACCTAACAGAAATATGGATCCAAGCGGGGAGATTAGCACGCATTATTGGGGCATTTGCTCATAATGTGGCACCATTGGGGTCCGTTAGGGCTTTGTATCAAGTGTTGGCTGTTGTGGCTACTAATGCGCCAGGAGATATAGTTGAGGAACACGTCCCGACATAGTCTCATAAACAGCAGACCCTTACGACAAAACCGCCTGTAACAATCAAATTACTTGGCATGAGTACCAAGGTCATTGTGAAGCGACCTAACAGTGGACTGGCTGGATCGGGTCACACAGGGTGTAAGATAAAAATAAATTAGCAATATGCGAAGAATGTGACTAGCCCCAAACACAAAAGAAGAGACAAAAACTGACAGGGATATATAAAGAGATGGCAGGGACTGAATTCGCAGACTGCATTGGTTAGTTGAAAAATGCTCATACGATTTTATTGTGATTCATTTTTAGGACAACAAACCATGAGGACCCAACTGAAATGAGTTATACATGACAAATAAATAAATAAATAAAATTATCTAGCTTCATTGCGATATGTTTCGGTGCCTACATTCGCTTCCTCAGCCAGCCAGAGGGATGTACGTGCCATGACATCTGAGCTATTTGCCACGATGTCTACGATTTCCGCAGGTCGACACTTTATTGCGAACTCTGTCCTTGTTTTTAACTGTTCTAATCACAATTCGGGCATGGCTTAGGGAAATGGAAGCCACTCCAACTCGCACGTGGTTAGGTACTCACGCACAATTAGTTCAACATTCAGTTCAACATACTCATTTGGAAACACTATGTTTGCCCCTGAGCAGTTAATAGCAAATAGCTCGGGCTTGGCGATGTTTGATCTGAGAGCTGATTTCTGATTATCCGGTCAACACATGCAGTTGAGCAACTAGCTGAGATATTGTTTCCCTGACTGACGCTTTCGAATCGATAATTCAATTGCGGACATGTTTACTTCTGTTGCTATCATGCATCTTCATTTACAGTACCATTATCATTATCATTATCATTCTCATTATCATTATCATTCTCATTATCATTGTCATTATCATTCTCATTATCATTATCATTATCATTGTGTCAGTTAACTTCATCGGCGTTCAAGTTTGTCCGGAAAATTGCCTTCATATTTATCGTTTGACTGGCAGCAGAAGATGCAGCTGAGACAGCTGGATGTAAGCTTGCCAAGTGCAGGATTTATATTAATATAAATATTTGTGAATGTGTATGTACATATGTACATGCACATGTACATCCTCTGCGCCTTCTTCTTACATTTATATAAGTATAGGTTTGTGTAGGTGCAGGGAGTGCATTACCAGCGTCTACGTCTCGATTTTCTTTTGTTGTCAGTAATTCAAACGGTCGTTTTCATCCTTTGGTTTGCAAAGCGAGGTTGTTTACAGTTGACGGTTGTTTATTTATTTCAAGTGAATTGCAGCTGACCTCACCTGATAACAATTTGAATAGCTGCGCTGAATGAAATACCACGAATGCTACGCAAAGAGAATGAATTTGAGGCATTCAATGGCATTGTTGTTGTTACAATTGCTATCTCTCATTTGCATGGGAAGCAGATGTCGCCACAAAGAGGTCCAACGAGGACCCGAGGTCCATCAAAGCTCAATTACGCAGGGCTGGTCCGAAAAGTTTATTAAAATTGTCTGTGTACCCTGACAGCGGGTATGCCAACAAGAACACCTGGTGACTAAAGTGCCAACAAAAGTTGCAGCTGAAAAGGCGACAAAAAAAATAAAAAGTAAAAGCGCACAACGGATAAACATTTGCAATTGGAAAAAGCGGACATAGCCGTTTGGCATAACAAAAAAAATGGACAGAAAGGAAAGAAAAAATGAAAAAATTACAGCTAACTTTGGCTGGCCGAAGAATACTCTTCCAGACCAAAAGCCATTTTGATTACGAAAATTGTGAATACGAAGCGCTTGCTCCTATGGGAGCTAAATAAGTCCAATGTTGAAAATATTTTACATTTATGTTTAGAGCACGATAAAAACCGTATACATGTTAACAGACCGACAAGCAGACAGACTTGCGAACTTGGCTATAACGACTTGGCTACTAATGCTGATTACAAATATATGAAGATATATTTGTCAATGCGTTACACATTTCACGGCACAACTGTAAGAGTATAAGAAAATAAATAATACCAAATTGCTGTGCACCACCTGGCCTATTTTTGGCCAGGGCCAATTTTAGGTATTCTCTTTCAAGGCTAGAAATATTAACAACATTGCTCCAATGAAGCGAGCTTCAGATACATAGGAGATACATTTCTCTTACATAAAATATGCATACATAAAATATGCATACATAAAATATTGCTTGGTAAATTTTACAATAAGCCGAAAGTGGGATTATGATATCGCTTAATAATAATTTATACATAATACAAGAATATGCAATTTCAGTTTATAACTGTTAGTCAGCCTATACTGAGTGATGAATGCAATAAAGCCAGTGTCTGCAAATCATAGTGCAACTGATGCTATTCTGTTGTCTATTCAAAATGCCACAAATTGTGACTTGTTGTTCCTTTTCTTGTTGCTCTTTTGACGGCGGCGGTTGCTTTGCTGAGTGCCCCAATTTGATTTGCCAGCTACCCAGTCAACCAGCCGTTTGGTTGGTTAGCAGGAAGTCGAGCGACTTTAATTTTGCCTGGACAGTGCATAAAAAGTTATTATCTGTTTTAAGTGGATACTAGGGCGCCTTATGCGGCTTCAAGCTCTCGCAGCTACCTTTCCTTTGCTCCGTTAGGTGCATAAAAGCAATGGCTACGGAAATGTTAACTGGGCAACAACCCAGTGGCAGTAACAAAGTATACAAAGCAAACGACTGGCGTGGGTGCAAGGGGCAACTCTGTATTTTCATGCTTAAACCCATTTTTATACTCTGATACCGGTATCTCTGTTCGTCTTTCTGCGTGCGTTAACTCTAATTTTGCATTTAAATTATATTTATTTTTTCTTCTTTTAAATTCAACCAAATTCTAATATTTGTACATACATTAACATTTCTCACATTCTTGAATGTCTACCGCATGTGAATTAATGTGGCTATACTTTTTCCCATACAGAACATCATTCGAAATTCAACGTTCGTAAAGTATGTTATGAATATTAAATTTGGCTCAGACTTGTTCATGTTTTTTACGATTTTACGAAAATTAAGCGCTTTTTATTAAATACAATTAAAATAAATTAATTTTAATTTGTTTCTTTAATTATTGTAAGTTAATGCTGACTGCAAATAGAAAGGATCTCAGAGACAATAGAGCTAGAGACTTCAAATTTGATATATCGGATAAGATCGGATGTGATTTTTCACTCTTCAGTGCCTGAGTTTGGTATTAGAAATGAGTGCACATTTGGGCGCAAAACTTATAGTGGCGAAATTTGCCAATAGTTTTAAAATATATTTAACAGCTGGGTTCAGGGTAAATCGTAATAGAGCTCACTCGACTACAGCTCTTTACTTGTTTACGCTGTAGTTCAAAGTTCAAACTATAATATATTTAATAGCTGGGCTTAAGGCATATTGACTACAGCTTTCTTCATTTTTTTTAATTTGTATCTTATTTATTTGGTGGTTTCAAGAAACGTCAAACGGTAATCTTATCATTCACTCCATTAGCGACAACGAGTTAATTAGGAAATCGCGAAATATACAGTGCCCCTAAGCTTGTAAATGCCAAGCTTTTACGGCCTAAGAAGTCTGGCCCTACCCTCCGAACATTGGAACCTCGGGACCACCGCGGCCATAACCACTCCAGAAGACCCCGAAAGTCCATCAACTACCAATCTCTGCATCTAAAATTGGAAGCTATTGGAGGGAGGCTAGAGTTTTTCATCCCCCTGGATCGCACTCTAACCTTCCTGCCAATTCGGCAATGAATAAAAAAATAACTAATTTAAATAATAAGCTAAAAATCAAAAACATACTGCAGGAAAAAAGGCATTACTCTGTTTAAAGTAAATTGCTTAATGGTCAGGACTGAGAAAACATATCATAAGTATATATAATAATATAAACGTGGTGGTTTTATTATAACAGTTAATAATATTACGAATACTATGAAAATTTAATGTAATTATTAATTTAACATCTTTATCGTCCATCCTCTTCTCTTGAGAAACAGCTTTTACAACCTATTCCATCAAAGGCCGAACTACAACTCTCTCGTCTTCACCTCGTTTGAGAAACAGCTTCCATAACCTCTTACGCCAAAGACCGAACTGAGACTCCCTTATTCGTCGTCATCACGAGTTCTTCTCTCGGTCTTCGCCGATCGCCTCCTTAAAGCAGATTCGCCGGCTTGGGAATTCGCTCTCATCGTTGTTTCTTTGCTCGTCGTTGTTGTCTGGGGATCGTCGTTGTTGCTGTTTACGTTCATCGTTGTTGTTGGGATTGACCTCAGAGGCCACAAGCTAACCCACATGAATATCCAAATATTTAGAAATATGTGATGCGCTCCTAGCCATAGCCTTTCAATTTTCTTCTGTTCAGTTGTAGTGCGCTTGCCTAAGTTAATAAAATGTTATGCCTAAGATTATGCTTTGGTTTTTTTTAATACCAAGCCGAGCTTTTGCCGACGCCCTCTATGAGATAAAGTAGTACAATGTCGAGCCCTTTTTGGTAAGTTGATTAAAAATTTCTGGTCTGCTCAAAGGGATGGTCTGCTGAAAGTCACATCGACTTCGATTTTTTTGCCTCGTGGATATGGAAAAAGTTACACGTGGACGCGATGAAAACCGACTCTAACCCACAATTTCTTTCACATTGAACAAATAATATAATAGCCACCAACAAGAAAATTTTCTGTAGGCAAGAACATTTCCAGCAATATATACATAACAGGTATTCAGGTATATATATGTATATATATATGTATATATAATATATATATATATATATATATATAATATTGTTAAAATGAATATTTAAACTTTTTGCTTTTTGGGGGTCATGAAACGCACACTGAATAGAGGATGAAATAAGTACTCGTTGTTTTAGGGATCATCAAATATGATCATGTTTAGGTGCCTGATGATCTTGGTAGGGTGGGCATCTGCTGTGGCAATTACATCGAGCCCAGCTCAAACGACGAAAACCCAGGAGTGTCGCCTCCGTATTATGTTCATGAGAACGGACCTATTCCCTCTCCCTCTCCCTTCCCAGTAATTTTATTCGAGCTATAACCGCACGCGAGATCTCTTAATTAGTATTATGCACAGCGAGTAACAAAAATCAAAAATGCCTAAAATACAAAAAAAAAAGAATTAAAAGCAATACAACAATGCTAGGAAAAGCAATGTGCATAAATTCAAAATAATTAATTAATTAATTATCAAGAGCTATATGTATGTATGTAAGTAAAAAAAATAAAACCAACCAAACTCATAATTATTTTTGTGTTGTGGAATAATAATAATAAGTTTCAGTGAAAAGAACAAAAAGCAAAACATTTAAAAACCAAACAAAATGCCTTTTTACCGCATCGGAATGTATGTAGGTAAAAAAACACCTTTTTAAATTAATTTTTGTTAAAATTCTATGCAAAAAATAATATAATAATATAAATTTTGTTGTACATTTTTCTGTAAAGCACAAGAATTTTTCCGATTAATTTAATCATTGATATATACAAAAATTTACAGATTATCACCCAAATCCCTGACGTGAAAATAATATATTTGAGTAAAAAATACACCTAATAAATACAACTCCCTACATAGATACCCTACACCTACAAATAGCTCTAGGCTTCTCCAAAGCTAACTTTGCAGCCTATCCTAAGCTTGCAGCTTTATCCGAAATGAGCTTACAGCTTATCCGATCCTATAGGCGCTTGCGCAATAGAGGGCGCTAACCTCAAGCTTGGCGATTGACTTATAAATAAATCTTGAAGAAAGAGGTGGCTATAAAAGTACTATTCTATTGATATTAAATAAAAACTTTTTAATTAAAACTTAATATGATTATAATTATCTAAAATGAGAATAAAATAAATATATAAACTCATTATAATAATATATACCACATATGGCAAATAATAAGTTGAAAAATATTTATCAATAATAAAAAGGCAATTAAAATTTGTTGCATTTGGTTTTTGCATGATAAATACTTAATACAAAAAAAAAAACAAATTTGGTTGTCGTCCTTAAAAATTAAATTGAATTGAAGGGAATGACTTTTTGAAATTAATAATGTAAGTATTTTTTAACTTTATATCTTTGAAATTTATTTTAGAGATTAAAAGATCAAATTTTATATTATATATTGAGTACAATCTATCTATCCCAACCCAATCCCGAAAGTGGATATCAAAGATCCCGACCCGAGGTACCGTTGTATGTGGTATTTAGAGGAATTCGATTCTATGGAATACACTACAAAAGACAGTTTGACGATTACACAGGCCATAAGATATTAAATATTATATAAGTATATATATATTTTTTTCGAAATATAATTGACCTGAACAACTGTCTACAGGGTCTTAACAGGGCACTCTCGCCAGCGGCATTTTCACGTATTTTCCTCAAGCGCCACTCAATACGTAATGAAAATAATGGGACAGTTTTTTAGACGCTTGGATGACCTTTCAACCCAAACAACATATTTAGCTCTCCTACCGTTGATAGGCGGTTGTCTCCAAAACAATTCAATTTTGTATGTGGGTATTTAAGTTGAATGAGTCGTATTTGTCTACTACAAAATACTTGGTTTGGCCTGAAGAGCGAGTTCTCAACGTGTCTTACAGCATTGTTTTTGGTATGCAAAGTTTGGCTTTCTGTGAGTGGAAGCTTAAGAGGCACCTTTACCTTTCTTGTTTATTTATTTTTATATGCAAAAACTATGTGCCACATCTATACGAAAATGATAGTTGGTATATATTATGCTTGGCTGCATGTTATGTTGTAGTTGTAGCTGTCGAGCATTATCCAGCTTACTCTTCCATTCAAAATACAACAAGCATATGTAGCTGGAATATGAAATCACTGTGCAATAAGTTTTCGCTGGGTCGAGCTATTTAATCCATAATGTATGCTAGAAATACTAAGCGACATTGAAACCATCTCCTGCAGTTAGCAACAAGAGAGAACGTTGCAGTAGGGCCTAACTGAAATACTCTGATAACAATAAGTCATACCATCACAAAAGATGTAAAAGAAAAGGGTGGGCTTAGCCAAGAAATAAAATTGCGATAGATATAAGCTTGTGTGAATTTTGGGGGAGGTAGTGGGCGTGGCTGGCGAAAAATTGTAGAAAAGTTCCAAGTAATCTGCCTTCCCCGTCAGGTGACTCTATCTTTAAAATTGTGGAAGATATCCGGATTTATCGACTTACACTTTCCTAAATATCGGCTTTGGTGATTATGGGCGCAGATGAGGGCGTGTCCATTCAAATTTTTTATCAGTTCTTAAAGGCGGCTACCAGTAATATACTCACGGTTCTAACTCAAAAACATCGCCAATAACCTGCTAACCAAATTTGGTGACTGCGGCTTTAAAATTGTGGGAGATGTGGGGCCTTATCGATTTCCCAGCCGCCTAGTGGACGTAGCAACAGGCGGGCACAGACAAGTATATGTTCAAGTCTCTATTTCTAAGGGTGTCGAAAAAAGATGCATTCAGCTTGTGTCGCATTTTCAGCAAATTTCTTTTCGACTACAATGCTCGGAAACACATCTTGAATGCAATTCTGTATGGCTATCCTTGTTTGCAGCAGAAGTATTTCGCGAAGTATGCGTTAACAAAGCTGATGGAGCAAATATTTTCATATTCGAACATTTTTAAGGGTTCAATTAGAGGTACATTAAATTGAATAAGCTGAACTCCACTTTTCAGGATCACTGATACGTGTGCGTGACAAAGGTGAAGGATGAAATGTCACATGAACATTCCTTACGATACATCATTTTATTAAACTAAAAAATTAAAATAAATTTAATTGAATTGAAAAAAAATGTACACCGAATTAAAGTTTTGATTTTATTATTACTGATAACTGCAATAAAATTAAGCAATCAGATACACTCCAATTGTTGTATATTGCAAGTCCACGTAGTGGACATTCATCATGAGAGGAAACAGCTACGCTCCATTATTGGGTATAACCTAGTTAAATGAAATATTTTTGATGTATCTCAAGGAAAATTGTTAATCTTATGCTAAAGTTATTGCATTGATTTCAACCAGCGGAATTTATGGTTGGACCAAATTCGAGGACTCCTAGAAATTCTGCAAGCAGGCCGTTACTAAATCTCGCACAAACTTATAATACTGGAAGTGGCAACAGAAACATTCGCCAACGAACCACAAAATACATTAATTACCTTTTGTCAAAAGCAGTGGCAATCAACTAGCAAATGATTGGCACGTGGCCACTTCGACTAGCAAGCTGGCAGAAGGCAGAAACCAAAAAGCCTAGGCGATTAGATGAGCTAATATCCAATAAATACTTTGGCTGATTTATGACAAAAGCCCCCACCTCCCCCTCGCCATAAAGTTGAGCGGTATTCAAGTAGGACTCCCTTACTGTGTCCCATCTGTCATAAAATTCATTTTATATGCAGATAAAATACCAAATTACTAAGCTTACAACTTTGTCACATTCTCCTATTCTTTCTCTCTCTATCGCTTAGCCACAAATGGAGCCCATTCAATTAGTGGCGATGCTTGTGACTTTGCACAAAGTTTACTACTCGGGACCGCGGACAAAAATGTACTCGATGTGTACTCAGTCTGTTTAACAACTTGCGTGTGCCGCATTGCGTTTGCATAGCATATATATACATATATATATATATATATATATATATATATATATAAATATATATATATATATATATATTGACTATTTTTACTCATGATTATCATTAAATTCCGAGGGTTGTCTATCTAGCTGTTTAAACAAATTGATTTCAAAGATTATATTGCCTGCAAAATCTATTGAAAGCAACTATAATCTATATTCATAGGTAAACAAAAACAACTTGAGTAAACATCGCCTCTTGGGTAGATGCAGTGGCTGTTGAAATCAAGGTTATCTTTGTTCAAGTGTTTTACTGAAAGTATTGCAAATGTTCGCGTATGTTGTCTTCATCAGGCAGAAACTAACAAAATTAAATTGCATATCTTTAATTCATAATGCGTATTTCGTCGAGCCGAATGGAATTTATTCTTGTTTCACGTATAGTGACTTTCAATTTAAGTCCGACCATGAACAATTCCTCACATAACTCTTGTGAGGATATGCCTTAAAAAAGAAAAGAGTGTCAAAATAATTTTATTTATTTATTTATTTATTAGAATAAAATGACAAATTAAAATTTTGATTTGCGAATTCGGCGGCGACTTAAAGAGTAGCTGATCTGTATCTCTCTGATTGACAACCAGTTGGCAGGCCTTATTGGTGCAGGTGGCAACGCCCATTGCAATCGAAGTGCAATCGAACTGCAAGTGCTGCCAACTTCACTGGCCTTCGATCACTCTTCTTCTACCAAGCATCTCAGCCGCTCTCGATAAATGTTTTCTAATCAGCGTGCATCTCGAAATTGTGTGGGAAATAAATAAATGCACTCCATACCGTAACGAGTCCACTCCGCGATCGATATCGTGTGGTCACCTCTTGAAAGTCTTCGCTTTGCTGCCTTATGTCTCTGCCTATCATTTTGATTTATGTAAGAGAGAGAGAAAAGCCCACGTGTATTCGTTACTCACTATTGCACTTTTTGCGACAAATGGTGGCTATGATTCTACCTATATATTTTGACCTACACCCAGATTTTTCCTCTTGCTGCTCAGAGACAGAGTTTCGTTTCTCTATTCTGCAGTTTCAACTTTCACTTGATATGTACTTTCAATTGTTCTTCCTTGGCCAGGCTCTATGATGAAACGATGCGACTTGCATTTTTTTTTGGCATTGCTGACAGTGCAAATAATTTGAGTGCTCTGAAGTGATGGACACGAGCTGAGTGGATGTCGCACTTGAGACTCATGCATCAGTGAGTAATGTTCTCGCTCCCTCCATCCGTGCTTCTTTTTTCTTTTTTCTTTTTTAGAGCAATCTCATGATTCGTTCTTGACTAACTCAAAGTTCGGCCTGCGCTTGCTTTGTGCCAGTGCAATTTGTTTAGAAACCCACAAATGAAAGCAACAAACTTTAGCTGCTGCGATACTTGTGTAATATTAATCAAGGCAAACTTATAATTAAAGTTACTTTCGCAAAAGGACGAAACGAATTTAATGTTGACTAGGATTAGACATGAAAGAAAAATACCCAAAATGAAATATAGATATATATGACACAGGATTGTGAAACTCTTTTGCATTTTAAATATTAGTTGTTCGATTCACCTAGCTAAATTTAATTATAGATCAAACCAAGTTGTTGATTTCATTTGTTTATGCTGCAATATTTCTCTTTTCGGCAGAAGCGTACCATGTTCAATTGTTTTATTGTTTGCTTTTTTTTTTTTGCTTTTTTTGTGTCGTTGTCTTTGTCACCGTGTACCGTTTGCCGTGTCTGTTGCACAAATAAATTGGCTACATTTTAATTTTCCACTAGATTTGCGTGGCTTTTTGGCACGTGTTTTGTATGCCCTTTGCCCTTTTTTGGTTCGCTTTGATTTTTATATTCAACATTCTTTGGGTGGGTGTTAGAGTATGTACATATATCCGTGGATTTTGTCTGTGGGCTTGTGCTTTGTGCATTCTGTGTCAGGTTGTTTGTATTTGCTGTGTATTTACGTTTTTACATATTGCATATACATACGTGTAAGGGATGTCAAGCTTATGGCCAAACATCCTTTCGCAAATCTTTGTATTCTGAGTATTTTTCATGTGTGTTCTTTATTCATGCTGTGAGTTCTGATTGTTGGCTTTCGTTTTAAGTCTCGCAAGTGGCACAGTAACTGTTGCCTGGCATCGACGCGTATGATGAATAGATTTTTGATATCTACGTTGGGTGTTGGTGTTGGTGGTGTAGGTTATGCAGAACACATGCCTTTGCCAACGAACTGTTATTCCTGTACGCCAATTACGCAGTTCTTTTCACTTTCCTTTCGTTTTAATTTGCCCACTAACTTACACAGAGCAACACGAAAAAATAAGAGCATTTCTGAAAATAATTTTCCTATTCTCAATTTGAGCAGGCGACGTGCCTATTATCAATTTGATTAATTCTATTGTTCTGCCAAATGAAATGGAAGATTCTCGCGTTCGACGAAGTGGGCGCTGCTCGCAACTTGGTCATGATTTATGAATGAGATAAAAAGTCTCAATGGCAAAACTTTTGCCTATCTCCCCAGCGACATTGCAGACGTCGTCGCTAGCAGAAATTATTTTTGGGCATACCGCCGGGATGACAAGTGTTGTCGCCATATGCGGGTCAAAACTAAATACATTTAGCACTGGAAGATTATATTCGTCTTCAGTGTTTGCCAAATGTCAAGGACCACATAGTCAAATGTTAACTAGCCCATTTTATTAGACGCGTGGAAGATCAAATAAAGTTGCCGCCAAGTGGTTTCAGATGTGGCACATGCCGGCTTATGGACCAAGGTTAAATAGAAGAGTGGCTTAGGCTGCACAGACATCCGATTTGATGCGTTGCAAACTTTATAGGTAAAACAAATAAATAATACAGTTAAGGATGGCTACATTTTATGCATTTGAATTTCGGCGGCTTGTTGCTGTTGAAGTTGTAATTGTTGGAGTTCTTGCGGTTCAATTGCGGTCAAGAACGCGAAGCTGCTTCTCGACACACTCGCGACTGGCTTCGTCCAATTCGGTAGCCTGTATATATTTATGCACGCCAAACAGCTGCTGTTTAAGTGCAGCAAATGAGGTCGAGTAGAGCATCTTGTCCTTAATCTTGGCTTGCACTGGGCACCAGAGCATCACAAAGATCTTCTCCTTTAAGCATGTGGAGGAGGCGCCCTGGCACTGATGATGATATGCATAGTCATAGACAGCATACCGGCACTGTTCCGGCCCCCCCTTCCGTAAATCAACTAGAAAATCATCATAGACGGCATCACGGCGGCCCACAATCTCAATGTTAATCTCACTCTCCTCTTTTATGGCAAGGATCACATAGCGATGCTGCTTGAATTTGTGTATCTGCTCGAAAATGCCATTGCACTCCATGGAAACTTGAATACCTGAGGTCATGTTGTTCCACCTTTTGTGAACGGATGTATTTACTGGTTCGTCAAGTTCAAAGAAAGTCGCGTATCGTCTATCTACAATTTATGTGCTGCCTAAGGTTTCTTAAAAATTTCGATAAGTTGTGTGCTTTTCTCGTATTGGTCAAGGAAATGAAACTTACAAGACTAGCTGCGTAGACTCTAAATGTATAGCCTACCTAGTAATATGAATACACACTCATATCTCATTGCAAGTAGCAAGAATCGATTCAAAAAATCATTTCACGAATTATACGTCTTGAAAAAGTACCGCACTTCATGACAAAATTATAATACATTCTGTACGGGTAAGAAAAGAGAAGGCATTTATCCGTTCATTTTCTTATAATTTTGCTTGTATATATATATATATATATATATATATGCATATATAAACCAAACTTGAAAGGTAAAGGTTAACCGTCTACAATTTAAGAGCTAAAGTCGAAGCTTTGAAGTCAGATTACCAAGAACCTTTTCCTAATACTGGTAAGAACATTACTTGGCAATGTCAGTTTTTTTGGAAATAGAGTCACCAAAGTTAAAAGGAAAAAGGTAATTATATTTCAAATGTAAATGTCATTAATTTAACTTGTATTTTAGGAGACTTCCAAAGAAAATACGAAAATAAGCCATTGTGAATAGCGAATGATCTACTGTATATGGGAGCATAGGGTACAGGGATAGCATATGCATTTTTGAATCTGAATTAAATAATTATGTAAAGCTTGTATTATGCTCCACTTGGCTGTTTTTTTAAAGAGTGTCAGGAAATGTAAGCATAATTAATGAATTCTGCTGTTGCCATTTTATTTCTATATGTTTTTACCCCATGTAAGAGTGCTTCATCATGCATAGCTTATACACGTATTCCCATAAACAGTCATCCCAATTTGCCAGAACCAACGCTTAAATCGAGAATCTCGTATGACGGCTGAGGGTGGCCGTAAAGTAAAAAATATTTAAACGAGAAAGGAAAAACTCCAAATAGGAGTATTATAGTCGAGACCCGAGATGCTCTGTATGCTGAAATTGCCACATTCGATTAATAAATATAAATTTGTTACTAAGAAAGATTTTCTGCAATAATATTTGATTTGTAAATTAGTTTCAAATAAAATAGATGGTTATGAATGTATACATTTATTAATTTATTCATTTAATCTTTTGGCTGCAGCTAGTTTATGCTTTGAATTAGTTTTATAATTAAAATAAATTGAATGACACCCTGTCACAAGATTCTAAATCAGCAATACTTAAAGCCATCGATTATAATATACAAAATTTATACTAAACAGCCTTAAGAGTTCGCTGGACTTAAATTTGATTTGCTTTGAGTATTTTTGGTGAGTATCAAAAGTGGTTGGGCAGCGTAGTAACTCCGTTTTGGAAACGTTACAGTGTTTACTCCGGTTTTCTTACGGGTTTCTCCACTGGAACAACGACAACAAATTGTGGGAATTAAAGACCACGTAAACAGAGCCACCCTGTGGCCAATATTCAGCGGGGATTTCGCTTTTATTACGCGTAAATGAAAGACATTTGTTGTCGAATGTCGCATAGGCAGAATGGAGTGTGGGTCTGGGACTGTGAGCGTGACTGGGACTGGGACTAGGACTGGGACTGGGTGAGTGGGTATTCACATTGGGTATGGGGTTGGATTTGGTGGCTAGAGGTGAAGCGGACTGCGGGAATGGTTATAAAATGTTTTACTCGAAATTTAAATGCGAATGATTAACAAGTAATCGAAGCATCCCTAGACATACACAAATAAACAGGATGGCCGGCCTGCTTTCAATTAAGTGTTCAGGCATTATTCATGAGTCTTTTGCTAATGAACCCAAGTACTAGCCCAGCCAGGGCCCCCTGCGACGCAACGCAAAATGGCAGAAGTTCACTTGAGTTTAATTGATTTGAGCCATTTGTTTAAAACAACAGCACACACACACCCAAAAACACCCACACATACACGAGCAAACAAAGCCAACAATTATAGAGGCGAGCAATTATTTTATTTTCTTTTATTACTTTTATTTTGAATATCGTTTTGCCAACAGCTACGCTCGTATACTTTTTGCATGTGCTTTTCAACTGGGATACAATTATAATTAGTTTTTCGTTTATTAAATTCGAGTACATGTATTTTGAAAATGTTTGCCCTCAATGAACATGCCAACACACACAACGTTTTTAGGAACTAATTGTTTGCAAACCAACAGACAATTTTGTATTTTCCAATTGCCAAGTTATACAAAACAATTACATACATGCTGATTAAAGGGAAACTATGGATTTGAAAATAGATTTCTTTATATTCATTTTATTTCTTTTTTTTTTTAATTAAGCCTTATGGCAATAGTGACATACGTAAAATCAAGCGTAGAAAACGGGGATATCAAAAAATATGTAGTCTACGTAAAGTTTTTCTCTTTAAACAAAAGTCTTAACGAAGCTGTCGGCTCTACATACTAATGAGAAAAGTTGAACGGTGAAAGAAGTGAGCTAATGACTGATGATAAATTTAAAACTTAACGCAGAGTGGCAGACACCAAACAAAGTTGAAAGTTGAGAGTTGATCCGGCGGATGGCGGAATTGGCATTTTGCAATGCGATGCAATGCAACCTGACGTACACTCAGAAAACAAGTAAGAATAAGTTAAAGTCGAGTGAGTTTGACTACGTGGTACCCCTGAACCCAGTTGTTAAATACATATATAAATCAGAATATATTTTCGACTATAAATTTGGTGTTTCTTATCAGATCTTGATGAAATTTGGGCACTATATCAATAATATTTATTAATAGATAATTTTTTAAAAGCGGATTTGCAAATACCTATTTTTAGAAAATCGTTTTTGAAATGCAGAATAGTGATGATGTGCTGTGATAAGTTTTTTTTCTACTTAAATTATATGCATTTTTAAACTACCCAAAATGTTTTTGTGAATGTGAAATTCCAACAAATATGTTAGTAACAAAAGCTTAATATGAGAGTTCTGTATAAACACATGAAAACACCCAGAAAATGAGAATCATGTTGTCTACATTTTAGAAAATGTACACTGGAATTAAGAAAAAAATCCATTTTATCTTATTTGTCAGATAATATTTCTAAAACGGAAGCTTCTTACTGTTTTAGAAATATTATCCTGACAAATAAGGTGAGTTTCCAATTTCTTTAAATCTAGGGGGATTAGTATAAACGTCAAAACTTATACATATGTACAATAATTAAGAGGCCTGGGAACATTAGTGACAAATTTCACACAGCGACGCAGCCACAAACACACGCTGATGATTGCATTTGGATAGTAATATATTTTTCTGAATTATTAGGAATATATATAGACGGATGTTTCAGAGCCTTTTTTGTTGAGTGTAGAAAATCAGAAACTTTACTTTAATTGGGTTGTCAAAAAATCTTTTTTATTTTAACTTTAAAACTCAAGCTTTGAATTTTTTGATTATAATGTAAGAAAAATGGATTAGATTAAAATTTCTCATGGGACTGCAATTGCAGTGAGAATTTTACTAGAACAGTCAACTGATAGCTTCAGTTCAGAAATAGTTAAGAAATTTAAGTGCAGTCTAGCAAAGACAAAATAATATAAATACTAGAATTAGTCATATTTACGCAGTAGTTAATATTTAAGGTTCAATATGTAAAATATTGATATGGATTAACTACAGATGCCCGAAGAAAAACAATATTAAAAGATCAAAGGGAATAAATTATGAGTGCTACTCATTGGCGTCGCATGTCGCCGGAAATTGAATGTGGTGGGGTTTATGGTGGTGGGGCTTCTGTGAGCGTACATTCCTAAGGTAACGGCTAAGGTTAAATTTCGATTTTCAGTTCGTGACACACACGCAATTCCGTCAGCCGTGTGCCACATGTGATGGCATGTAGCATGGAACCTTCTGCAGTCTCTGTGTGCTCTGATACGGAGCCATCCTTTGTCAATTTGTCTTTTTTTGTGCGGAGCATCGCCAAAGCGTCTTCCGTTTCCTCGACATATGTGTATTAGCGAAAGTGGTTTCGCAGCAATGGCAATGGAGAAGCCAGCGATGATCAGTGCATGTGCCGAGGAATCTGCTCGATTAGTTCATCAATGGAATCTGCCATGAAAATTGCATGTACACCTTTAACACAACAAAAAAAAAGTGTTGCAGACTTTTGTTTAACATGAAGCTCAAAGCGAACTTATTACACATATCGTGTCTGTATCTTAATTAGCCTAAAATCTTACATAGCTGCGTTGCTTATCACCTTCCTTGCCACGTTCTTGATGGCAAACTTCGGCCTTCACCCTCCTCCTGTTATCCAACGTTAGCGATACATTCGCACATTTCATTTGCATTTCGGGCTGTCGACTTAATAACTGAAACGCTTTTGAGAAACATTTAATATTGTTGCGAGATATTTGACTCATTAAATGCGCGTTGAATAACGCATTCCTTAATGACTTTGCTAATGAATTCGTAATGCGTTTCACAACACAGAATGGTTTTTTACACCCTTGCAGCGGGTAGTATAAGTAATATGAAATTTGGAATAAATCTATGATAATATGAGAACAATTCTTTTTAATGGTTAATCATCTGCTTAAAAACTCTTAATGCTCGCTTCGTTGAGTACATAAGTGGTAAACCCGTTTCATATAAACGATTTCCCATGAATGGACTTGCAGTTCACAGAAATGCTACAGAAAAGTAAATGTTGAATCGGTTGAAAAGCCTGTATTTTTGTGATGGGGTTGACAGAAAAGTACCGCTTACGAAGGCTAAAGGTGTATAAAAGCGTAGGATTGGGAATAGTAGGAGAACAGGTAGATGCCAAAACAACAATGTCATTTGTTCCATTCAATTTTGCAATGTTCTTTCCTGTATATTATTTATATATATTCGTCTCTTAAGTTGGAGGGAATATTGTACTGGCAGTCTTCGCTGAGAGCTGTCAAGTAAAACGACGTCTAAAGAATTTAATTGAAAATAAAGTAATGTTTATGATAGCAGTTGTTTTACCTCAAGAAGTGGTTACATTAATTATTTTGTGTTAATTCATTGAAGACTTCCGCATAAATATATTAAGGCTACAAGACCTAATGCCTCCTTATGTCTGTTAGTCTCCTGTCTCCTGTTAGGTATCGTCATCGCTCCAGGGTATAACAACGTTTTGGTGCTCTTCGTTTGCCTGTGTCCTTTACAACCTCAATAGCAGCTAATCAAATTTTTACGGCTTTTGTGCAATTAAACTCGTATCATTGAGAAAAGCACAGAGCACAAGGACGAAGCCGACGCCACAGGGCTTGCCATTTGTTTTCACATTACACACACACACACACACACACACACACACACATACATACACAATTATACGAGTATATACATTGGCCATGTTTGAGTATATGTATGTGAATATTTTGTCACTTATTTGACATAATATAACGAGAATGGTTTTATGGTGAAGAGGTTTTCCAATTCCCCTGCTTTTCAATTTTTAGGACAAGCTTAAATTTAAAATATTGCGGTATAGATGCTTTTATATGTATATGTATATTATGGGATAACCGACGTGGAAGATGTAAAGCTGCCATGGAAAATGTATGTCGAAAAATAACAACATGTTTTAATAGGATAGTAAAAACGTATCTGGACATCGGCACGCCGATAATAGTGTTCCTTTATTATTTTTAACTTTGTGAACAACACGCCTTGTCAACGGTATCCCATGCAAATGAAGGACATGACGGTGACACAGGAAGTTTTCTTGTTCGCTTCTGTCTCCCTCGCGATGCTATACGACCAATGACATGGCAAGAATGACACACAACATATATAAATAAACAAACAGAAAATACAACAGCGCATAACAAGTGGAAGTGATATTGGGCGTGCGTGATTAGAAGATGTCATGACTTATAAAATTTTGAAGCTGCTATTTTTGATCACCTCATTCATCCACTTTATTCTTTTCACTAAAATAGACGTTTTTCCAGGAGTTAATTACGAAGTAAAGATTAATTATTATGTTAAATATTCAAAGAGAATTTTAGGTATTTATTGTTATAATATTAAGGAAACTAAAGATGAATCGATTTGAATTTTTAGCTGCGGTGCTTACCTTTAAGTGTAGTATAAAAACATTAACATTTTCTGAAAGTAAAACTTTTACTTTTAAGCTTCAATTTGTCTATTTTGCATTAATAAAGAATCAGAGAGCGAAATCGGGCGAACTGTAATGTGGATATATAATTTTGTAATTAAATAAGCTATAAACCCAATAACTGTCTAGCTCTCTGCCTGCTTGTCGAGCAAGCTGCTAACGGATTCCTTTGGACGAGCGAAACATGCACGTACATCAGGCAGCCTAGCGAATGTTAATGCCCTTCGAAGGCCTTGTGGTCTCGGCCACAGAGGACACCCAGCCAACCGTCAACCAGAACCCTGTTGCGTGCTTCTAACTTTCTACAATGCGCACGCAGTTTGCATATTTGCACATCAATTTGGAACTTACACAGGGAGGTGTTCAGATTTTGGAGGTGAAGCAGGTGAAGCAGCAGGATGAGCAGCAGGATGAGCAGCAGGATGTCTATGGCATCAAGGAACAGGCCAGCATCCATCGTTTTGATTACAGTGCAGTGCGTGTTTAATTTGTGCTACCAACTCAGCGATCAAACTAAGACTGTAATTAGTTCACATCCATATTCACGTATGCCACACGCCACATGCCTCACCCCATCCGTCACTCATCGCTCGGGACAAACGGAAGTTTGAGAAAAGCATGCCAGCGAGCCATTGTCGCGCAATTAACCAAACAATTAATCAAGATGCAGCCAACTCGCAGGCAACTTTAAGCATAATTTAATTTAATTTTGCGCTAATGTAAAAATTTTGCAAATGCCGAAAGGCGGCAAGGCGGAAAAAAGCAATTCAAGTGTCATATGCCAAAAGAGAGAGAGAGAGAGAAAGAGAGTGGGGAGAAGGGAGAAGGGGGTTGCAGGAGGTGTCTAAAAGTAAGATGCTTGTGGAGCTCAACTGTATGGGTTCGTGTTTGACAGTGTGACTTTAATTTTGGACTTTGCATGTTTTGCGCTGACGTCTTTTGATCACACTCATAAATCATGAAAAAGTTTGAGTTTTTTCGCGCTCTTGGACCATTGCAGGGGCGCTTCATGCCATTTGGCAGATCCCCCAAATTAATCAAATCGCGAACGACCAAGTCCCTTTTTATACCCTGCACACATTATAAATGGGTAGAAATGGTATGATGAAGTTGTGCCAAAGTATGTAATTGCCAGGAGGAGCACAACCTGCCAAGTCGGCCTAGCCATGCTCGTCGTGTATTATTTATTTATATATATCGATAATTCCACCCGTTGCGAGAATATCGATATAAATCGATTCAATAAAAGTCACATTTGTAAAGGCAGGGCCTTTGATTCTTGATCGAATAAAAATTTCATAAAAATCGGATAAGAAACTCCAAATCCCAATAGTATTCTCATATTGATCTCATTACCATCGGCATACGCAAGCATTTTCTGCATTTTCCCTCCTTAACCTTTCCTTTCATTCCACTTTCTCTTGAAAGTTCTACAACTAATTATTGTTCGCATTAACCTTTTCGAGTAATCTGTACTGACGACGACAGACTCTAATGCTAATAATTCAGAGTCTTCTATTTCTATCATTAAGAAATCATGCTTAAGCGTTTTATTCGCTAATAACTTTTTTGTATGCTTTTGTGATTGGGCATCTTCATAAATCATAATTTTTTTTTTTTGGTCTGATAACGTGTTTTCTGGATTTTCTCCAATGCAAGAAATAATGGATCAATTTTGCTATTAAATGCCTGATTAGGGAATTCTAGCTTGTTTCTTTCGACAATTGAAATATATAGATATAAACTACAATTTATGTCATGTTTCGGAGAGACATCGGTTGAAATAAGTTGGGTAAGTTTCATTAAATGGCAGCCAACTTAATACTTGAAGCGTACATTTAATAAAACATTTTATTCTTTCATGCTTGCTGCTCAATGCCAAGGAGGTTGCGCAAGAAATTACTGCGCATTGTCAGGGCACAGCAGAGAGAAAACGACCTTCAAGCAAAATTCATTTCAATCTAGTTTTGATTCCACTTGGGAAACTTGAAAGTTGATAAAATGGCACGAACGAAGTCAATAACAATGCGAATGCAACCAGTATTAGCACACAAATAAAAGATAAAAGAATTCTCGGGAAAGCTGTTGCCCATGAATTTCACATACTACATATCGAGAGCGGGGCAGCACAATAGACGCACACCACACACACACACACACACACACACACACATACACACATAAGCCCCATACACACCCACAGAAATGTGCATTCACACAGAGTTGATTGTAAAAATCAAAGCAAAGTCGAAAAAGACACAGAGCAAACAAAACACGTGCCAAAAATCCACGCAAATCTAGTGGAAAATTAAAATTTTGGCAATTTATGCGTGCAACAGAGACGGCAAATGGCAGACAGACTGTGACAGAGACAAAGGCAGAGAGATAATGGCTGAAAAGAGCCCACAAGGCCACAGAGGCCGACAAATTTACGACTTTTGAGTGTCTCTCGTTCATTGTGGAAGAAGGATTTGTACACTGTTCTTTGATTTGGCGTTAAGAACAAATTCCGATGCCTTAAGCCAAATGCGGCCACTGACGCACATGGGACCTCGTCTGTATCCGCCACCAGCAAGCCTTTATATACAACTACGGAACCTGTCACAACATCATGTTACATTAAATTTGAGACAGTTAATATATATATTATTTACCTTATATGGCTTCACCTCTGCTCATTTACGTGTAATATGGGGCGCAATAAAAGGTGGTGACTTTATATACATTAGTACACACATAAAACCCAAACTTCTATTAATTCGTACCTTGAGAATATTTCTGTTAGTAGTACTTAGTACTACTTAGTACAATACATAGAAGCTTATACTTTTTGGAAGGCTCATTTAATTGCCCTAAATAACATATATATTTTAATATCATACTCTCGAAGCCAAGTCTTAGTTCCTTAAGCGGGATGTGGAAATACTATATTGTGTTCAATTATTATTCCTAAAACATTTAATCTATACATAACTAACCTAAAGCGTAAATCAATATCTTCTGGCACCAAATTGGTAGAAGTCTTTCAAATAGCAATCTACTACGACTAGTAATCTGGAATAGTTATATATTTTGCTATCATACTTTTAGAAGCACGCAAGCAGCATGAAAATATAAGGACATTATACGTTCCATACTTGCTACTTAAAACATTACTTAAATATGCTTTAAATCATAACAAAATTTCTGATTTCAAACACAAATACAACACTCAAAAAATCCCTAAAATACTAAGGCGGGTGAAACACCAGCTATATATGTATGCAAATTCATATATGATGAGAAAAATTTGAGACAATTTGTGTATTTATATGCACTGGGTTCATCGGAATTAATAATTTAAAGAATATTTCATTATATTGTTGACAAGAAAAATGCGTAGGAGCTTCTCATTTCTGGCTATGCCTGTTATGGGTATATCGAGGTGGCATGCAGCGGAGGGGCAAGCACTCTATGCTAATAAGTCAGCAAAAAGCTGCACTAACAAAAATTGAAGACGAAATGCCAATCAATACAGGACGATGATTGCTGATAAGTTACACATGCACAACACACAGTTCAAGCTTACAATCCCTACTCCGAAAAGCTTTAAAAGGGCGACAACAATGAAGCTAAAAATCTGAGCAGGCCCGGATATAACATTGGTGTAAGCTGGTTGTGAGTTGGGTACATTTTGGACCACTCCATTTTCCTGTTGTTTACCAAGAGTGGAATCATGGGACAACATGTTCTTTGGTAAGCAAACAACGTCAAAATATTATATGCATTAAAAATTTAGAAAAGTTCTCTGCAAAAAGGCATATGCCATCTAATTATGCTAATATATATACATATATATATATATATATATATATATATATATATATATATTAACAGCTTAGTGAATCAAGGGATCGATAATTTAAATTCAATTTTTTTTTAATTTTTGTGCTTTTTATTTTATTTTTTAATGTATGTTTTGAATGTGTGTTGTATGAGCGAAGATGATTCTAAATGCCCAACATTGAGGAGTACAAAAAATTATCGCTCAGATGAAATGAATGGACTTGCTCACTAAAATGATTGTTGGAGACGGGAAGCGAACTGTTGATGTTCCAAATGTGCTGCATACTTTCAGGCGTCTCTGGTTAGAAATTGGCAATTCGCCGAGCCGAAATTCAGATGAGCAATTTATGCATGCCACAGCATAGAAGTGTATCAATTTGAATTGCAAACTTCAATGAAAGCTGGCAACGACACAAGCAGTGGTCCAGCCGCATGAACAGGGACCGACACATACCCTCATCAGCATCAGTTAGTACTTGTCGCATGTGGCATGTGGAACGTCGCGATTGGATTGTGGCGTGTGGCCAATATTCCGACGGCTGCTATCAAGGAGGGCTCAATACCCTTTAAAAATTAAAACACAAGGTACTCGAATTTAATAAGAATTCGTGGAGCCGTATATTAGTTTGTTAATTTACTAAGTTCGAATGCATCTATGATAATAATAATATATTAATTTTAAGTCTCTGAAATCGAATATTTTCGATCAAACCAAACGTATTCTCTACTGTCTGTGGATGTGTAAACAAAAAAGTATTTTTCTTTTCGATTTATATTTTCATAATGTCTTAGACAGTTGAATCAAATAGCATCCCAGGCTAATTATAATCTTTATAAGCTAACATGGGAATTTCGGTTGTTGTATTTTCTGTTGTTCTTTAATAAGACTACCATGTCTCAAAAGATTATAAGTGTATTAAAACTTTGGCATCTTGAAATCACTTGAATTTCGTTGGTAAATACATGAAATTGACATTTTTGTATTTCATGCTTAAATATTTAATATGTTTCCCAATTCCCAGCCATCGAATGAGTATTCAGACATGCTTGGGGATACTATTTAACTATCTATGTATGTGCATATGTTTTTGTGTTGTGGAGCTTTGACCTCTTTGGAATATTCTTGGTCGACGAACTTGCCACCAGACACAAGACGTACGAGTAGGGTGAGGTATACAAAACAGCAGCCTGGACAACCATAACCGCTGTCTAAAAGTCTGTACGAGCTTTTGAGATTGTGTAATTGGTTAGATACATATATATTTGTTATGCTCGCATGACAACCAATAAGCATGTATACAATTATGTACATCTGCAATCAGCGAAAGAAACGGTCGGCTGGAGCTCTCAATGGACTCGATATTAAGCCGCACACGAAGTCCAACTACATACCAATTAATAAATATCTTATTCTATTCGTGCAGAGGGTATTATAATTAAATAAAAAGCAATTAGTTAAAAGATGAGTTCTCGTATGAAAGTTCGTATGTTTAACAAGGTATGCCGGGCAACTGTAATACAGATGATGCCATTCCAAATGTGTCTGTTATTGCAATCGGATATCGATTGTTATCGATATTAGGAAAACTATGGAAGTTGTCGATAAGCAAACTCACAACTTTATAGCGAAAATGTACATAAATTTTGTTGAGTTGGGAATGCTTTCTGTTTTCCTGGCCCAATTCCAACAGTCGTCCTTAACCAATTTTTTTTTGAAAAGGGTTTAAAAAGATAATATTTATGCTATGCTTGTACACGCATTTTTGCCTTGCTCAATCTACAAAGGGACAACACTTAAGTGGGTCACAAGATTTGCTCTCCTAGGTTAGGTCACTGGCAGAACTTGGTACGTGCTGAGGGTATGTCGAGGGTTGAGCATGAGGTCACTAACTGCTTATGTGATTAGCGTTAAAATTAAAATGCTTTTTGCCACTTAAAAGCTACCATGTGCAGCTACCAGGCTTGCGGCTTGTGGCTCAAAGAACTGGTGGATTGCTTAGCAACAGAGACAGCAGCAATTCAAAGTAATTGTCAGTGAGGCTAGAGCGAGAGAGAGAGAGAGAGATGGAGAACATGAGATAGAAAAGAAAGAGAGAGAGAGCGTAGAAGGACCTCATCGCTTGGGACTTGGGCCCAATTGAAGTTCAGTAATTGAAATGAGCTGCGGCTCGATGGGTCGCTGTTTAGCTAAGTCAGTGGGTTGCTGGGTCGCTTGGTCGGTGGTTTATTGGTCTGCTCCCTGACTGTCAAGGTGTCATCTGGCTGGCTATGAGCTTGCAGTGGGTAGGGCAAATTGATGGTCGCTAATTAAGTCGCCTAGCAGCGCGATGCACACAAATGAAATACTCATTAATTAAAAACGGATTTTGCGTGACCTAAGCTGTCAACTCATTCAGCAACCGTGGATAGTGACCACCCACGGAGCGGTTGTGTATCTATCAGTGTGTGTATGCGATTATTTATTTATTATAGCGCTACAAGTTTGGAACTTATAAATTATTACGCTAGCCACAAAAGAGTTATTAAAGAGAATATAATTGGGTTACAAATACGACTGAACTTGTAAATATAGTTAAATCTTATTAATGTTAAATTGTTAACATTATTATAAAGTTCATTTAGTTTATTTACTTGTATATATGGTCTGTGTTGTACTCAAGAGTGGCTTCTAAGATTCATAAATTAGCTTAGACGTAATTTGAAATTTGATTTTAAAGCACACTTTTAGCTGTCGCATCAATTTACCAGTGTTTTTCTTGTGTTTTCATTCCAAATTTCTTATAAAGGACATGCCACACATGCGACTTATGTTCGCATTCAAAATTACAGTTAATTATGAAATATGTCATCATAAGTCACAGATTCTTCAATTTCACTACGGGATAAATGTATGGAGTCTGGAATGTGTTCTTTAATGCGCTGCACATACATATACCCTTTAAAAAATTATACGATACGGCGCACTTCAAGCGAGTGAAGAAACCACAAAAGTTTACAACGACCAACACAATCATAAAAGGCCGTGAACAAGATAAAGGGGCCAACCGAGCAAACGAGGCAAAGCGAAGCCAAATGGACCAAATGAGCATCCACTGGCGACACGTGGTTGCCAGAACCGAGAGGGCTAAGTCTGCCACAAGCTTTGCCACAAGAAAGAAATAAAGGAAGTGAAAAAAAACGACAAAGCCTAACCGCATTTGCCAAATTCCCATTCCCATGGCTTCAACTGTTCTTTAGGCGCCATCCGGAATTATCATAAAATTGCGTCTTAAAATATTTGAGTTTACTCGTTTTGTTTCTTGCTGTTGCATATCCGGATGTTCTTGTTGCTGCCGCTGTTGTTTTTTGTTGCGCTGTTTAAACATTGATAAGCCGCTGCCATCTGCAAATGGCTGCACTAAACGCCCTGTTTTGAACTGGTCCTAAGGCTTTGTAGCTGCTGGTCACTGTTTTATTCCAAAATTTATGTGCTTAAGTTCAGACATTAATTTTATATACGACTGTGTACCTTAAATATTTTGCTGGCACTGCGCTTTCATGCCTTAACAGCGGAGACACATTAGCTAAATTTTGACAGCAACTAAGTAACGCGTTATAATTTACATTTCCGATCTTCCCAAAGTACGTACATAAAAATGAGAGTTTTATAAAGTTTGGCTAAGACATACAGAAGTTGTTAAGCTAAACTTATTTTCATATGGAGACAACAATATGCACATATAAATATACATGCACTCATGTATATGTGTATATATGGATGGATATACATGCACTCATGTATATGTGTATATATGGATGGATGTACATATGTCCACTCGTACAGGATATCGTCTAGTCGGGTGACTCGTGACTAGAGCACTCTTGCATGCTATTGTTATTTTTTATATTTGCTTTGACACTAATGTTTTTTCTTATGTTCTTGATGCCTTTGCTTTTTGTTAACATAATGCGCTGGGGCCAGCAATGGGTTTGCCGGGGAAGAAGGGTTAAAGGGAAAACTAACTGAACTGCCAACAATATTTTTAGCTCGCAAGTGAAAGAAAGTTGCGTGTCGTTCAGTAAACAACATCAACGTCAGTAACACAAGTCGGAAGTGACTTGGAAATTGTCTAGTCAAGGAGCAATATAAATTCACGTGTGTGTATGCCACTTTTTGTCCTGTGTGTGTATGTGTGTGAACAAAGAGGCGTTGCTTTGTGCCATTGTCAACGGGAATAACGAATAACGACAACAACTGGAAAACAAGTTCAACAATAACACGCGGAAATTGAAATGCACTTCGTTTGTGGCACACATTCTATATACAGATTGGTGCAACGGAAGGCTGCTGCACGGGTAAACTGTTTATAAATCACATAGCTCACCCAAACAGCCAGTTGTCCAATCGTCCAATACCATTGTAGATGCGCGCTTTTATTTTTTTGCTGAGCGCCATTTAATAATTCACAAAAAACTGTTGTTAATCAATAAAGATAAAAACATTTCCCAGAAGCGCATTAGAGATAATACAAAGGAACAACTGAAGCTGCAGCTTGTCAAACTGCACGATATTCTATTTAATAACAACAATTTGCTCAGGTGCAGGATTAAGAAGAAAGTGGCATGATTATGCAAGCTCTATTGCTGCTGTTTTCGTGCTACTGCAGCCCGATGCAGGCTTTTATTTCTGTATCCGTTTAAAGAGGTTCCAGTGATATATTTTGCAGGGTATTCAATCTTTTTTGGCGTATCTTATGTGGCTTTTGGAATTTTTATGTTCTGTAATTTAGCTTGAAATGCGGCTACAATTGTGTGACCGGAAGGGGGTGGGAAGGTGAAAGCTGAAATTGACGGCTATCTGAATTCAGCGGCACGTGGTGTCAATGTTGTCTATTCCAAATTTGATTCCTCTACGTAATCATTGGTCCGCACTGCGATTGCTATCATTCATCAGAGCTTGGGAGCTTAAGTCACTTTTCGCTTATTTGATGTGGTGTCGATCCATAAATTATGACATGACCATCAATCAAAATTAAAAATATTGCACGCGTAGTGTCGCTTTACGTATTTGCCGGTCTCTGTTGCATGCCTGGTACTGGTATATGCATTATTAATCTAAGCATTTCTGATCTAAAACAAGCATTAATCAACCCTCTTGCATTTATTTCAGATGCACCTTCAAATTTATTATTATCAACATTGTGGATTAAACATGCTCGTAAAGTTTATAATAAAACGAGAATCAATTGGGAATCTCCAATTTTTTTCTTAAACATATTTAGTTTTCCATAATTTCAGAAATAGGTAGTTGTATGAAAGATTAGTTACAAAGTTTAAAACTCAAAGGTGTACTATATATTTCTAATTTAAGGTGTTTGATGAAATGTATATTGAACTTTTTTATTTTGTTTATATCCTAATATTTATCGTTTGGTTTCAACCATGTTCCAACTGACCTTCACACATTCAGTGTTCTATGATATTATTAGTATTATTCCTGCTTTGATTGATTCGGTAGCCATGAAGCGGTTGTCTATTTTGTCTATTTTTTTTATATGCTGTAAGTTTTTAGATGACACTTTAATGGGGTTCTGCTCTCAGATCCAGCCAGGTGATAAAATTAACCATTCACAGCTCAACTTGCTTGTTCGGCTTTTCCCATACAAATTGCATGCTTTTTCAATTTCAGGTTGAGCGAGTAAATTACATTTGCTCGTTAAGCCAAATGCATGGCCGTGAGTTAATGGTAACAGGTTCTGAGCAGCGCACAAGCAATTTGCCTATGCTGTGCCGCGGGGATATGTGTTTGATTTATTTGGACAAGATGTCACACACGTAGTAATGCTACTCCAAAATATGGACGAAAAATGCAGACTATAAACATTTCACCGTAACATAGACCGTAGGGCGTATGGCAATCGTCAATTTGAGGAGAAAACCAATTTAAGCGAGGAAGAGGGCTCTTAGTGAGAGGTGTCTGACTAAAAATAGCCTGTAGCATATCCAAAGTACCTCATTACCTTCGAAAACATTTGTCATCATAAATATATTGTGTCAATATCTTAACCATATGTTGCATATAGTCTTTGAGATCGACTAAGAGCAACGGATATATATGCATATATATATATATAATTATATATATATAGCATAATTAGTCAGATTTCGTTATATACATATATATATTCTTATCACCTTGCTACACCTAAATATATTCCCTTAATCCACTTGAATGGATACAGGGTATACACAACATGCATGGCTATGGTTGTCGGTGTGTAGTCATGTGTATAGGTGAGTTCGTGTTTGGTCTTGCCAAAAAACAAACGTGCGTCGCCTGTCAAATGCGCATCAAGGGCTGCAGCGGGGCCAAGTTGTGAAATCGGACTAAGCCCAAGAACGAAGCAGGAGAGAGATGCCTCAGGCTTTTTTTTTTTGAATGAGAGCATGTATAATAAAATACATGTGCGCAAAAGGCATGTACAACAACAGCACACACAAAACATAAATCCAGTATGGCAGAACATAATTAATAACATGTGGGAACGCTGCAGAGAGGTGTAACCGATTGCGGAATACTCTGGCACCGGTTTTAGTACCCCTTTTGTGGGGCTGGGTATGCCTCGACTATTGCATGATCAATAATGTACCATTTAAATTTGGGGTCTACTGATTTTTAACCTCCTAGTGAGCGTAGTATTCCAATTCAAAAACTTCCTTTGACAGACGCGCGAACTCTGTGTTGAATACTGAACAAAACCAATATAGTTATATACCTTCGGTATCAGGGTATATATAAAAGTGTATTTTTTTCCACAATAGTACATATATTTGAATTTAAGACGAAAACAAAAACATAATCCAACTGATGCATTAGGGATTTGAATTCGGTGAAATTAATTTCAATAATTGCAATAATATACCGAAATAAAAAATGATGGACTAAGCATAATGAAATATAGTATCGTGTTGGCATGGAGAACGTAGGTCTTCGAATATAATCAAGAACAATGAGTGTAAGATGGCTGGCAACGTTGTTGTTTCACCAGGATGTTTTAATAATATCTTCGATATATTTGGAATTTATTAGCTTAGGCCCATCCTTATGAATCTCGTTTGCGAAGTTAGGTAAAGTCAACACCCAAACAGATTGCGGACGACCCTAATGAACTTAAAGGTGGGTGGCCAGGGACTGACAATGATGTTCGAGGTAGTGCTTTTGTTTTAAGCTTTTGCACGGGTTGTCGATTTCTTTATTGTTGTTAAGTTGTCCCGATTTATGTATTTACCGCGTTTGCCATTGGGGGCAAATTTAGTACTGCACTTTGCAGCATAATTTAAGCTTACAGAAAGCGAAAGGAACAAGAAAAGAGAAATGGCAACGGCAACACCAAAAGCAACAGCAACAAAAACAACAATAATAATAATAAAAGGTCATAAAATGCTGGCATTACCTGCGAACAAAGTAAAGAAATGCCACAGCCAAATTCACAGTGCAAACACAAATAAAACTTTCTCGAAAGGGCCCACCCAGAAATTTTGCAGTGAAGTCCAAAAAGAAATTTTGCGTTCAAATGAATAAACGCATGGCCAATACAAGTCCCGAACTCTGACATGGACTCGGCCAGGTAACTCAAATCATCAAAGAACTTGCTAAAAATATAAGACATTTAATAAACACCCGAACAGATGCCAGGACTAGCGGTCTTCTTAAGTCGTTTAGAAGCTCTAAATTCCGCTTACCTCATTGTGCATTATGAATGCCTGATGACTATACGACCAAGGAAAAGCAACATCATAATGATAAGAATGCGAGCTACATACATATGCATGTAATTCTTAGGCGGCTGAAACTGTAAACTCCTCCGAACATTAACAACTCTTAATTTGTCAGTCTTAAGCCTCCTAAAGTTACCGTACTCATCAAAAACCTTCCATTATCCTCAACTAGACGCGCAGAGCTCACAACAATTCATTATCCATTAGCAGCGCTAAGAGCTGATGGTATCCCTGAATTCACTCCTCCAATTAACTAACACATTTATAGCCCGGTTTTATGTTTGTGTGTGTGTGTGTGTGTGTGTGTGTAGCTGGTACAGCATAATGTCAGAGTAAAGTGCATTCGGCTTAAGTTAAAACTGTGGCATTTACTTACATAAAATCCAGAAGCAATGTTCGATATCAGTTGTCAACAGAGTTAATTGAATATTCAGCGATAGTGCGGACATTATTGAATGTGCTCGAATCATTCCTCCCGTTCTGCAGATTGAACATAATTTGATTTACAAAAAAACGAAAGGTTTTAAATTACCTGTTGCCAATGTCAACGCGTAAATAACCAAATTTTAATAACCTCTGCAATTCTGGTATATTCGATTCCGTTATGCAGAAAACGAAAAAATCGAAAGTTGTTATTAACGAATTGAATTCGTACTATTCCAAATATTAACGTGGTAAATCAGCCAAGGCTGATTTAAACATGTATTTGCCGGCAATCTTTTAATTTGCCCACATTAAGGCATCTAGTTAAATTGTGGGTGTTATGAACAAATGCAAATACAATAACTGAAATTAATTAAAGCAAAGTAAATAAATAAATGGACCAAGTTGCCAGAGCTGCGAACTGGAGCCGAAATCATGACGGCTTTGCTTGATCTTAATTAATGCAACGGCATTATTTATGTGCCTTTTGGGTCCTTCAAGAAGTTTAATTGAATTAGTCGGTTTTCTCCAGAATGAAAAAAGAGACAAAGATGTTACAAATCAACAATAAAGATAAACTTCTGCCTTAATGTCTAAAATATCTTAAGTGTCTTTTTTAAAGTAAAATAAACAAAAAAAACAAAAACAAAAGTTGTGCAAAATGTTCAGTTTCTCTTGTGGTTAAAGTTGCCACTTGATTTATAAACACAAAACGAAACAACGAAGGGCTTGACTAGAAGATACCCAAGTTCTTACTAATTACAAAAGCCACAAACAGACCAAACAGACATTTAAACAACTACATAACACCCTGGTTAGTGTTTTTAATAAGTACGGGGTATACAAAGAGCATGTGGCAGGCGGGAAGCACAAGCAGTCTTAAATGTGTCGGCGGGCAAACAAAACAAAATGGCGGTTAAATAATGAGCCAAAGGTGTAAACAAGTGGAAGTCGTCTCCGGTGCGCTAATTAACTTGACAAATATGATGTCCTTTCCACTGGCAGCCACTGATTGTAATAATACTGTTACGCCACGAGCTTTCTGCCCGACTGCACCGGTTTTGACTCCGGAAGAGGCTAAAATGTTTTGTGACATGCAAATTTTGTCAACTTACTTAGTTATGTAAATGACGTCTATTGAGGTAATTAAACATTTATTCAATGCTGAACATTCTACAAATGCTTCAGAGCAGATACAAAAGAAAATGTCAGATTCACAAAATGTGAAATGTGATTTAATTAAATACTTCAATATACATACATATATCAAATCTGATCAGATTGAAAAACAATATAGTAAAGCCTTTCAATTTCATTGTTGAAAAATGTGTACTTTATTGCTTGAATATGAGACTGTGAATTCAGTTTTATTATGGGACTCGGGTTAATCTTAACTGAATCGGTTTCAAGCCCATAACGAGTATCTGTTAATATGTAACACTTGAGTCTAGTAGGGTTATGCTTTTATTAGAGGTACAGAAAACATATTCTATGAAGGCAATGTAAAATTGAAAATTCGACAGTATATACATCCATGTTTATGTATTCAAAGTTGAATATTGTACAAATTGACTACGAGAAATAGGAGAGGCAAGAATATCGCAACAAACAATGAATGATGACTATGGTATATGGTAGCAACAAGTCCGTTGGCAACATGTTGCTGAACTGTATGTTTGTTGCTTAATGTTTTCATGTTGATGTTGATATTGATGACTGTGGTGAGTTTAGCATCTGTTGCCAGAACTGTTGGTCGAACAAGCCAACAAAGAACCATTGTCGGGCTTCGGGAATCAGTGCACGACGGCGTCTACGAAGCGGAGGCACATAGCGCGGCTTCCGCTGATTATCCAGTTGGTTGTCCTGCTTCTACGCTTGCCTGCTCGCTAGCTGTATCTTTCGCTATCATTTTCTTTAACTTTTTTTTGCCCGTGTTGACGCGAGTGCAAGTGCAATTTCTCAGAGACAGCCTCACGATTGAAGCCATCTTCAACTATCGTCGGCTGCTGTCTGCGCTCGCGCCGCTGACAACCAATGCAGCGTTGCAGCTCAATGCCAGCTTTGCTGCCGTGGAGCTCTACGGCGGCGCCAGCGACAGCATCAGCGATGGCATCAACGGCAGTGATCTCTACGTTTACGGCAACGAACTTCATCTCGAGGAAATCTCATCGTCCGCGTCGCTGGCCACATCGTCCCCGCTGAATGCGATAACCGTTGCATCTGCAGTTGGTTCGGGAACGGTTGTTCCCACGCCAATGGCACCGACTAATCGGAGCATGTCGCGTGTTATAGCCGATGTGCCCATTTGGGTGATACCCTGCTACAGCATTATACTCCTATGTGCTGTGGTGGGCAACCTGCTAGTGGTGCTTACCCTGGTGCAGAATCGTCGCATGCGCACCATTACCAACGTCTTTCTGCTTAATTTGGCCATATCCGACATACTGCTGGGCGTGCTTTGCATGCCGGTGACCCTGGTCGGCACACTGCTGCGCCACTTCATCTTTGGCGAGTTTCTATGCAAGCTTCTCCAGTTCGCTCAAGGTGAGTCATCCAATGCATGTGGGCCGGCAAGTGTTCGGGCTCTGCGAGAAGAGCTCATATTACCATCTGTCTGCCATTATGCCCATATACATATGTATAGATTATTCACATATTTAGCTTACTATGCCATCCGAGGGCGAACGTGAAGTGTTGCCAGCCACTTGAATTGTAAATAGTCACAAAAGCGGTGGACCTCGAACCCTCGCTTGAAACGGTCCTATAGATTAAGTCCTTGCGGTGCTGTGTGTTTTATAACTAAGTTTATTCACAAGTGTGGATATGTTAGATCTTAACTAGTGATACAAGTTCATGCAGTGACCTAAGGAAGGATGCTTGATTATCTCCTGGCTGGCCAATGCCAATGTCAATGGATATAATCTGGGCCATATAAGTATGTGAGACATACTCGCACTCTAAGTTCACCTGATGCCACTCGAAATGAGCTGGGTTAAAATGCTTACTAAACACCCTCAATTTGCGTGCGTATTAAATGTTATGAGTTTTTTGCTAGCTTATCTAAATGAGCACGGGTGACAAGTTTGCTAATGCGATTTTTAAGGACATAATGGACTAATAACTGTACAAATGCAAAAATATACAGACATACGTTTTCTAATGACATAATGGACTAATCGCTTTAGAACTGCAAATAAAAAGCATACATACATATACACATACTTGCGTATATGTAAAATACGAGATTGCGAAATACATTTTAAAGCAAAACTTTCCAAGGGGTGGGCAACATTAATTGTTGATGAAATATCACTTTGTTATTTGTTGATTCAAATTCGCCAAATATTGTAAACTTATTCCAAAATCAAGAGCCATTTTAACAAGTTTAATGGGCACTTTAAGTTGCTAGCTCGACCTTGGTAAGCATAAGCTGTCAAGAACATAAAAATATGTCTGCACTATAAGCTGAGAACATATATACACATGCCCACACGCACCCACTTATGTGCTTGAGTTCTCTTAGTACCATATCAAACACCCCTTAAAAAACAAATTGGTTTACACTGACTTCTATAAACAGCAGTAAGAAAGCATTAACTTCGATTTATGCACATATTAAGGAATCTAGCATACCGTTTTTATTACAATTGATTGCAATTTTATGACCACTTTTTATATAAGGCACACTCAATTATTTATGAGGAGCGATTTTCCACGCAAGACCGATAGGGCATCAAAATTTAAAATCAAAAATGCCATCATACATAACGATTAACGATTTTTCATAGCCTTTTTAGAACCCATAACTATTAAGTATGGTTAGATTTTCTAAGCATAATGAAACTCTTCAAATATAACAGCTACAATGTAGAATTTAAATATATTTTCTATAGTAACTAACACAGTTTGCTGTCAATCGATAGTTATCGATACACAATTCATCTTACTTAAGCATATCTTCAATATATCATCACATTCTATCAATAGCAGCATATAAAAATAAGTCAGTAGAACAGCGTGTAGGATATGTTCTAGTGGAGCATCCTTGCCATGTAGTGCATTTTCATTTGCTTATTATACAGCTTTAAAACCGACTGCCAGCAAACGAGTCATCACAGAAAAGTTATCACAATGGGTTCAAAAGTTGAAATATGCATATACACAGAGCACATAAGCATAAGGAAATAGGCGACTATAGAGAGGCACTCGCTCGCTTAAGTAGTTATTAGCTTCATGAAGCAGGCTGAAGAACTTTTCAGGCATAAAATGGATTTTGCCATCGCTGGTATAAACCGTTCGTTGTCATGCCGCAGCTATCACAGAAATAGAGTGCCTGTGAAGCAGAAAATGGCGATCAACTTAGTTGGGTTACTAAACCAATACCTCCCACAGCCAGTGTTAACAAGAGTTTAGAGAATTTGTTTTGGCACCTGTCACAAATGCTTATATAATTGTTGAAATTGATTTACTTAGCTTAAGGAACTTTCCAGCTTACTCAAGGCCAACCAAAGGGTTGAAGGCACAATCTTTTTCAAAATATCCGACTTGCGATTTTTGATTAGCAACTGCAGCTGGAAAAAGTTTCGATAAGACTGGCCAAACAAATAATTTAATAATGTGTATATCCATTTATGCGTAGTCTAGCTTTGCAGATTTAAATATAGATAAATAACCATCAACAGCTGCTGTACAAGCCAAGCGGCTGAATCCTCTGGACACAACCTGCATCTCCGTCCAAGCCAAGACAAATGGCAATCGGTTAACATGACTCTTAAGGGTAACACGAAATAAATCCTTATTTTCAATGCGAATTAGGCTAGTCTTCCACTAACATGAGTCGTACCACATTGTGAAAATGTGAAAAATTGCGAGACTGTACAAATGTCTCTTTTTCTCTGTGTGTGGGCGGGTGTGTGCTTGCAAAATATATTACAGCGCTCTTGACGATTCGAGAATGTGAGTTTCTTTTGTTGTTGTACGCTGAGTCTGAGACTTAGAGTCAAATATATGCTAATGTACACGGTTTCAACACGCTCTCATCTGCGGTGGTGAAGAAAAAGATACGCACGATAGCTGTTGACTAGTTTAAAATGGTACTATTAAACTAGCCAACAGCAGTCTCTTTATCAAGGCACTAAAATTAGGAACAAAAGTGCACACGCACTAAAATCTAATTTGATTTTAGTACCAGAGTAGTTGAGTGTATTTCTTATAGTTTTTTTTATAATTATTGTCCATGAAATGTGATTATAACGTTTCACTATGCATCATAGCGTAGCAATACTGATTTCAAATGTGTCGCTGGTTAGCCTGACACACCAATTTGTGGCATCAATATGTGAAGGTGCAGAACTTGTGTTGTATTGGTCGCATCCACTGTGGGTACTCAAAACCAAACCAAAACTCATACTCGAACTCAAACTGAAACACACAAAACAAGGCCCCAACCCAACCTAAATGCCTGTCTACTCTCAAGTTTTGAAATCCGGTTACGGCCAAATATCAATTTGCCTGGCAATTTTCACATTTTTTCCTTGACAATGCTCCACACCCAATTCAAATCAAATCCTCAATCGCACGGCTTATGACGGCTGTCAGTTTGCCGAGTGCGAACATCTTGCGCGTTCCCACGCAGATAAGAGGTTGCCCCTAATATGTATGCTACATATTTCCGACCTAATTCACAGCAATATTAATATTTAAATACACATCATACATGAGTCTTTTATTAGTCATATACAGCATACAGTACTCATTCGAGTAAGTCAAGCATGGTAGTAAATGTTATCTGCTGCTGGGAAACTTATCATTCTTATTCAAAGCTTAGATGGCCAAATTAATAAATAATTTGATTTTTGTATCCTCAGGGCTATTTCTTTTTCTATCATTTCTTGTTGTACTGGTTGAAAAGTCAACGTTCATTAATAAGGATTGCAGTGAAGGATGCCAATATAAAAAGTTTTTCACAACTTATTTAATCTTTTGTAGTTTAGGCTATAGAGTAAAAACAAAAGTCTTTTTATATTTAAAAGAGTATTAGTACATAATCTAAATGTCTTATCTCTTATTTCCTTTTTTACTGGCTCAAAGAAGTAAAAAATGATTCTGAAACAGTTCACAATTAATTTAACAAGGTCCAAATGACATGCAACGCATTTAGATTGAGTTCATATTAAGAAAGGATTTTGTGCTTTAGGCTAATTTTCATGACTTCGTTGCTTTAGTGCATTTTGATAGCAATCCGAGCGCAATATGTCTTTTGAAACTATTAGCAAAATAGAGCTTGTTTTTGATTTGTACAACAATATTGTATTGGTCATATATTTTTCATTTCCTTAAGGATCTCGAATGAGCATACTTTTTTTAAGCTTGCAAGAAACAGATTTAGCGATTTGCACTTGTGGATTTTCAGAATTTGTAAAACATTTTCATGCAACATAAAAGATTCAGAAATCGGCCGAAACTTTTCCACCAAAAGAAATAACTGCTCGAAGAAAAATGAATTTTTGCATATAAAAAAAAACAATCATATCTTAGGTGTATTCTTGAATCACCATTAGGATTGATCCATTCTTGATCTGCAATGATGACCGAGCTAGTGTTATTTTTATTTAATATTCTCTAAATTTAAGTTGCAAAATCATGATGAGTTACGTATCACAGAAACAGTTTTTGTCTTTTAAAGTAGGTTTCTTTTTTTCTTCATATGTTATTTATTTGTCAGCGTTATTAATCTTGTTTGCCGCGATTTTTAATAAAAGTTAGCCAACCGTAAATGCAAAGTACTCACTGCACAAAATAAACACACTGAAAGGCAAACACAGTGCAACCGCACCATACAATGTCCCACATGGCGACCCACTCTCATGCGTCCCGCGCAGGTTATGCAACATAAAGCATTTGCCGCAATTAATTTTCTTCAAAGAAGCGACGTCAACCCTCCTCGCCACGGCTTTCAATTTCTGGTATGCGAATAATCCCGCTGAAATGCACTTGTTGTGCTTTGGGATTTACAATATGTGGTCTAAGAGCACTAGGCCCATATGAAGGTCTACCATGTATATAAGCCAGAATAATTATATTGCTAACCAGTCTTTTAAATCAAAATTGCACAAATGAAGTCATACTTACTTAGCGCTCGCTCAAATAAACCAGATAATTCGGAAAAACCAAAAGTCCAATGTGGTAAGTAAAAGGGGCAAATAATGGGAAAAACAAGAAATAGTTTAATTTGATCTGATACTAAAGGTATTCATAGTAAAGTGGAAAGTGTAAGTCAATAAACCCGCATATCTAACACAACTTCAATGATAGAGACATGAAACGTGGAAAGTAACCTCGCTTGTTATGTCTTTGAGGATTAGCATATACATTTTCAGACCACGCCCACACCCGCCGCCGCAGAATATTTTTTTCGTCCACGACCACTCTCGCCCCCAGAATCCACAAAAGCCTACATCTCCCACAATTTTAAAGCAATCTTGAAGAGATAGATTACTATTAACATCCTTTAAATATCGGTATTGTTTCTTCTTTATTTTCATCCATTCTGTGCTGATACCTTGGTATCAGATGTTATGATCTATATGTATCAGAGTATTTCGTAGTCGGTTACGCCCAACTGCAACTTCTTTTTGGATTTTTTGTAAAAAGAAAAGAAAAAAAACAATTTAATGCCAAAAAAAAAATGACATGCTGGGACTACTTCTAAATTCTTGTGCTACATTATGAAAATGACTATTTAATTTGTCTTTTTTATCATAATTTATTTTAGTGGCTAAGTGGCTTTTCCTAAGGATTTCCAATATAAGGTTATGGCTATCGAGATCTGCACTGGGTTGGTGTTATTGAATGTGGTCTATAATGGAAGAAATTTTGACAGTATTTTTTAAATTGTTCATTAGTAATGTTTGGGTTATTGTAGAAGGGACAATTGCTGCTTATGATTTTATTTGTTTGTGTTAAATTTTCCAATATATAAAGACATAAGCCTCTTACTATAAAAATATTTCAACGGAAACAAAAGGAGTGCTTTTGAGTTGGAGTTCGTTTTGTATTTCGTTGAAATATTTTTTTTTAATAAGAGGCTTATGTCTTTTGCTTGCTTGTTGTGATAATATAAAGTACTTAAATTGAAGCTAGCTTGGAAATTTAAGTTGGAAATAAAAGCAGGGCTGAAACGACAAATAGCCAAACAAAAAAGAAAACAGCAAAATGAACAAGTTCTAATAAATACTTCACTTCTATTTATAATGTTTCTATTTTATTTCCCTTATTAGTTATTATTGCATTTCTTCTTTTAGTTTAAGTTTGATTAAAAGT
>JAWNMU010000069.1:0-61498 GCA_035043665.1 Drosophila quasianomalipes
GTATTCGAATAGTGTAGGTGGAGAGACTGGAGACGGAGAGAAAAGAGAGCGGTGGAAGGAAAGCGAAGGGAGACATCTCTAAGACGACGAGAGAAGCTCCAGGGCAGTGGTTCGCATCGAGGAGGGTGAGAGCGAAGGGAGGGGGAAGGAGGTGGAGCGAAACCGAACGAGGGTCCACTCCTAGCGGAAGGAAGGAGACGGGAGAGAAGGGGGCGGGTACTAGGGAGAGAAGGGAGATCCCTCTCCTCTCTGAAGCTACGATCTTCTCTCTCTCTTTGCCTCCCTCTCTTTCTTCTCC
This sequence comes from Drosophila quasianomalipes, assembly GCA_035043665.1. Taxonomy (NCBI): domain Eukaryota; kingdom Metazoa; phylum Arthropoda; class Insecta; order Diptera; family Drosophilidae; genus Drosophila; species Drosophila quasianomalipes. The sequence goes on from JAWNMU010000069.1 coordinate 299, forward strand.
CTCCTCTATCTCTCCTCTATCTCTCTCTTCACCCCACGCCTCGCCTTCTCCTCTCGCCCAGCCTTCTTTTCCATCGTACCCCGCTTCACCTAATTTGTCAAAGCTTTCATAATCCATCTTCCGTTCCTGCTCCACTCTCTTCCCTCCCCTCTTCACATCTCTCTCGTACGACAGTCTCCACACTGCATAGGGTCTTCCGCTTCTATGTGCAGTGGCAACAGGGAAGGGGAAACACGAGTGTGCGTCTGTACATGGACACTGGAACGAGCACTTGCGATGCCGTGGGGATCATATGGGCACATAGAGTGGCCGTAAGTGAGGAACAAAGCACTGGACCAGCGGAATAGCTTACTTCTCTCCGCCTTCCCACTCCTCTTCTCCCAGAAAGAGGAAGGTCCGTCGATTCCTTGGTAGTGATCTGAGTGGCAGTGAGTCCAGTATGAAAGAAGCACTTGGCACTCTGAGATGGGGGAATGATACCCTTATTTCCTCGAAAAATCCCAACTCAAAACAATTACACGTGCACTTTGTATGCGAGTAAGAGGAGGAAGGGGCGGAGCAAAGAAAAAGAATCCACCACAACCATACTGCAAAGGAATACAAACACAATTGGGATACATAAAACATATCAGATTACCATATAGCCATATTTCTGAACCAAAGAGTAGACGATTATCGCCCAAAAATGCATACCTCTTAGACCCTCCTAGTCTTTTGTACACCGGAGGTGGAGGAAGGTCATTTACAAAGTCGGAACCATAACTACACATTATTTTCCAAGCATGTAGACAACCCACTTCCAGCTTCATTTTTTGCACAAGTTTCTGCTTCCTTCTTTGAGAGTGATTCAGAAGCTTTTCTTAGAATAGCAAAGCCGTCCAGGGTGCTCATTTCATACTTTCTGCTCTTTTCCAGTGTAGTTTGGACAACATCCTTGTCCACTTTCTCACCATAAAGGATTGTATTCCAGCTCTTTGCTACCTTCACATGATCCTGGTTATCATACAACCTGGCATTTTTGACGTCTAATTTTGTAAAGGAAAGAACACTTTGCTTCTTTTCATTTTTACCCCTTACTATTGTCATCTTTCAAAGCATTTCTTACACTTCCATCTGTTTTTTTCCCCATTACAAAATATTTGTATTATATGTTTCTCATAGACAGATATATCCCACACTTTATGATCGAGTTTTTCAAGTTTTAGCTTTCTTTTTGTTCAGGAAGGCAATTCATCCCGCCAAAACTTCAAAATTTCGGCTGCTCAAAAAATTATTGCTCTTACACCAAATCAACTACCTTCACAAATAACAAGACATCCTGATATAAATAAGACCATGCATTTATTTTAAACACAAAAAATGAAACAATATACAAAATAAAACCAACCAGGTTATAACTTCGTTTTACATTCAAAGCCAAACAAAACACAATAACAGTGTTCTCAGGAACGACCATGAGAATTACTGAGGAGGAGGAGGATTGCTGGGAGGGGGAGGGTTTCCGGGGGGAGGGTTTCCAGAAGGAGGAGGGTTTCCGGGGGAGGAGGAGGAGGGCTGCCAGGAGGGGAGGAGCAGGTGCATCATACTGAGGATTTGCTCCCCAGGCTCCGTCCTGTCCTTGATATCCACCATACTGCCCATAGTCTCCATACCCTCCTCCGTACCCCACACCGCCTGCGTATCCTCCACCTCCGTATCCATTGTCATACCCTTCCCCATATCCCCCAGCTCCATACGCCCCCATTTGCCCATACCCTCCATAGTTGTTGTAGTATCCATCGTTTCCATAGTATCCATCGTTGTAGGATCCTCCGTATCCTCCTGCAGGCACAAACGAAGATGAAATCGGAGCAGGGGGGCCCCGTAAGCTCCAAACCCAGGGGGGGAGGGGGAGGAGGAGGCACTCCACCTGCAACACCAGGAGCGAACGCAGGAGGAGGAGGAGGAGCGTTGGGAGGGGCTGCGTCGGATGAGGAAGAGGATGACGCGGGAGGCGGAGCGGAGGAAGAAGAAGTATCACCCCCCCCATTTCCTTCATGAAGGAGTCGTACTCGACGTCCATGGTCATTGCAAAGTGCCCCACAGGCAGTTCATTTTTCTTAGGACAGTCGATGGAAAGATGATTCGTGCTTCCACATACATTACAAGTCACGTCTGCTGCCTTCCAACTAGACTTCTTGTCAGGGCAGTGTTGTGCCTTGTGTCCTTCTCCACCACAAAGGTTGCAGGTAGTGGTGTTTGTCTTGCACCCCATGATCATCGACAGTTCTCTGAGCTGTCCTCTCTTGTGTTCGTTGTCTTCTTCTGAGAGAGGAATCAATAACTTCCTGATCTGGATTGCAGCCTTCTCCACGCTCTCCATCGTCTCTCCCTGGATAAACACATGCTCGGGCTCGTTGTCCTCAGGCATGGGCTTTCTCTTCGACTTAGAACTGGCACCCTTTCCTCTGATGGAGATCTGACATCCAGTCTCAGCGGAGATCTTTTTCTGAGTGTTTCCTCTTGGCCCGATTATGATTCCATGGAAGTTGTAGCCTGGGTACTCGTCCACAGGAACCGGAATCTTCATGAACGGCTTCTCCCTCTTCATTCCGGGGACGAAGAACTTTGGGTCAATTTTCAGAGCCTGCTCCAACAACTCTTGTTTCTTTTTTGCCATCTTGTCCTTGAACCTCTGTTCCCTCGTGTTCACCCTCTTTCCCATTCCGTCATACACTGGCTCAGGGAGGGGGACCTGTCCCTGTCCCTCTGATTCCTCAGGGACTCCTCAGGATTCATCATCATCTTGCTGATTTGGTTAAGTTCGTACTTGATTTTGGAGAGCTCGTCCACTTCTCCAATGATGCCCCCGGGGACAAACCCGAAGCTGATCTTGGTTGCAGCCTCCTGCGCCTTCTGAATCAACTGCAAAGGGTTCAGAGGAGCAGACACCGCAGCAAGGGGAGGGGGAGGGGCGTCCCACCTAGACCTTCTGGGCTTAACTTCTGTCCCATTAGAGGCTTCTGCGACCGCAACAGCGGGGGCGGCTGTAGCGTCTGCCGGAGCAGGCTGGTCCCACCTCGATCTCCTTTTCTTGGGTGCAGGTGTATCCGTAGTAGGCGCAGCAGAAGAGGATTCGGAATTCAGCTTGGAGTGCTTAGAAAGCTCAGATTTGGTGTCACGGGAAGAGGTCGATGCGCGGATCAGGGAAGACACTGCTACTCCAGACTTAGTCACGAGAGAGGAAAAGTCGTCCAACCCGTCCTCCACTTCCCCATCAAACGCAATCACATCGACAGTGTCTTCCTCGTTTGCAGTACGAGTTACAATATTGTCTTCAACCTCGTAGATCCCTGCTAGATCACGCCAAGACATCTGCCCACATATTTACAAATCACATTAGAGATATGCGATGATGAGTACAAAAATAATGGACAACTATCTCATCCGTAAATAAACACCAATAATACTAAAACAGATGTAGTTTCGGTGAGAATTATATAGAGATAAAGACACAAAAACACATCCATCTCCGAATACAACAACTTTCAAAATATAAGAGTGAAATGTTCTCGAGTTTAATTGATTTGACTGTTCTTCTTAGAATAGGAACGATATTGAAAAAATCTAAGAGGAAAACTAACTGAACGTTCTTTTTATAAGAACTGCATATTTTATCCAGTTTGGTTGCACAACGTTCCGGGCTTCCAATACACCAACCTGAAAAAGTACTAATTCGTTGGATGAACTAAATTTAACTTATAGTATCACACTAAAGTAAAGTGCTTACATCCATTAGGATCACTGTTTACTTCTGTATATGTGGAGAAAATACACAAATAATGTGAGAATATATTTTTCCATGAACAGCGTTTCTTTTTTTTATTGGTGTATACGGCTTGTTTGCATACTCTAAGCCATGCGGACACTCTGGCAAACATTCCAATCTGCAGCGAAATATGAGAAATTACATTTCCGAAGAGGGGATATTTCTTAGAGAGAAACAATTCAAACAAGAGTAAACCCCATTAATTATCCACGAATTTAACAATCGACTTAAAGGATAGCCCAAGCTAAAGAAAGAGAAACTATTTAATTTACCCTTGACGTAATTCGCTTGAATTCTCGGAGTTTGCATTTCATTTTTAGAGTTCTTTCCTAACTCATCATGAGCACAAACTACGCTGGGGAATGTTTTTGGTACCATGCTGTGTAAGTATTTTCTCGCTCTGCTTATTTCCATAAATTATCACATTTCTTTCTCATAATACACTACGTGTCATTCTTTTACTATCGACATTCGGTTTTGCATATGATTTTTTCTGTTTTGCTTAATTGTGAACATTAACAGTTCTGTTGACACACGCATACTCATTACATACATACATTTTACTATTTTAACTTGACATATACACCCCTTATATACCAACCATACGGTTACCTGCAGAAATGGCCAAACAATTCCATCTGTGATACCAAAGGTGTGTCTTTGTGGTGTTCTTATTTCCATGTGATTACAATCTCTCTACTGTACTACTCATATTTATTGGCATCCCAGAACGTTTTCCTCGCAAGATCACGGTACAAATGACGTGCATCAACACTAACATATGCTGTTCCCATGAAACACTATCTTTTTATTGATCTCCCTCTTGTTCCCACCATTCCGTCTATGCTTGACATTGCTACCACTCCACTCAGGATCGTCTGGAGAAGTTGACTGAGGAACCATTAGTAAATATAAGCAGGGCCCCAACTGTGAACTACGTACAGACGCAATCGAGGCCTTCGACGAAGGTGAGAACATCACTGGCAGTGATATGTGCATGCATTAGAATAGGGATTGACCCCCTGGAGTGGAAAGGCCGACGCATTCTCCCCGAATCCAGTCGTGGGTGGAGGTGTCCTCTTTGAGTTCCCAGGCAGCTACTGATCTCATCATGAAGAACCTCACTCAAAATTTCTCAACTCTCGCATCGAAGCTGTACATAAAGTCGATGGTGGACCCTACGACTCAGACTCTGCAGAAGCTATGCCATCAGGTGAGAAAGCATTCAATCAACGACCGTTTACTTTTCTACTACAACGGTCACGGAGTGCCTTCACCCACCGACAATGGAGAGGTGTGGGTCTACGACGCTCAGTTCACGCAGTATGTTCCTGTGTTCATCAACGACGTGGAGATGTGGTACGGAGCGTTCTGTCCGAGTATCTTTATCGCTGACTGCCACAAAGCTGGACTTGTGCTAGAACACCTGAGGCTGTTCAGGCAGCACAGAAAGAAACAACTTAAGAAACAACTAGCAGCACTTCTTAGGAACGAGGGGAAGGAAGAAGCAGAAGGGGAGAAGGAGGACACAGGGCCCGACACTCCCGGAGATCAAAAGAGGGCGGCGAGGGGAGTGCTTGGAGGACTTCGGGCTGGAGCGTTAGATCAAAAGGAGGGGAAAGGAGGGGTTCAAGGGAGGGCAGAGGGAGGAGAGGATGGCACTGGCGATGGAAGGATGGGGAGAAACAGCAGGGATGAGGGAAAGGGAAAGGCCAAGACAAAGGAGGGGGTGGCGGGGAAGGTGGATAAGAAGGACAAGAAAGGGAGGTCATCAACCACTTCGTCTTCTTCCTCCCCGACCACTTCCTCCTCCCTGGAGTCCTTCATTTCCATTTGCGGAGACAGGTATTGTCACCTGGGCCTAGCTGCTTGCAAAGGAGACGAGACCCTCCCCCTGCACCATTTCCTTCCCGTGGATTTGTTCACTTCCTGCATCACGACTCCCATCCAGACTGCGCTGTACCTGAAGGTCATGGAGGCAGACCCCTCTGCCCCAGGAAAAAGCTCACACTCTACTGCCCTCTCCTTCGCCAACCTCTTCCTGAACTCGGCGGAGGACCAGCAGATGAACCCCCAAACTAACCATCTCATATTGATGAACCATCTCAAGAAGAAGTCGGAACCTTCCATCTCCTCTCCCACAGCAACCACGTCCACTCCCACCACCTCTGGCCTTGCTTCAACCGCCGGTTCAGCTCATTCTTCCCCCCGCCACTCGCTCACCTCCCCCACTGGAGGCCACCTCCACCTCGATATTGACGGACGCTCCCACAAAGAACAGAATACTGCGATCTGTGTCTGCTTGACAGAGGTAAAGAAAACGAATTTCTCTCCCCAAGCCACGCTTGCTTTGATCAAGAAGCTCCCGGGCATTGGCTCTCTGAACGACAGAACGAAGCCTCTGGGTGCTTTGTTTTGGGTTTTCACCGCAGTGACCGACACTATTGCGTGGTCAGCTCTCTCTTCCTCCGACTTCAACGCTCTCTTTCGCTCAGACAACTCTGTCTCAATCGTGTTCAGGAACTTCATTTTCTCGCAGTACATAATGAAGAGATTTGGTTGCACAGCGCAGTCATCTCCTCTGCTCCCTTCCACCCACACCCACCCGCTGTGGCGTGTATGGGAGAATTGCTTGGAATCATTCCTCCAAGACACCCACAACTACTTCGTCCACGACATCCCCTATCCTCCAACTAAGTTCTTTGAAGATCAGCTTGACATGGTGGAGTGCCTCGTCGCCACCAAAGACAAGGCAAATTCTCATGGAGTCATCTCCTACATCCCCATCCTCCTCCAAGCCATTCTTTCACAGCAGTACCGCACTCGGTCGCTGTACCTCTTACTCTCCATCATGTCGGAGGGAGAAGGAGGCATCAACCCTTGCCTCTGCGTAGGCCTTCTTCCCTACCTCAAGAAGTTCTTCATGCTTCGCATAGAACAACTCTATGCCCAGCCCCGCTCCCTTTCTGTCCCTCTTCTCTCACTCTCCCACCCCCCAGCGTGCCTTGGACTGCTGAAGCTCGTCTCCCCAGTGCAGCTTCCTCCGCCTGCTCCTCCTACCGCATGTCCCACAGCCTTCGCGCGGAGACTGATATGCCTTCGCCCCTAATGAGGTCTCTCGACGGATTGGACGGACCTTCCATCCTCACCTCAGCTCACGTGCCCCCTCACTACGAGATCATCCTCCTCAATCTCTGGGACAAGTTCCCTCCCCCTTCCTTCGCGTCCTGAACTCCCCAGGACGAGACCTCACGAAGGCTCTTATGCTGGGAGATCTTCTTGGGCAGATCTGGAGTTCTGTTTTTCTCGTCCGACCGGAGTATGCAGAAGAGTTAGGAAGTAGGGACCCTCTTAACCCCGTGAAGATGATGTATTCTGATGAACAAGACTCTGCCGGCTCTGCTTCCTACGCCTCCCTCTCATTCTCTCCATCCTACCTCCTTCTCCCCACACCCCCTGCCGAGAACACAGGAATTTCATCCTTCTCAAGGCACTTGATGGTTTCTGCCCTCCGAGCCTTCCTCTTCTTCAGCGAGTCCTCCTCCGCTTGCTCCACTCAGGACTCACGCCACAACGCTTCGTTCATGCAGCACTACTCCGACCCCTGCGCTACCAACGAAAAGGGAGACTCCAACATGCTTTCCCCTCTCAACTCTTCCTCATCGCTCGTCTCGACCCCCATGCATCTCTTCTCTGCTTCTCTCCTCAGCGTCGGTTTCCCAGTTATTTCGTCCCAGTGGGGGAGCATTTGGAAGTGTGCGTCGGACTCGTCAACGTTCTCTCTTCCTCACTACCCTCAAGGGGAGTTGGAAGAAATTCAGCTGAAGAACAAGATGTGTCTGCAGGACGATGACTGCGCCCTCCTCTACAAAAGAGACCTCCTCAAGCTCGAGGAAATGCAATATGCTCCCGCAACAAGGACTACGAGCTCCTTCTCGATGTGGGACGCAGGCATCGACCCCCTCTCTCTCCGCATGGATGAAACCAATTCTTCTGCTGAGTTCTTTTCCCAGGTCTCCGCCGCGAGCTATAACGTGACGGACAAAGGAAATGGTATGTCTGAGCAGATGAAGGCCGTGAACTGCGTCGTCGCTCCCCTCTACGGGATGTTCGATCGCACAGACGCAACGTTCCTCTCCTCACCCATCTCCCGCCACTTGTCACACCAGCAACGTAGCCGACTAGCTAAAATGGAGGTTGCGGAGTACACGTCATCCGCGGAGTGCCTCTTTAGCTATGGGGATGGACAGAAGGGATCAGAGGGAGTACCAGTGGGAATCAGCGATGGCATGGGACAGTGCTGTCTGTATTCTGCGACGGAATGCTCTTCACAACGCCCTTCGCTCAACCTCAGCGCCCACCACCTGCTCTCTTCTCGGAACCCCTGGTTCATCCCTCGGTCGATGCTGCGCTCCGTGATCCCCTCGCCTATTTTCAGCAACTGCCCTGACGATAGAGTGAATGAAGTGGGCGTGATCCCATCCTTCTCTTCATCGGAAGACCAGTCCTCTTCTTTGCCTAAACCCTCCGCTTCTGTCCCCACCTCCATCAGCGTTCCTGTCACCTCGTCCTTATCAAGCATGCATTGCTCAGTGGCGCACCTGATCTCCTCTCTCCACTGCGTCTACGCTATTCTATCCAACAATAAGAACCCCCTCACCCTTTCTTCCATGCTCTCAACCCCTTTCCCCATAGACGTATTCACGAAGCCCCCACCTCTCCCTGGCGACCTGCGCTCTCCGTCATACAACGTGTCTCCCATGCCTTCCCCTTTCGTCACTTCCATCGCTGATTCATCTCTTCTCCGCCCCGCTTCTTCTCCTGACATTCAGTCAGTCCGAGTTTCACCAGAGGCAAGGAAGACCAACGACTCTGTCTTCTCCCCTTCCTTCTCCTCCTACACTGCAGGTGCTGTCACTAGTGGATACGACCCCTACGCCGCCCCTTTCTCCGCATCCCCTCTCCTGGGATGCCTGAGGACGTGCCTCCAGATCCAAAACAACAGCATTCGCCTCTGCATCCTCCTCGTTATTATCTCCATTGCCAAACAGTGCGGAGGAAGGGCAATGCTCCTCCTTCATGGAATACACATAGACCTCCTCCGCATCCTCCTCGCCAAGTTCTATGTCCTCCTTCCCATCCCATCCTCCACCCCTCTTCGTCCTGGGATCTCACCTTCTCTTTCGCACAACTCCCCTCCCCTCGGCCCTTCATTCTTCTCCTCTCCCTCTTCGTCCACCACTAGCTTCTCCCCTTCTCCCCTCCCCTTCACCTCCTCTCCTTCCACAGAACCTCTCTATTGCCCCATCTCTTCCTCTCCCTGGAGATACGTCCTCCCCGACGGGTTCCAATCCCTCTCTGACCCTCCCTTCTCTGACCCTCAGTCCCCCTCTCGCTCATCCTCTTCGAAACCAGATATTCTCACAGCCTCTCCTTTGGAGTCTTCAACGAAGGTCGTCCGCATGCATTGCAACGGATCTCCTGACCCCAGCCCAGAGGTGAGGGCCCTCGCCGTCCATGCACTGGCTGTGCTAATGGACTCTCCGTGTAACCCCCTCAACAACGTGGCTTCGTATAGCGGAGTCACTCACTCCTTCCAGTGCAGATCTGTCGATCCTTCATCCGTCGTGAGGTCGTGCAAAGAGAAAGAGAAGGAGAAGGAGAAGGAGAAGGAGAAGGAGAAGGATGGCAACAAGGACGGAGAAAACGGGTGCTACCTCAACACGTGCATGTGCGCGGACGTGACCACTGCTCTCCACGTCGCCTACCTCATCAGTAGATTGTGGATCGATCCCTCCCCTATCGTCCGCTACGAGCTCCTCCACTTCTTCTCTCGCATCATCCAGCGCCACTTTGGTCTCTTCTTCTTCGCTGTGTACCTCTCTCTCCGCCAACGAGTCGACACAAAGGATCTGTCTTCGCCTGCTATCCAACCCTTTGCTTCCACTCAATCCACTGCGAGGTTTATTCAGCAGCAGTATCAGCGCCCAGGCCTTGGTCCTGTGAGAGAAGAGGTGGGGGCGAGGAGGGGAAGAGATATGCCTGGGTCTTTCATCGTAGACTCTGCGTCTGTCGCTTCTTCGATGTCTGGATCTATGTCGTCTTCAATGTTCAGTCCGGACACCTCTTCCTCCCAACGCATGGGGTTTACTCCTCCTTTCGAGGAATCATCTTCTGCCACAAAGACTCTTCCCACCCTCCCCCTGGCATGGAGTACTACTCACTAAAATCCCTGAGGGAGATCGCCCAACACATATGGAAGGTAGTTTCGTTCCTTTCCCTCGACCCTGCTCCCAAGGTTTCTTCCGGTGCATACACCCTGCGCATGTACATCCGCACCAAGCTTTCCTCCAGCACCTACTCTACCTGCGCTCTCCGCGCTTACCTCATCGAGACAGGCTCTTCCAAGCGCTTCCTACTCGATAACGGAGGGGCAGTTGCGAAGCAGAAGCAGTTCCCTGGAGCGGACCCCTCTGAGTCACTAGATGAGGAGGGTTTGTCTATATACGACATCTTTGCTAATGAGGCCAATGCAGCTGAATCCAAGGGAGACCTCGACCAACAGGCCCGTATTGCCAGCAACAACTGGAAGCTCTACGGACAGATCAGGTCTACGGCCATGAGGAGGAAGTCCGATGCTGCCAACGACTTGCTTGTTCACGTTGCATCTGCCTCCTCTTCCTCTTCCTCCTCATCTTCCTCTTCCTCCTCATCTTCGTCTTCGTCATCTTCACCTTCCTCATCCTCATCTTCACCTTCCTCATCGTCTTCGCCTTCGTCCTCGTCTTCACGTGCCTCCGACAGAGACTCCCCCATCAACAGTCCTTCGAACAGGTCTTCGAGAGACAAAGGAAATTCCAAGCCCACTTCCCCTTCCTCAATTTCTGTTGGAACGTTGCCTCCTCTCTATGATGGAGGAGATAGGGGAAGCGGGTTCCCACCTCTCTCCGACCCTTCGTACAGCTCTTCCCCAGTGAACGCTGCCTCTCCCGGAGTAGTCGAGGCTATCTCTGCTGGGTTCCCCTACCCTTACATCCCAGCTCCTCCTCAGTTCCCCCTCCCTCCGTCTTGGATCCAGGATCAGACGCAAGTGTATATTGAAGCCCACTCCAGATGCGCTAACCACAAACACACTCAGACCCCTCAGCTTTCAAACTACTGGAGCAAGAGTCCCTTCTCCATCTTCCCCCCGGTCGTCTACAAGAGCGTGGTTCCCTCCTCTTCCCCCGACGACGACTCTTCCGACTTCTTTTCAAACAACCCTCTCATGTGGCTGACTCCAGTCACCAACAAATTCCCCAGCAGCTTCAGCCTTTTCAGTTTCCAGAAAGCTTCGGATAGACAAAATAGGTCTGTGCAAAGGCCATTCGAGTTTGCTCTGGGGTCGGAGAATGGGCTGTACGGGGGAGAAGGAGTAGATCAGTCTAGGCTCATGTCCCTCAATTCCACTATCGCCTACCCGTACTCTCCTGTTCTCCTCGCTCCCCTCGTGGACTCTGTGGAGAACCTGGTGGTGGCAAGGTACAGACAACAGAAGATCTTCGACATTATGAGTCGATACGAAGACATGATCACCGTTGCGTTGACCCACGCGAAGGAGAAGCTTTCATCTGTCGCCAACGCCACCGACAGCAAAAATAGGTTTACTCAAGATTCCAACGTGTCCTACGACTCCCAAGGAAGGGCCGTCAACTACGACTTCTCTTGGCTTCCCCTTGTATTACCTGTCAAAACCATATTCTCTGAATGCGGTATCCTCAGCTGCTCTTCATCGCCCTCCATGGTCGCTTCTACCTTCACTGCATCCTTCCTTTCTTCTGCTCCACCCACCTCTTCCTCCTTCTCTTCCTTCTCCTCTACTCTAGCCCGCACCCATCGACTTGAGAGCATCGATTTCCACCCCTTTGAGCCTCTTCTCGCCTGCTCAGATGTTCAAGGAATGGTGAGGGTGTGGCGCACAAGCAGCAAGAACTACTTCAAGACAGCGCTGTGTCTTTTCAAAGTCCCCTCGACCCAACAGTTCTACAAGCAGCCCACGTCCTCCGCTCTCCAGCACAAGGAAAGCAGCTACTCAGGAGACCAACTGTGGGACAGTAGGAAGGGAAGCCCGGGACAGGGGGCGGGGGCCCAAGGAAAGAGCTCAGCGATGGTAAAATTCATCAACACACAGAGTGGGTCTATGACGCTGATGACTGCTGGAATGGACAGATGTGTTCGTCTATGGAGGGTCTCCTCCCTCACCCCTTCCTCTGACCTCCCTGATGTCGAATCCACATCCAAGGCTAACGACAATTCCCCTGAGCTCAAAGCCCAAAACGCCAAACCAGCAGAGGATTCTTCATGTGTGGAACCTCTCGCTAGTTTCTGTATGTTCCCGCCGATGCTGGATTGCATTCCCCCGAGCTTCTTCAATCTGACTAGTCCCTACTGCAACGTGTACAACAATTCTCAGGACTCGGTGCAGGCTGGAATCTCTGGTCTTCCTGGCTACTCATCGATTGGCTCTCACCTGAACGAGATGTCGAGGCAAGGCCAGGAGTACTACAACACTATCTCCGGAAACAAAATGCCATCTTTCCCCAGACTTATGCCCATCAATAATCCTGCTAGCTCCAAGCCTATCGCGTGCACTTATGTCGAGAGCAGAGGGTGGGCGGTAGGGTCGATGTTTTCGACCAAGGGAGTCGATGTGGAGTCACTTACGACTGTGTTTGAACTCCCCGTGCTCGCTCTCAACAACTACTCCCAGCTCATGGGAAGGCCTATGGATGCTTTCCTTCCACAATGCAGCTCCATCTGCGCAGACAACACAGGGAACATCCTCGCCACAGGGTCCACCGACGGAGTGATGCGCTTGTTCGATGTCCGCCTCCCCGCCAAGTCATGCCTCCTGCATGGCTGTCAAGTCGCCTCTTCCTCCGGAGAAGAAGTGACTGTTTCCATGCAAAGAGGTCTGAGCCTGTTTGGTCTTCTAACCACCGTGACTTCGGGAGGAGATGTAAATGTCTTCGACACTAGGTTCATCAGGTACCCTTCCAAGATGGTCTCTTCCACGACCTTTGATTGTGTTCCGATTGTCCAGTTCTCTCGCAGAGCCATGTCCTCGAGTCTCCACTTCCAAGAAAAGAACCACCCCTACTTCGTTTCTGCGTCTGCTGTCCACAACTGCAGTTCGTTCATGGTGATGGGTTCCCAGTCCCACCCCATCGACGCATTCGACCTCCAAGGAAACCACCTCGCCACTGTGGATTGCTTCCCCTCTACCCTTTCCCAAACCATTGGAAACGTCCATGCACTTGCTCTCCATCCGTATAAACCCCTCATGGCGTTTGGATCGTTTTCTTCATCTGTCACTTTGTACAGCATGGAAAAGTAAATGCGCTTCTACGTTGCGCCCACCCTTGCTCATTTTCATTCATTCGTTCATTCATTCGTTCATTCATTCGTTCATACATTCGTTCATTCATTCGTTCATTCAGTTTGTATCTTATTATTGCCCTGTCAGCTCATTCTATACTTGCTTTCAAGCGTGCCTTTGTTTATTCTAGGCTTTTCTCCAAATGCATTGTTTTGATTGTTTCTGTGCCTCTCTTCCCTATCTTATTGCTACTTTTTCTTCTATGTTAATAGTTCTTTTCTCTCCCCAGTTCGGTATTATTTATCAGCGTAGTTCGTTCCTGCTGGACTACATTGTTTAGAATTTGTTTTTTGTTTTTGACTGACAAATTTATTTAACAAAAACATAAAATAAACAGCCTCTAAGAACGTCACTGTAATACTTAACCAAAACAAGAACAGCAGGATCCACCTTGACAGGTTTTATTAAAAACTAAACATATTGGAAAAAGATTCACCAACATGGGATATTGATAGCAGCACACGTGCATGCAATAAATGCGTGTACGAGCCAGAGATCCTCTCAACACAACGAACATCGAATATATATGTAAGTTGGGAGAGTTGAGGAGACGTAATCTATTTCATATGCAAGGTAAAGTAAACAAACAAAACGAACCAGTGGGCAAGCAAGCAATCAGCCACTCGCAAAAAAACGAACAAAACAGACGAGCTCACAAGCAACCAGCTAAAAGGGTTAAACGTGACGTGTGCATCTACTGCGAATCAGAGCTAGATTGGAACGAGAAGCATGCAGTGAAGGAGTTCGAGTCACCCACCCTTCAAGAAGCTTCAAAATAAGCCCGATGATATCTTATTGCGCGGAGTCTCAGCGATCTATTAGAGTGAAAGACGGTGAAACTGACTCACGCACCCAGCGCCCACACCCAACGCGTCCGGAGGGCGTGCGGGGAAAACGTAGGAGAAGGGATCTCATTTCGGCTGTTAATGACGGACTAGTCTATGGTGATGATGGGCGTGCTTCGAGCCATTCCCTAGCATTGAACTGGACTCGTTGGGGTGTGTGGAGAGGAGAGAGGTGATGGGGTGGTGGTCGGCACAGCATTACACTTAATGTATAACTTAATATAAAGACTGTTTTATTGAGTCATTCGCCTTATAAGGCAACAACTCCGACACGAATGCGTGCAAGGAAGGCCGTGACGGGCATCGAGTCATTCGCTTGTTTACATTCAGTTATTTAGACAAGAGGAAATAGGCTACTAATGTAAAAAAAGACTAAGAGGAGGGCAGAAAAACATGAGAGGCGATGGGATTTCGAGGAGGAGTGCGAACGAACCACACACATGATATCATGCCATGCTATTCACACATTCTCTCTGTAATAGAAACACAAAGGATACAAATATATGGGCTAAATCCAACGCACGCAGCTAAGAACCAAGGACGAAACTAACAATAAATACAAACATCTAAGCAGGATAAATGGAGGTCACTTCAAACCTAGCAGAACTAATGCCGCAGAAAGACAAAGTAATACAGATACTGTGCACTCGCAGTAGCCACTAACTGCAGACTGAGAGCGAAAAAGATAGCAGCGAGACGATGTGATAATTCACAAGTGTATACATATCAGAGATCAAAGAATAGAGGTAGGGGCGAAGGAGAATTGAAGAAACAAAAGATAATCACAAGGCATGGCCATGAGATTAGAGAGACTGGTGGGAAGGCAAAGGAGGAAAGAGAGAGGAGGAGAGAGAGGAGGGAAAGAGAAGGGGAGAAAGAAAAGGGAGGACAGAAAAGGGAATCGGTTCAGTAGATCCGTACGCGAGACATAGAGGAAACAAGAGTAAGGCTGGACTAGTATTCGACTTAGTCTCTCTTAGAAGCCAAGCTTCTAGATACCCTTCCTCATTCACAGCTGCCTAGCTGAGAGCCTTGGCCTCTAGTAGTCCGCTTCTTCCTTTGTGATGAGTCTCCTCGTGCACAAGTTCTTGTCGAATAGGTACTTCCACACTCCGCTAATAGCTTGCACGTCACTTCTTTGGCTCATGGAAAGGAAGGACCTAATCGCAGGCACCGCGTCCTTATTCGCTACAATAGAGGAGTTAATTCCGATCGTCCCGTTCTTTCCCAAAGAGGACGAGGAGCAAGAGGAGGAGGAGGGGTTGGTGAGAGAAGAGGTGTTCGAGGCAGAGCCAGAAGAGAGAAGGTAAGGGAGGCGGAGGACGGAGGAGGTAGCACTGGACTGGGATCTGACTTCTTCCTCTGAGGGAGTGGAGAAGGGTTTCGATGACTTCCCTGCGAACAAATACAACAGGGCAAGCTTCTTCCTTCGGATGCTGGAGGGTAGGTAGGATAGTGGAAAGGGGGAGGGGGAGAGGGGGGCATACAGAGCAAAGGGAAGAACAGGTAGGTAGTGGGGTCGAAGAGGGCCAATGAACAAACATATGCGGATAGGAGAGAAAAAGGGAAGGAAAGGGAGGAAGAAGAGTAAGAGGCGGGCTGAGAGGGAGGCATCGAACACATGCAAGAGATAGGAGGGGGAGCGGGAAGTGAAAGAGAATAAGAGGGCTTAACGAAGGAGACAAAAAAAAAAGAAACAGCGACCGACTGCCTTAGTGATCATCCTCACCTTGCTCGAATGTTGTCTTGAATCTTGAATTCAATAAAAGTTCTATGCCTCAGCTCCACTTGATCAGGAAGAAGGCGGATCGGGTTGGCTGTTGTGGAAATATGAATGACCAAATGCAGGTATCCAGTGTGAGCATTGCGTCGAAAGTAGGCAGATATAAGCACGAAGGAAGGGGGTGCGCGAAGACAGAGGAGAGGAGAGGCGGAGATGAACGAAAAGAGAGAGGGAGCAGCGGGCCAGAACCAAGAGAACAAACAAAGCGAGCTGTGAACGTGGGGGTGGGGAAGATGGGGGAAGACGAGGGGGGACAAAAGGAGTAGAAGAATAGAAAAATACCTGCGAGGTCGAGGGAAGTCAGAGTGGTGTTTTTATCAAGACCATCTGCTAGACTGCACCATCCGTTGTAGTCGATAGCGTTGCTGTAGGAGGCAGGGGAGACGAAGGGGAAGAGACGGAGGAGGAGATTGCGAAGTGTAACCGAGTGGGAAGGACGGGTGAACAGCGGTGGTGAGGGGAGAGGCAATAGAAAAAAAGTAAGATAAAAGAGAGAGATACAGCGAAATACAAACAGTCGAAGGAGAAGAGTAGCGTTGATATACGGTCACGACTCAAATAGAAATAACAGTTGCTTTCGATGCATCTTGCGTGAAGCCTTGCTCACAAAAGCTGAAGTGCGGGCGAAGATGCGAGTTAGAATATGCGGAGTGAGTATGTGTGTGGGGTAGTAAGAATGAAGCACGCTCATTACCCTGAGAGGTCCAAGTGCTTAAGAGTGGGATAGGACATGATGGCCTTCGATATCACTTGACACCCAGCTAGATCGATGCT
This sequence comes from Drosophila quasianomalipes, assembly GCA_035043665.1. Taxonomy (NCBI): domain Eukaryota; kingdom Metazoa; phylum Arthropoda; class Insecta; order Diptera; family Drosophilidae; genus Drosophila; species Drosophila quasianomalipes. The sequence goes on from JAWNMU010000069.1 coordinate 16,927, forward strand.
GGAGAGGAGGTGGGAGACGTAGGAAGAGAAGAAGCCGTGCGGAGGAAAGGGGGGATTTGAAAGGGGAGGCAAAGAGAGGAGGAATAACACAGAGGAAGCAGGTTAACGGGATGTGTTCCGAGGCAAACAAACGACGAAGAAAGCGGAGCAACGCACAAGGATAGAGAGTTGACATAGCGGGAATGGGGGACATGAAGCAGGGCAATAGTTGAGAGGAACGAAGAAGCGATGCAAGAAGGCGTGAGAAAGAGAGGGAAGGACGAGAGGGGAAGGACGAGAGGGGAGGGACGAGAGGGGAAGGGAAGCAACAAACAAGGATGCGAGAGCCAATGCGAGAGCGTTAAGTGAAATGAGAGAGGGAGAAAGAGTGCGTGAGTAGATGCACTATCCTCGACATTCAATTTCTTTAGCTGGCACACTTACTTGTTGTAGGTGAAGGAGATAGCGGACACCTTGCTATGCCCTCCACACAGAAGGGGGATGCAGTCATAAAGCTTGTACTCGTTTGTAGAAGACACTTTGTCTCTGTACCTGAGGTGGAGAACAACGGCCGAATATTAAATACAAGCGAAGGCAAAGGGAAAAAGAGGAGAATGACGTTCAGAGAAAAGAGAAAAACAGCGGAAAAAGAGAGGAGAGGGGTGAGTTCTGAGTGTTGGAGCTACGGGGCGAGGCGAAGGCCAATGAGATGAAGGTTTGCATTCAAGAGAGAAAGATAGATCCAGAGAGAAGCAATGCAACGCGTGTGTGTATGTGTGTGTATGTGTATGTATGTGTGTGCAAGCAAGGGATCGTATATGCACGTATGAAATAAGCGGGATTACAGGGGAAATGGGGGCAGAGGGAGAGAGGAGGAGAGAGGAAAAGGAGGAGAGAGGAAGAGGAGGAGTGTATATACACATATAGAGAGCTAGAAAATGGAGGCGGAATATATTGGTTTCTTACTTGGAGATTTCTATTTCTCTAATAGAAGTGGTGTAGTTGTGGATCGTGGCGCATATCTCGATGAGGTCTTTGAAGGAAAAGGACGTATTCGACAAACGGAGAACCTCCACCTTAGATCTGCCGTACCGGAGAAGGAAGAAAAGGGAGTGGGGTGGGAGAGGAGAGGAAAACAAGGAGAGTAGGTGGGAAATGACAAGAAAAGATTAACGAGATTAACGAGATGGGGGGGGGGGGGGGGGATAGAGTAGGGGAGAGAAGAAAGAGAGTGGAGGGAAGGGAAGGGGAAGGGAAGGGGAAGGGAAGAGATAAACAAGAGGGGAAAAGGAAAATAAGAGCGAACGTTAGGCGAGAAGATTAACGAATGAAGAGAGGGAAGAGAGGGAAGAGAGAGAGAAGATGTGGACAATAAACCCTAAGGGAAAAAGAATCCAAATAATAAAATTGATAAACAGAAGGGTACTCCGTGATACGCATTTACTGACGACCGATTACATGCACAAGCAACCATACACCTCCTTGAGTTTTAACGATTCATACTTACGTTCTGATAAATCTCAGGAGGAAGTGAAGGGAGCTGTCTCCACAAATCTTGGTATTGTCGTTCAAATTGAGAAAGCGAAGGTTGGAGGCTAACAAAGCGGTTACAAGGGTGGAGTAGGTCTGGGAGAAAGAGGAAGGTGTGAGCAAGGGAAATGCAAAATAGGTTAGCAGACAAAAATAAACGGAAAAATGAATTAGCGGCGGTTGAGACAGAGGTAGGACACAGAAAGAACAGAACAAGAGAGGAAAATAGGAGGGGTGAGGGAAGTGAATGAATGCAACAATCGATTGACCGAAAGAAAGATAAGCAAATGGGAAATCAGCGAAAGGGATGACTGTGGGAATGCGAATATACAGATGAATGACGGAACGAAAGAAGAGAGAAACGAAGAATCGAACATCAAGTACAGTAGAGGAGAATATGGGCGTCAAGGGATAGAGCAGAGAAGGGGGTGGGAGGGGAGAGGAGAGAGGCGAATAGGGCAGAACAGAGGAGTAAGAGACGGGCAGGGGAGAATGCATGAGGTTAGAGTACGTACAGCCATGTCGAGCGAAGTGTTTGACAAGTTGAGCTTCTCCAGGGATCGGTTTATCTTTACCGACTCAGACAGAGCGTTAATCCCGGACTGCCCCAAAGTGTTTCCCGCCAAAATAAGGGTTTTGAGACTCTGCATAAGAAACACAGAACGAAAAGAAGAAACAAAACACAGTTAGTAAGAGATCTACATTATTTAAACACCAGTACGTCGTAGAAATTCTACTGCGTAAACGTATAACAACACTAACACTCAAATGCAGAAGCATTGCTCTCCATTTCTGGGGCCAGCACTCCCCCGCTAGGTCTCCAGAGAAGCAGCGTATATTGATAGTGATTACAGTGAGCTTACCGTATCGTACTTGAGTCCCGCAGCGATAGAAATGAGTCCTTTATCTCCGATGAGATTGGACGAGAGATCTAGACGCTCTACCTTGTTAGTCGCTGAGGGAAGTAATCGAAGCGAATAGGGCGGGTGGAGGAGGGATAACGATAAGGAGGGGTGGCAACGAGAGGGAAATGGATGGGCGGAAAGGAGAGGAAAGGGCGAGGAGGTACGGGAAAAAGGAAAAGGAACAAGGAGTATATGTTAGCTATTTGAGGGATGACAGAGAGGGCTGTTGGGAGACAGAGAGACCCAAATGGAGCACCAAACACAGAGCGAAAGACAGAGGGGAAGGACAGAGCTAGTCATATGCGAGGCGAGGGGTGCATGCGCAGTGCTAACGTAACACTGGCATGCACCCAGAAACAAGGGAGGCGTGGTGAGCAGTAGCTTTGACTTACTGGCAAGCATCCTTCCCACTTCGTAGCATGCATCTGTGTGAGTGCCAGGTCGAAGACACAGGTCGAGACAAGAGGCGCAGGCAAGGACAACCAACCAACACAAAGACAAGTTAGAAAAGATAAGACACACACATACAAACAAAAGAAACAAAGTATAAGCCAATCATCTTCAGAGTAATCTTCTCTTTTTCTCTTTTTCTCTTTTTCTCTTCTTCTCTTCTTCTCTCCTCCTTCTCCCTTCTTTTTCCTTTCTCCCTCCTTCTTTTTCTATTCTTCTCTATCATCTCTTTGCCTTCCTCGCCTCCTTGTTAGCCTTACCATCTTGTATGTTGCAGTTCACGAGAGACACGTTTCTCACATTGGGGTGGTTCGCGAGGGCTGAGATGATGGCGCAACTCCCCTGAGAGAGAGGTGTAGCATAACGATACAGAGAGAGGGAGAGGAGAGGAGCGTGAAACACGTGCGTTAGAGGTCAGTAGTATACATATAGATATGCGCACACGAGCAAATTAGTTCGCAAATTCTTCCGTGGTCCAATGTTCTTGTATGTTCTTTCCACACTGTTTGATATGAGAAGCTACTCATATGTACTAGTTCTTCTCACGTAGCATCTCGAGCACCGAACTTCCTCAAGCAACCGTAGTAATCAGTACTCATTCGCCCTTACCTCCAAGTAGAGCGTCGAGTTAACGAAATTGAACGAAGTAAGAGAGGTGCAGCAAGAGATGAAGGCGGCCAGGAGGGTGGCAGATGAGTCCAGAAGACTGTTCTGCATTATATACACCTTTCTAATGTCAGCTCCTGCTCATTCATATTTCATATTACATTTCACATCGCACATATGTTGTTGGGGTTAGTGCTTCGTTTCGTTTCGATACAACACATCGAGAAGTACCAAGGCGAAAAGCCAAGTGATGAAAGAATCAAACACAATCACTAGTGAAAGAGCTGGAGGTGTGTGGGACAGTTCAGCTCGTCCCATAAGAAAAACAGACCACGTTTTGCTACCCAGACAACCTCTCTCGCTCCTTCTCCCTTTCATTTCTTCCACTCGCTCTCCTTTTTCCCGCACTCTCAGCTGTGGCTCCACTTCCTCTCTTCGCTAGCTGTTGTCCTCACCTCCCACTTCCACTCCCACTTCCACTTCCACTCCCCCTCCTATTTCCTTCCCTCCTATTTCCTTCCCTCCTATTTCCTTCCTACTATCTTAGTGGCACAGTGTTTACGCCCCATCGCCCACCTATACTGCTACCAACTGCTCTACCTCCTCGCTATCCCACCACTCTTATCTCCTCATTTCTTTATCGCACACCGCTCTCTTTCCCAACCACTCCATCTCCCCACCGCCCTGCTGCCCTACTTCCCTAGCCCTCTTTCCCCAATAATGAGTCCACCTCTCCGCTTCCGTATCTTCCTTCCCTCTGCCCTGTTTTCTCTTTCTTCAGTTGCCCTCTCCCCAGCTCCGCACTCAATACCTCTCTGTTTCATTCATCGACTGTTCGTTGCCTTACCTATAAGTCCCCTAAATAGTTCGTCCGCTGTCTCTTGCCTCATTTTGTTGGACGAAAGAACGAGCTTCTCGATTGGCGAAGGACCCTTTAGAATAGAGACTATGTATCCTACTGAAGGCCTGAGGAGGGGAGGGGAAAGAAATGGGGAGGGAATGGGAAGGGGAGGGAAGAGGAGCAAAAAGGGGAAAGAAAAGAGATAAAGAGAAGGGAGAGAGGGAAGGGAGAGAGGGAAAAGGGAAAGAGAAGAGAAAAGGGAAAGAGAAGGATGAGAGGAGTGCAAAAAGAAAGTAAAGGAGGAGTATGGTGGGAGGGTGGAGGAAGGGCGGGGGAGAAAAAGACGGGATAGATGGTGTGGCGGTGCGTGGGAACATTAGAGATGAAGGTAGAGAGAGGAGATAGAACACAACATGCAACAATTATAGTCGGAAGAAAAGGAACTCACAAGGAGTAGAAAGAAGAAAAACATCAAAATGAGATGAGTTGTGTCTTGAGGCTCGGCTCGCTCGCTCGAGAGAAAAAGAACGAGAGAGAGAGAAAAGAAAGACACGCAGAGAGTGTGCATGCGCATATATGTGGAAATCTGTATGTCTGTGTATGTGTATAGGTGTATGTGTATAGATGTGCATAAAACCATACCTATCGATAAGGATGTTAGACAAGTCCAGGACGGAAACAGTCCTGTTAGTCCTCAAGGCTTGGGATAGCATGCAAAAGAACCTAGCACTAGTGGAGACAACCGAGGACATCCCATCCTTCAGTTCTGGGGAGAGGAGAGAGAGGAAGCAGGCGAAAGAGGGGAGAGCACAAGGAGAGAGAGAACGGAGAGAGAGCAGAGAGTAGGGTTAGGCTGTGATAACAAAACAAATGTCACTGTTTGCACTATCATCATAGTTGATAAAAGAAGTCGAACAAGCACCAACAGGAAAACCAATAAAGTGTATACATATGTGAATATACACATATGCGTTCGTATGTGTATTTGTTCCCATCACTCTCCTTACCCTCTTCTTCTCGTTTGATTTCTGCTCATCGGGTTCTTTGTCTTCAAGTGCGGAAGAAATGGAACAAGGGAAGGGGAAGAGAGAAAAATAAAGGACGAGAAGGAGGAGGAGCAGGAGGAGGAGGACGGGGAAGGATGAGGAAGAAGAGGAGGAGGATGAAGAGGAGGAAGATGAAGAGGAGGAGAAGAAATATTAAACGTAGGAGAAGGGGAGGAGGGGTGGGGGAGGGTGGGTGATCGAAACGAGAGGGGGCGCAAAGGGAAATGAGAGGATAAAGTCACGAACAAAGGAGCGAGAACACATAACGGATTGGGTGGACATAAGGTGACGGCAGATAGAGTGAGTAGAGGTGTAAGTGAGAGAGGAAAATTAAGCACAGAAAGAAGCGGGGAGGAAGGGAGTAGGGGCCAATGGACGAGAGAAAGGAAAAAGAGAGGGGCGGAGAGAGAAGGGGTGAGCATGCAGGATGATTAGTGGAAGGAAAGAGAAGGGGTGGGGAGGAGAGAGTGAAGAAAGGGGAAGATAAGTAGGGGAGGAAGATAAGTAGGGGAGGAGGAGGAGGGTAAGAGAGGGAGGGGAAGAGAAGGAGGAGAAGAAAGGGGTCACGTCAACAGGAAAGGGAAAGGAATGAAGAGAGAAGGGAGACGTGGAGGAGATGAAAGGGGTACGGAACAAACAAGGTAAGAAACGAAGAAGGGTCAACGATGCAACAGTTGATACATATGGGAAAGCATACTGCTACTAAGGTAACATCTCAATCATGAAAGATCACTATAACAACACACACTGGGCCCATAGGAGAACTAACACACGAATGAGAATGCAGGGCCCAAGAAAACAACTGAGATGCACACATTGTAGTCCGACAGAATGATTATAGTCTGACAGAATGCAAGCGAGTAGTGCAAGAGAACAAATGTAGGGGAGTGCAGGGGCGCCAGGCGATCAAGAGAAATATCAGGGTCGATAGCATGCTACACGGTGTAAATGTCTAAGATGACATAAACACAGGTCATGCGTTTTATGAACATAATAAAGGCAGCTGTTGGGGGTGCCAGCATTACAATTCCCTGGTTGATTACACCACGAACTTACCTTTCTTCATTATCTTCGAAACATTCAGAAAAGTCAACTCATTGTTGGAGATCTAAAACAACATAAATGCACAGCCGGGTAGGTCATTAGGCATGTATGCAAGGACAAGGTGCGATCGCATAAGGTTGAGGAGCAACAAATGACAAGACGATAGACGCTGATGAAGACTTGCTTTCTTCGCGGGAAAAAAACATTGTCTAAACTAATCAAAGCGAGTAGTAATAAAAAAATGTTCTGCAAATGCTCACCAAAGAAATTTCGCATCATCACACTTGTATGTTAAACGATACCTGGTTTAGCACGGTCCGAAGCTGAGAGGATTTCAGAAAGCGGAAGAGATGTTCATCCTCTGCATCAAGAATACAGAACAAGAGAAAACTCGAAATTAACAATAAAAAAAAATACGTTTCTGGATGAACCACAGAGTAAATACCATGCAAAATAAAAACAGGATCAATATGCTCGCTTCCTATGGAGAAAAAATGAGATTTTCAAAGTTAACTCGCAAGTGCATAGCAGAAATGTGGTCGTGCGCTTTCTCTTTTCGCAGTAGAAAAGAGAAAATCCAGTAAAAGTGCAGAAGCCTCTCATTGTATGCAACGAAGATTCGATATAAGTTTATAGTCAAGGAGAAGTATATGCTAACAAAAAGTAAAATAAGAATATGCAAGTTGGAACCTATTTCAATTTTCTGATATCAACCGCGAAGAGAGAGAAAAAAAAGGCGGTAAAAACCAATAGGAGACAAAATTAAATGCAAAAATATGTAATAATCCAAACATATTGCACATATCATATCGCATTAAGCTATATATGTAGTCAGCTGTGCTAGGCTACTGTAAACAATTTGGATCAAAACTGACTGTCAGTAGGATTTGAACGTTTCTTCAATATATTCGTTGAGGTTCTAATTTCCCTCCGAGATCCTCTACAAAGGAACAGAAATATATGCATTTTACATTTCATGCATTCACAACTTTGAAAAATACCCATCTACTGTCATGACTAAATTGCCAACAACACGTTATATTATTTTTTTCTGTTTTATTGAAAGAGGAAATTGTTAAACTAAATGGAGACTAGACATTGTCTATGATGATCGATCATACGGACAAAAGATAAAACCAAAAAGAAAAGAAATACAAGGACAAGCACAGGAAGAATAAATATCTTCATCTGCCTACATGCCAAATAAATCTGCTAAACAGGCAATAGACATGCAAGAGAATCTAATGATGGATATAGAGACGTGTTTAGAAATAGAATGACATACACAACTACCTACTATGGGGAAAGAGAAGGAGGACAATGCCTCCAAAAATTTAAAACAATAAAAGGCATCTGGAAAAATATCTAAAATGTTAGAAGAAGGAATTTTGGATGCGGTCGTAGCTGAATGTTCCTCTCCTGTTCGCCACTCCCTTCCCGTGGGAGGCAGAAGCTGTGCCGAACGCCTTTCCTTCGACCAACACTATTGAAGATGACGTGGGGGGAAAAGATGGGGGAGCAGAGAGGGAGGTAGAGGAGGAGGCGGAAGAAGCGATAAGAGAGGGGAGGACCTGGGAAGAGTAAATGGAGAAAGAGAGACAGAGAGAACGTAGCTGCCAGAAGAAGAGGGAGAACGAGTTGGAGGCTTCCGCGGAGACGAGGAGGAGGGCGGAGGAGGAGAGCGAAGGGAGGAGAGGGAGGGCGAAGGAGGGGACAAAAGAGGAAGACACAAGAGGTTAACGTGTTCCTCCAAGTCCTTCAAATTAAGATCCACTGGCTGAATTACCTTTAGAGCAGATTCTTTTTCTCTCTCTTCCCTCTCTCTATCCCCCTCCCTTTCCCTTTCTCCATGGACCCATCTCTCTACTTCTGCCTTGTCCTCGTCTCTCTTAACTGTCCCCGATGAAGGCCAGGGGAAAGGGGGAGTGAGGGAGAGAGGACGAAAGGGAGGGAGAGAGTGGGCGGAGAGAGGAAGAAGAGGTAGGTTGAGATGAAGAAATTGAGGAGGGAAGAGGGAGGAGGCTAGAGAGGGCGGGAGGGAGGAGAAGAACCGAGGGGCAGAAGGTGGGGTGCTGTCTCCAGAAGAGGGAAAAGTGAGGGGGAGAGAGGGGGTAGGAGAGAGGGATTGAAATAATGGAGACAAGAATAGCAGAGGATGAGGAGGGGGAAGAAGAAGAAGAAAACTGAGCGACCGCGTAGATAGAGGAGTGTGAGGAGGATGAGGGTGAGGAAGGAGAGATGTGTGAGAGAAGAGAGTTGTATTGCTTGGAGGATATGAGAGAGAAGGAGATGAGGGGAAGGGACGACGATGAGGAGGAGGACGAAGAAGAGGATGAGGAGGAGAGGAGGGAGAGGAGGGAGAGGAGGGAGAGGAGGGAGAGGAGGGAAGAGACGAGTAGAGAATAGAAGAGGAGAAGTCAGAGAGCAGTTGTTCCCTCGTCAGAGTCCCTCATACTCGTATCCTCCTCCCTCTCTCTTCCTCTCCCTCTCACTCTTCTCCGAGTCCTCTTCATCCGCCTCTTCCTCTGCCTCTGCCTCTGCCTCCCTTTCCCCCACCTTCTTCTCGTTGTTTGTCGTTTTTCCCTTTCTCCTCATACACAAATACTCTGCAAATGTTGTTATACGAATTATAGAAGAGGAAGAGGAAGATGAGGATGAAGGCATTACGGAAGAAGGGAGGGAGAGAGTAGAGGAGAGGACGGGCGAGGAGGAGACAGCAGAGAGAAGGGTGTCGAGAGAGGAAGACTTGGACGAAAGAGAGGACGGCGAGGAAGGGAGGGGAGAGAGGAGAAGAGGTTGAGGAAGAGAGGGACCTTAACATTCAGTCTCTGAATTAGGTCTCCTAAACATACAGAGAAGGAAGAGGAGGAGGGAGAAGAGGAAGAGGAGGATGAGGAGGGGGAAGAGGACGAGGAGGATGCATCAGAGGAGAGAGCGCTGACTAAAGAGGCTGTGGAAGGAGAAACTGACGAGGAAGACTGCGAAGCGGGAGGGGAAACAGAGGAAGGGGGTGGGAAGGGGGAGGAAGAAAAGAGAACTGGGGGAGAAGAAGCAGAGAAGGCGGAGTGAGAGGCGGGCGAAGGGTGTGCAACATCGTTTCCAACGAGGAGCTGTGCCCACCTAAAGCATAGGCCGTGGACGGTGGGAAGGAGAGAGAGGGAGGGCAGGGAGGAGGAGGAGGGGAGGAGGAGGAAGCGGAAGGGCAAAAGGCAAGGGCAAAGGGATTGGAAAGAGAAAGAGGGTCTTGGAAGGGGTATAGAGAAGATGCGATAAGCCAAGACAAACGAGATAAAAGGGCAGATGAGGGGGAGAGGGAGGAGAAGGAGGAGGATGCTATCGATTTGAATCTAGAGCTTGACAGTTACCGCTTTGACGTTAGGGAGCCAGAAGAAAGAGAAGGAAAACACCGAGGAGGACTCGGAGGAAGAGGATTTGGAAGAGGTAGAGGGAGACAGAGAGACAGATGAAGAGATGTCGAAGTCAATGGAGACAGAGAGCGGGTGAATGAACAAGGGGTCTGCATCTTTCTTACTCCGTTCTCTCGCCCTCGCCCTCTCCCTTCTCTTCTCCTTCGCTCTCTCACTCACCTTTACTCTCCTCTCCTTCGTCCCCTCGCTCTCTTCTCTCGCAGCCTTCGTCTTCTCTCTCTTCCCCCTTTCCACCTTCGCTTCGTCTCCTTCCTCTCCCCTCTCCTTCTCCGTCTTCGCATCTTCCGCTCCGTCATCTACTTCAACTTCATGTGCCCCAGTCTCCGCCTCCTCCTCCTCTTCATCCCACATCCCCTCAGCATCCTCCTCCCCTCCTCCTCCTTCAACTTCTCCTTCCTGATTGTGCACCGTCACCTCCAACCCGCCGTAAACCCCTTCATAGCTCTTAGCAACAACGAAGAGAGAGTAGAGGGGGAAGGAAGCAGGGAGATTATCGCTGGAAACGAGGAACGAGGCACCAAAGGAGCGGTGGGACTGAAAGAAAGATCACGCACAGAGGAGGAAGAAGGCGAAGAGAACAGTGAGGACGAGGAAGGGGTGTTTCTTTCATGCACATCTCCAATGATCGAGTGGAGTTGCTGAGCAGAGGATGATATATTTTTGACAGCAGGGAGGATGGAGTGAAGAGTGGACTGTACTTTCTCCACCTCTTCCTCCGCCCTCTTCAGCTCCTCCCTCGCAGTCCCTAGTTCTTTTACCGACTCCTTCCTCCACTTCTCCTCCGCGTGCAGCCTCTTCACAAAGTGTGCGTGGCGATCTTCGTCCGTGGCATCTTGAGGAAGCGAGTATCCTCCTTCCCTAGTTGCGAACTCCTCTTCCGACAACACCTCAGCTGGGTGCTGCACCAGAGACGAGCATCCCTCGATCGTCCGCAACAAATAGTTCTCCCTCGCTAGGAGGTTCTGGTGGCGCATCTCTAACCTCTCTAAGTGCAGCTTTTTCTGGTCAATGACATACTTGATGGATTCCTTCGAGTCTTCATTCTGCGCCTTAACTGCTATCATTTGGTTGAGCTTCATCACCATCGCCATGCTCTCCACCTTCGCTGACTTTCCTTCGCTCGAAAGACAGCTCACACGTGCTCGCTTCACACCCACATCGTCCTTCATCTGAGAGTCTTCTTCCAACACAATAGCCTTCCTCTTTCTGCATTCCTCATACAGTTTTCCCAACGACTCTCTAAGTGATCCTACCACAGAACGAAAGTCACTCATATCCTTATCGTTCGCCACACTTGCTCTTTCAACGATTTCGTTCAGCTTTGCACCGTCGTAAGGATCTTCCTTGGTCTGTACTAGAGCAAAAACGTCATTCTCTTTTACCTGAACAAGAGGGCGCGCAGGCGCTTTAGATGTAGGAGGAATGGGCTTAGCAACAGGGTTGTCCAACGTTTTTGGCTTGGAGTCTACAGACAGATCACTCCTTGCTGGAGACCCTCGGGGCTTAGTTTGATGAGCGTTATTTCTTACTATTCTACGCATATCTCTATTTATAATATAATAATGAAGCTACAGAGAAATACGCGCTTCTAACCGTTTTTCAGCATGTTCTCTCTGGTATGATTTTTTTTTTTAATTCAGAAGTATATATACAGGAAATATCCCAAGTTGTTCTCTTGTCCTTATCCCGCAAACATGTCTTGTTTTTGTTTATAACAAGCATGCTTTATTAAGTACATAAAATTGTACCTACGCTCAATAGCAACGCGACTAGACCAGGCGTTTAGATTCTCTTAGGGGAATATTGCACAGTTATGAATCCTCATAGTGAGTACAGACCGCCTTGATGATAGACATTTAACTTACAAAGGTACTACCCAAATCGTACGAGGCTTGTGTAGGGAACAAGGAAGTACCATCACATGTAATACATATAAATGAAAATCATAAGGAATCAAGGGTAAAGGATAGAACATATAAGAGACATGTACAGCAATAAAGGGGGGACACAATTGGGAGAACAAGGAAAGCACATGACATACTCAAGCATGTAACGTTAGAGAATACAGTATGGAACAGCACGAACGCTACTGTTCCGGAGATAATTCATCATAAATGTCAAAATTGTAGGAAGACATGTGTACAAAGCAAGTAGAACATTGAATTGAGGAAAATTAACATTCGAATCACCGAAAGCCGAAGTAAAAGTCTGCGAAGAATGAACTCATGCAAGTTAAATAAAAGCATGAACATACAGAGAGAGCTCACACAGATACACCAACAGTAATTGAAGGTATTAACACATCAAATACAGCATCAACTCTCGACTGTATACGATGACGCTTTCCCTACCTTCGTTTCCCCTGCCCTCATCTTTCCTCAACCTTGCAATTCTCTACTGTGCCGGCTGCACATCAACTCCTCGTTCACTCCCGTTCTTATTAATATCATTACTTTTCCCTCCCGGGGTAATGTTTTTTTTTTCATAACTGGCAATTTATTGAAAATAAAAGCCCCTAACAACGTCACTATGCAGTACTCTTCCAAAGGGATAGAAAAGTATGAACCGCCTTGACGGGGGTAATTAAAACTAACCAAACCAAAGAATTCTCTACCAAACGGACGTCGATAGCAGCACGCATAATACATACATGTGCGAATCAACAACAAACCAAGCACGATAAACATCAAATATAAGTTAGGAAAGATGAGGATCAACGTAACCAGCAAGCAATCAAACAAGCGAACACACGAGCGAACAAGCAAACGAACGAGCAATCAAACAAACAAACAAGCAAACAAACAAGCAAGCAAACAATCAAACAAACAAGCAAACAAACAAACAAACAAACAAACACACACATAACATAACATACGTGCATATCCTAAACATAGCACATGGGGACACATATGAACGTTAGAGTAAAAAGTTTCCCAGAAATATAAAGAGCAGTCGTGAAGGAGAATTAAAGATACGCAGGTGCGCATTACAAATGCATAGACGAACCCATCCTTTGGTTGGAAAGATAGGGAGAAAAACATCCAAAGCAAACAAACAAACACAAATTACGCATACTCAACAAAAGTAGGCTAGGAGAGAAAGATGCAACTATGAGGGGCACGCAGGTACACAGGCAAGCAAAACATGTACGCAAAAAAATAAAAAACTCTCATAGAACAAATCAAAGGTGCAAACGAACAAACAAAACATATCAAATGGAACAAACAAAACAAAGCTCTATGAGTCACGTCTCCGCTTCACTTCTCTCTCTTCCTCCCTCTCTACTTCTCTACTCGACCGTTTTTTCCTTGGAATGCGGTACCGCACTCTATCCGTCGAACGCTCAGCTCCCTCAGCAAAACTTTCTCTCACCACCACCTCACTCTCCACTCCCACACCATCCAGTTCCATAAGAGGAAGCTCATCAGCCAATTGGATAGAAGGCACAGAGAGAGGCGCCTCTGCGATACAGTCATCCCCCACTTCTTCTACTATGGGACAACCATGCAACATGGATGAGGTCTCGCAGACTGACTCCTCTCCCTGCGCCAATCGAGGAGCATCAGGGGCTGGAAGAAAAGATAATGAGTTCCTCTCCTGGGCAAATACATTCAGGGAGGAAACCCCCAATGCCTCCTCAGAACTAACCTGATCTATCCCAGGTCTCGAAGCACCGCCGAAGACAACATCGCCGAAGACACCATTGCCGAAGCCACCGCCGCCATCTCCACCGTCGTTGTCTCCACTCTCGTCAATCACCAACTCGGTAGCCCTCCTCACACGTTTTTCTTTACAAATTGTCCATACACGTTGGAGATGGACGTTAGCCGCACGAGCCAGCTTAAGAGTCTCAACCTCCATGAGCACTGTGAGACGTCCCGAGGTGAGGGATCTCCGAGTTGCGATGGGGATATTCTGAAAGGGGGATAGCAAACACTCGCACACCACGTGGTTCCACTCGTCAGGAACCAACCCCGACTCGCAGTAGATGCACTTGCTGGGATCGATGGATGAGAATGTCACTATCTTGATTCTCCTCAGGACACCCCTGCACCCAGTACTGATCCACAACAAATTCGGGAATATCATACAGTCTCCAGGAAACATAGATTCATACTTCTTCAGCCACTGGTATCCAGAGGGAACACCCAGTGAACACCACTTGGCCAAAGAAGTGAACTTGGGCTTTTCCTTCGCGATCAACAATTTGAGAAAGAAAAAACACTGCTCCTTCACTCGCGCCTTCTTCTCCTTCATCAGCTCTCCTGGAATTCTTCGGATCTTAGCCCAGAACCATCCGCCCTGGACCATTTTTTTTAACTGGCAATTTATTGAAAATAAAAGCCCCTAACAACGTCACTATGCAGATGCAGTACTCTTCCAAAGGGATAGAAAAGTATGAACCGCCTTGACGGGGGTAATTAAACTAACCAAACCAAAGAATTATCTACCAAACGGACGTTGATAGCAGCACACATAATACATACATGTGCGAATCAAAAACAAACCAAACACGATAAACATCAAATATAAGTTGGGAAAGATGAGGCTCAACGTAACCAGCAAGCAATCAAACAAGCGAACACACAAGCGAGCAAGCAAACGAACGAACAATCAATCAAACAAACAAACATGCAAACAAACAAACAAGCAAACAAACAATGAAACAAACAAACAAACAAACAAACATCCGCCCTGGACCAATTCCGGAATATCCTCCCTCGTCACGTACTTGAGAGGACACTCTGCGTGGGGCTCCTTCTCCTCAAACTCTTCCACAGCCCCATGCAATGGCCGAAGACACCATCGTCGAAGGCCACCACCACCTCTATCACCGTCCGCCACCCAGCTCTTCACCGCTACCCAACACTTCTCCCCCTCCTTATCCCAGGCCGTTAATCTTACACTTTGTTTTAAATTAACAGATTTTTATTTAATCATACTGTTGTAGTTTGCAATCTTTAACATAATACAAGGGTTATTGAATTACGACAACACGTACAGCTGACATGCAGACACTACATGCATAATTGTACAGAGTTCGTTCAAACATGTATTAATCATAGTAAAATAGTACATCATTGCAAGTACGGTGGTGACAGAGACGCGTATTAAAAAGAAAAGAAAAATGAAAAGATAAGAAGAAAAAACAAAAAGAAAAGAGAAAAAAAGAAACGAAAAACAAAAAGAAAAGGAGTACGAACAAAGAATACACACACAAAGATGAAACAAAAAAAAACAGACAAAAAAACGAACAGATATAGTAACAGTATTGCAAGACTATAGCACCTGCGCTTATAAATACTCCGTTTCATACGAATTTTTTTTGTTTCTTGTAGAGTAATGTGAGAATAAACGTAACTGCGCCGTCCGCTCGACTTAATATTAATACATTGTATAACGTTGGCAAACATACAATATCCATTTAAACAATCAAATGCATGCTTTAAGTTTAAGCAGAGTTTGATTCGACAAGTGGTTTCCCATGGGCGAAGTCAGTAATCAGGGTCTGAACGATTTCAGGCTGATCCACTTCAATCATATGTCCAGCATTGGCAATCCGGGCAAAAGTCACTCCCTCTACAGCATTCTTTCTTCTCTCGCCTACACGACAATTGACTCTTCCGCAGCCACAGTCCTTTTGAATTCCATATATAGTCATCGCATCCTTTTTAGATTTCAAAGTGATTGGCCAGTCCATCTCTCCATCCACAATCCAGTTCCATACCAATTGGTAATAAAGTCGTTATCTCCATTCAAAACCAGTATTTTAACCCCATCGTTGACGAGTTCAGGAAGAAGCTTTGTGTAATCTCTGGTCCAATCTCCTCTCAACAGAATATTAGTTCTAACATCCTTGTTTTCTGCCTTGAAAGATGAATTTGCACCAAGTGCCTCCATCACATCAGGCTTACTTAACAATTCTTCAATAGGCTGGATATCAATAATTTTGTCATCAGTTGACTTTGAAATATCAAGAGGATTAACATTGTTGTTGATGATAGGCTCGATCATAGTGTTTCTGCATACTGAAGCTGCGCTGGAGCAAGCTAGTGATCTAACCTTAGAGTCAACTTTGCTTCCCAAATCCTCTGTTCTGGTTGTGATTTTGACCACATTAACATCGTCGTCCTTGCTTCCTTCTGCAGCTACCTTCTCAGTTTCAGGGGTTCTCCTTAATCTAGGACTGGGCGCACGATATATATCTGCGTTTTCGGGGTTATTTCCAGTAGGCATTTCGTCGACAGGAACCCATCTAGAAGGTGAGTTAGATCTAAATCTTCCTCTGTACATCCTTCGTGGAATGAGTCGTCACCACTTCTGGTAACTCTTTCACCAGGTGACTCAACTCTGTCAGTAGGAACATTTTCATCGTTGTCGTCAGCATCGTTGTCAGCATCATCACTGTCGTCATCATCTCCGTCCACAGAAAGGACCCTTCGACCAATAGGGGTTGCTTCCGCAGATATAGATTCATCTACTGCATCATTTTGGGAAGAAGATTGGGGTGGAATGTCAAGAACAACCCCTTCGTCCTTCTGAACGTTCTTGTCTTCAACAGGAACACTCAGATCGGAGTTGTCATTTACAGGATCGCTTGAATCCTTCTTATCTGCTTCGCTAAATCCCCAACGACGGTAAGGGGATCCATACCATCCATATCCGGGGTATCCATATCCTCCGTATCCGTAACCAGGGTATCCATACCCTCCATATCCATACCCTCCATATCCATACCCTCCATATCCATACCCAGGGTATCCATAGCCATATCCAAACCCTCTTCCAAATCGGTGCATCTGGACCTTGCCAGCAAGTGACTCAGGGGATATTTCGCTCAGGTCAGAGTTGGATTTGTCATCAGTCAAAGGCTTATTGGAGTCGAGAGCGTCATTCTTGTTTAGAACTACTCCTTCTTCCTTCTCAACTGGAGCCTTATCTTCGACAACATTGGAATCTGTGTTCTGAACTTCTTCTCCTTTCTTCTCTGACTCACTGTATCCCCATCTTCGGTTTCCGCAGCGTCCATATCCTCCGTAACCTCCATATCCGTATCCAGGGTATCCATATCCACCGTATCCTCCATATCCACCGTATCCTCCATATCCACCGTACCCTCCATATCCACCGTACCCTCCATATCCGTATCCAGGGCCACCATATCCAAATCCCCCGAAAAACTGCATTTGAACTTTGCCAGCAAGAGACTCAGGAGATATATCGTTGAGATTAGATTCAGACTTGTCCTCAGTTACAGGCTTTCCGGAATTCGGGGCATCACTCTTGTCAAGAACTACCCCTTCCTCCTTCTCTACTGGGGCTTTATCTTCAAAAACATTGGAGTCAGAGTTCAAGCTGTTTTCCTCCTTCTTGTCTTCTGCTTCACTAAATCTCCAACGACGGTAAGGGGATCCATAATATCCATATCCGGGATATCCATACCCTCCATATCCGTAGCCAGGGTATCCATATCCTCCATACCCATATCCATATCCTGGGTATCCATAGCCGTATCCGAACCCTCTTCCAAATCGGTGCATCTGAACTTTGCCAGCAAGTGACTCAGGAGATATGTCACTTAGGTCAGAGTTGGATTTGTCATCAGTCAATGGTTTTTCTGAGTTGAGGGATCCGCTCTTGTCTAGAACTACCCCTTCTTCCTTCTCAACAGGTGCCCTTTCGCCGATAGCATTGGAGTCTGCGTTCAAGGCATTACTCTCCCCATTCTTATCCTCCGCCTCACTGTATCCCCACCTTCTGGGACCGTATCCTCCGTATCCTCCATAGCCGGGGCGACCATATCCTCCTCCATATCCATATCCGGGGCGACCATATCCTCCTCCATATCCATACCCTGGGCCACCATATCCCGGACCACCGTATCCCGGACCACCATATCCTGGACCACCATAGCCTCCTCCTCTTCCTCCAAATCCTCCTCCTCCTCCTCCAAATCCTCCTCCGCCTCCGAAGTTTTGCATACCTACTTTGCCAGATAGAGATTCTTCAGATAGCTCGCTTAGGTCAGGTTTTACATTTGATAGTCTTTCTGGTCCAGGTGCATTGTTCTTGTCCAGAACCACTCCTTCCTCATTCTCGAATGGGATATTCCTCTCGGCACCATTGAAGTCTGGGTTCAGATTATCTTCCTTCATAGCATCTGCTTCGCTGTAAGCCCATCTTCTGTTTCCTTCACGGACACGTTCATAATTACCTTCGAGTTCACCAGCTTCAGGTTGCTCAGAATCAGTAGTTGAATCTCCAGAGGGGTCATTGAAGCCAGAGTCAGGACCGATATTTCTATTTCCCAAACCTCCAAGCTCTGTGGGACCGATAGGACCCAAGGGTTGATACTCAATGTTATCCTCGCTAGAAATCTCATCAGCTTCAGCAAATGCGATTCTTGACCCATAGAAAGATGGGGATATATACCTCCTAGAAGGGGTGTTGACTCGGAGTCTGTACATTTCTCTCTCCTCAACTTTCTTATCCTTATCATCAACTTTGACGTCATTGTCTATCTGCTTCTCCCATAAGTTAGCAGTCGTACTGCATGCATGCACAAGAGAGTCACACATAGGGAAGGATTGAGCCATAACGTTGGCAGTGATGGGAGATACAATTCCCTTGTCAGATGCAAAAGCTGGATAAGATCTAAATTGAGGTTGAGGGTCAACCAGTCCGCTTACGAAGACAATGCCGTTCAAGTTCAGCCCTTTTTCTTTAAGTTCCTTTGCGATAATAGGAGCAGATAGAGCAGCATAACTCTCAGCGACAAGAGTCACAGGCTTGTCTTTGAAGGTGTCATGGTTTTCCAAAAATTTCTGAATAGCTTCAACAGTGTCAAGGGCAGAAGATCTCTGAGTATTAGCCGGTTCCTCTCCATCTTCAACAGTGGAAAAGCCAATGGGAGCGGGCTGATCAAACCAAACAGTATTGGCTTTACCATTCCAAGAATAGTTGTTAAGGGTAAGCTCCCCATCCTTTCCAACCCGGTAGGGACTGCATCAAGCGTTCGCATAATATTGTATTAGTCCTTGTTCGATAATTTGCTACTGTAATATGTATATTTTACACTACCTATTTAACATCATTACTGAGATTGTTTGATAAAAGAACGAAAATAAAGAGACAAAAAAGAATCACTTACCCATTCTTTCCAAGAAGAGACACCATTCCATTGTATCCAGGTCCACCACTTAACACAACAATAACCGGATCTTTTCCAGCATCGTCACGGGACTCAAAAGCCCAATAAAAGAGCTTACGGTGCTTGTCAGCAACATCAATATAACCAGAGTAGTTATCCACGGTTTCCGGACCATACTTTGCTAGCGCAAGAACTGCAAAGAAGGTGGCAACGAAGAAGACTACTAAGATAAACGAATTTAATCTCAGCATAAATCGGTTGTTTAACAATCAAATGTTACTTAGATTGTTATGCCTACTCAGAGAATTAAGCGTTTGACCAAAAGTAGTTTACATACACAGAATTTTTTTTTCTTGTTAGTTTTAGTTATTTTTTAAGGAGAAACTAACACTAGAATATTATCGCATGTTCGTACATTATTACACGAGTGTATAACAATACAGTTATAATATGTCGCGTATGCCCTGTACTGTTTTTGTCTGAAAATCTGACTTGCTTGTTACACCGAAAAGCACAACTTGAAGACGAACTTGAAGAAGACAGAAAGTATTAACTAGATAACACTGTTTAACTTTTTTACTATCTTATTTAACGTATATTTATTACCTCACCACCTTTAAATATACCCACATTGCATTTAGTTGCTTGGACAAGCTCCTATCATGTATTAGATGCATACTTCAAGTTCTTTTTTTTTATTCGTCTTGAAGTGTTCAGAAATATAATAATATGCACAATATCGATTCTAGTCAGAAATCAGTGAAAATAAAGTTTTTATTTAATATATACAGGAGTTTTACATACAAAGAAACCTAAACTACAGTTGAATAAATGAGAAAAATATAAACAAAGACAACGTGCTTCGTTGCAAAACACTGATTGCTCACATCATACATTTAGTAAGAACTATTGTATACTAAGAATAAAGTGCTAGAAAAAAATGAGAACAACATACCGTCACCTACGAGTAAACAGTGAAAAAAATATAATCCAAATAGCTGAAAGGAAATTAAACAAGCATACATGCAAAAATATTTGAAAAGTGTTATACCTACTACTACTACAGCTGCACCATAAGAATATCACAAAAAGAAAGAACATACGAGAATTCGATACCCAAAACATGAACATCAACACTACAAACAAATCTACATAGTTCTGAGGTTCAGAACTAAGCGCTAAGTGGACTATCAAACAGAATAGTGGCATAACCATATGCATATGAATGTGCACGAAACAGCTGTTTCATTTTAGCTGGACGCGTTGATAAGTTCAACCAATTGCTTTGAATCATCACCCATGAGTTTCTCGATCTGTGACTTGCAAGGAGCAAGCTCAGAGGGGTCGATAAGCTTGAACTCCTCGACAAAGTAAATGAAGTGCTTGAAGCAAGTATTCAAGTGAGCCTCTGCACCCAGGTCAACAATTCTGTTGAAGTGAGAGTGGTATACATGAGCGTATATACGGAATAATCTAGAGAGTATATAATATGTATACCAGGTTAGTCATGTACTCATGTAACTCAATTGCAAAAGACGGAGCGTGCATCCGATAAACTCATTCCACGAGAACAAACACAAAAAAAAAGAAAAGGAAAAAGAAAAAAATACCTCTGGAAAATCTTCTTAACCTTGTGCAAAAAGTCCTTGGGGAAGCTAGTTCCAAGCTGAAGAGGGAAGATCTGTTCATCGTTGATCTGAGCTTCAACCCAGCTAATTAGCAAGTCGACGTACTCAGGAGCGCTCACCTGAATGATAGATGCATTCATTTTGACGCCATGCGCAATTTGATTTTTCACGTAGTAAAGTTAATTAGTTATCTATTATGAAGGAAGTGTGCACACTATGCAACTCATCACGATGTATTTCAAATGTAATATCAATTCACGGGACAATAATCGCACATATCATGTACCTGAGTGGGCTTTTTGTACTTGACTCCGTCCATCCAGAGGTACTCCATGTATTCTCCAGCAGACATGGTCTTGCATGTTTCAGGGGTACAGTAATCAGCAACAGTACCATACAACATACGAATCTCATTGAAGAAATCCACAGCTAGTGAATTGGTGAAATAAACGCGTGCGCACACGACACATTACATGTATTCCAGAGGTAAGATATACGCAAGCAGAAAGGCGCGCAGAAACAAAAAAAACATGCAGTAATATGCATGAAAATCGTGTATTGCCTCTATTGGGTTGCATATATATATATATATATATATGGCTACGCGTTTTATCATCCCAGAGGAACGGGAGCAACGAAAACGAGACACACTGCAGAGGAAATTAGATCATTGAACTTACTGTTCAAAGCAAGCCACTCATTCTTGTCTTCTCCTCTAGGAAGCTCAACAGCAGTACGCATGTTTCCGCTTCCAAGAGTAGCGTTAGCATACTGCTCCATAGCATAGTCTTGAAGCTTAGGGTTAGTGGTTCTGGGTTTTACAACCTTGTATGTTTTGTTTTTATTTCCGCTGCAAAAAATAACAATAGAATCGTAAGTAATAAAATAAAAATAGACATGTGAATATTGTTAGAATAATACACGCTATCTTTGGGTCATACTGTAACCATAATATACTCGGAATGGATGAAAAATATAAAGAAAAAAGCAGCAAAAAGCAAACATAGTCAATCAGCCATACACATTCATCTTAATCCAACAAAACATAAAAGCAGCTTAAACATGAAAATTATACGAATATATATATGTCTACATATAACTTACAAAATTTTACCAAACATAGCTCTGTTTCAATTGGTCTTCCTTCTAATAGATAAAAAAGAAACTAGTGTGTCTTCTCCTGTGTAAATGCAACGAAACTTGTTATTGGAAACAAGCTTGCACAACAGACTACAAAAAAGAAAAACTGAAATGCACACTTAGAAACTGAGTCGATTATGGGGAAAATATACGAGATATAATGCTTTTACAACTGCTAATGTGTCATTGTTGTACATTCATACATAACTGTACATAGTTATGTACTAAACACATAAGTTTTCGGCACCGCTCAAATATTTCAAATATTTAATTTCAAAGAGGCGATATAGGCTGCTAGGCAAGCATATACGTGTCTTCGTTTTGAAATATGTATGTGAAAAAAGAAGCACACATTACAACATAATATTGGTTAGTTTAGTAGCCTTCAATACCACGCACATCATCACCAAGCAACATTTCGCTGCATAATGATCTATTCGCGCCAGAAAAGAGTGGGCATTTTTGAATTATTCAGTATTATATACGACTCCTATTTCTTACACGCATATTCAATAATATTCAAATTTGGTCTTCAACTGTCTGTTAATCTCGTTATCCTGTAAGTTTGCCTCTTTTCTTGCTGCACATTGTTTAACATTACATTAAACTATTTTTCTGCGAACGGACTTCTGATGAATTCTGTTTTTCGTTTAAATAAGAAAATGAGTGTTTAATGTTCGCATTAGTTTTCTCTATTCTTGCATGTGTTTCAGAGTTTTATTCTCCTGTTCTTATATTTTTATTTATCTTATATCACCCTCTACAAATTCAAAATCCGTTGCTCCTTCACATCCAGTTCGTGTAGAGCCTTTCTAAATGTCAAAGCGTTTCAGCAACTTCGTCAGTGAGACGGAGGAAATGATGCGCAAATTAGAAGGTGGCCAATCGCTAGATGATTCTCAATCCAGCGATGGATCAGTAGAAATATCAATTAAAATGGGCGAACACAACAAAAGCGGCAAGAGTTCAAAAGAGTACAACAATATGTCAAATACTAACACTGACGAGTCGGTTGTAGGGAACAGTAGAATGAGTTCTGTTTTGAGACAATTTGACGACGCGAGCAATTATGACTACGCCTCCGATAGTGTGCTAAGCAGCAGCAATGGACTGAAGTACGACAGCATGGGATCATTTGGAACAAATGTGCCTGATATGGGGGTTAATAGAAATAGTTCGCGCGGGAACAGAAGTAATGGAGCTAGCAGTAGCAGCAGTAGCAGCAGTAGCAGCAGTGAGGGAGAGACAGACGAGGCAAGTGGAAGGGTTGCACGGAGAAGAGAAGGGAGTGAGTCGCACTTGATATCAGAACAGGGAGAAAAGGGGTATGGGGTAGGAGAGAGTTCATTCCTGGAGAGGTTGGGAGAGAGATTGAGAAAGAAGTATAGTGATTCTGAGGAGAGCGAAGGGGAGGGGAATACAAGGGGGGCACACACGTCTAGGAGAAACAACAACACCAACGACGGCACCAAGGATGGAAGTAGAAGTGGAAGCGGAGGCAACAGCGACAGTGAAAGCAGCAGTGAGAGTGGAAACGGAAGTGGAAGTGGAAGTGAGAGTGGGAGTGGGAGCGGGGAGTGGGAGTGGGAGCGGGAGTGGGAGTGCGAGTGATAGTGCAGGAGGGGATGACAAGGAGAGAGAGGGGAGAGAGGGAGGGTAGGGAGGCATGGAAGGCACTACTCCATACAGGCAGAAGATCAAGGAGTGGGAGAGACACTCTTCAAAAAGAGCGATCTCTCCTTGTCGTCGTCATCGCTTTTCCTTTCCCTCCTCTTCCTCTTCCTCCTCCTCTTCTTCCTCCTCTTCCTCTCTCTCATCTTCCCTCGCCTCCTCCTCCCCTTCCTCATCCTCGTCTTCTCAATCCTCATCCGAACCTTCGGACTCAGACTCCTCAGACCCCTCTTTCCTTTCCTCGTCCTCATCCTCCAACTCCTCTAACTCCTCTTCTACTCATTCCTCAACTTCATCAAACACTTCGTCTTCTTTATCCTCTCCCTCTTCCTCTCTATCTTCCTCTCCCTCCTCCTCCCTGTCCTCCTCTTCTTCATCTCTCTCCTCCCTTTCCTCTTCCCTTTTGTCTTCCCTCTCCTCGCCTCCCTCCCACCCCTCCTCGTTCATCGCTGAGCAGTTGAGGAGGAGAGAGAGAGAGAGAGGGAGGCGGAGAGGGTGCTGAAGGGAGAGAGAAACAGTGGGTCGGAGGATGAGAAAGGCGATAGCAGAGGGGAATACGATGGAAATGCTAGGACAGAGGGGAATGAAGAGGGAAATCAAGAAGGAAGCGGGAAGGCAAAGGAAGGGGCTAAGGGAGCGATGAGCGTTGAGGAAATCAAACACTTCTCCTCATCCTTCTCTCCTTCTCCCTCCTCCTCTATCTCACTTTCATCTTCTTCTAGATCTTCCTCTTCCTCTTCCTCTTCTTCGTCCCCTTCCCTTTCCTCCTCCGCTTCTTCTACATCTTCTTCTCTTTCTTCCCTCTCGTCATCTTCCTCATCCTCATCGAGCCCCTCTTCTTCCCCCCTTTCCTCCTCCACTCCCTCTTTAGCCTCCTCCACCTCTTCTTCACTCTCTTCATCCTCCCTCCCTTATCCTTCGCTCTCCTCCAGGCCGAGTGCTTCGGCCCTTCCCCTCTTCTCTTCCGCTTCCTCCGTTGGTTCATCTCCCTCATCGTTGTCATCTTCTGCCTCCTCCTCCCTCTCCTCCTCTTCCTCCTCCTCTTCCTCCTCCCTTTCGTCTTCCCTGTCCTCTTCCCTATCATCCTCCCTCTCCTCTTCCCTCTCTTCCTCCTCCGCTTCCTCTTCCACCCTCCCTCCCCTTTCTACCAGCCTTCTATCCCCACCCTCTGATCCAGAGGGACCCAATGGCTCCATAACGACGTGGAATTCAATCAATGCTATACTGAGAGCAAGTGGGTTCCCTACCGTGATCTTCCCATCCTCGTCCTCCTCCTCCTTTGCCTCCTCCTCATCCTCCACCTCGTCTCTCTCCTCCTCCTCTCTCCCCCCTCTACTTTGACTCTTCTGTCATCCCTCCCCTTCCGCTCCGCAGGTACTATCTTTCTCTCTGTTCTGAGAGAGCTCGAGCAGAAGTCAACCTCTTTGAAGGATGCGTTGGAGCTACGGAGGAGTGGGATGGTGGGGAGCGTGCACTTAGAGAGGGAGAACAAAACGCTCTCCCTTAGAGTAAGGCGGCTAGAAGCTGATCTAGAGATCGAGAAGAACAAGGCAAAGAGGAGGGAGGAGGATGCGGAGCAAGAGAGGAAGCGCAGGGTGAACGAGAGACAAGCGCTCGAAAAGGAGATATCTATCCTCAAGCAATCCTTGACTACTGCCGAAAGAGAAGCAAGGAAGGCGGAGAGGGAGAAAGAGACGGCGGAGAGGAGGGTGCAGGGAGGGTATGCGGGAAGAGAAGCTAGGGAGAAGGGGGCAGAGGAGAAAGAGAAGGAGAAGAAGGAGAAGGGCCAACCAAAGACGAAGAAGAAAGCATCGGTTGCGTTTTCTCGTGGTCTCGGTTCGTCCTTCTCTTCCTCGTTGTCCTCTGTCGCCTCCCCTTCCCTCCGCACCCTCTCCCCTTCAGTATCCTCCTCTGTCTCCTCGTTCGTCGCCTCTTCCCTCCCCCTCAAGACCCCTGAGAAGTGGAGGAGGAGGAGGGGAGTGCAGAGAGGATTGGGGAGGACTGGACTGAAGGGAGGAGTCGGAGTCAGCACCCTTGAAGGTTCTCCTTCGACTTCGGAAGACAGTGAGACCAAGAAGAAACACACGCAGTCCCTCTCGTCTTCCTCCTTCTCTGGTTCGTCTCTTGTTTCCTCCGCCTCTGCCTCCCTCTCCTCTTCTTCCTCTCCCTCGCCTTCTCTCCTGGCTACACCAGGCACGGCCTATATGATGAATGAGAAGAAGAGAACTGGAAGAGCAGTGTGTCTGGAGACAAAGACGAAGGGGGTTCAGGAGGACGAGGAGGACGACGAAGAGGACGAAGATGAGGAGGAAGAGGAAGATGACAAAACCAGGGCTGGGGAGGAGAGGAAGAGGGAGAAGGAGGCATTGGAGAGGAAGAGGAAGGAGTTGGAGGATGAGGTTGCGAAGATAAAGGAAAGCATACAGTCCATTTCTGTGTTCATGCAAAGCAAATTCAACGCCTCTGCATCATCCCTCTCCTCTCTGTCCTCCTCCTCCCTCTCGTCGTCTTCCTCCGCCCTCACCTCTTCTTCTTCCTCACCCTCTTCCTCCCTCTCTGCCTCTTCTACCTCGTCAGTTTCTCTCTCTCCCACCTCAACTCCGGCTAAGTCATTCAAGCAGTACCTTTCTACCTCCTTCTCTTCTCTCGCCTCCCCTCTCCCTGCTCCTCCTATCCCCTCTGCTCCCTCTTCATCTTCTTCGTCTTCTTCATCTTCGTCCTCTTCTTCGTCTTCTTCATCGTCTTCATCCTCTTCACCTTCCTCTGCCCGTCCCTCCTCCTTCTCTCCTTCCTCTTCTGACTCCTCCGACTCCTCTCTTCCTGATATCCCTCCCCACATCCTAGCTCAAGTCAACATCAAAACCACGACCGCCCCTTCTTCCTCCTCTTCCTCTTCTTCTTCCTCTCCCTCTTCTTCTCCTGACTACTTTTCATTCACTGTGCCTGAGCTGGTGGGAACCATTAAAGCCCTCCGAGTCCACATCATAGAGTTGAGAAAGAGAGCGGAGGCGAAGGAGAAGGAAGCGGAGAAGTGGCGCCAGGAAGCAAGGGAGAGCGAGAGAGAAAGAGACAGGCAAAGGGAGAGAGGGAGGGATAAGGGGGCCGTCTCGATTCACGAGTTGAACGGAAGCGGGAGCGAAAGCGAGAAAGATGCAGAGGAAAGAGTGAGGGCATTGGGAAGAGAGCTGGAGAGAGCACGGGCGGAGAGAACGAGAGCAGAGGAGGAGAGGGACAGGGAGAGGGAGGAGAGGAAGAGGGTACTGGGGTTGGCTGGAATGGGAGACATTGATAAGGCGGTGGAGAGGGAGAAGGAGGCGACAGAGAGGGAGAGGGCGGAGAGAAGAAGGGCGGAGGAAGAGCTGAAGAGGGCTGAGTACGAGTTGAGAGAGAGACCTAGCAGAGAGGAGTGGGCTCGGGTCAATGCCTTAGTGCAGGTGCTAGGGTCTTCTATTGAGAAGAAGGAAGAGGAATCCGTAAGGAGGAGGGTCGAGGAGGAGGAGATTAGGAAAAGAGCTAGGGTGGAGAGAGAGGCAGAGGAGGAGCGGAGGAGGGAGGAGGAGAGGAGGAAGAGAATAGAAGAGGCGCAGAAGGAGGATACGTTCGTGTTGAGGTCTAGGGCACTGGAGAGGAGGGCATTGGCGAGCGAAGAGAAACAGAAGGAGGAGGAAAGGAAGAGGAGGGAGGCGGAGGAGGCGTGGAGAGAGGGAAGTCTCTTCGCTCACCGAACGACTCAGGGCGGAGGAAGAGGCGAGGAAGAGGGCGGAGGCAGAGCTGTTGGTGAGGCCAATGAGGGAGGACTTGGAGACGGCGAGGGCAGTTGCGGTCGAGGTTCAGGAGAGGGCGGGGGAGACAGCGATGGAGTTGAATCTGAGGTTGAACAAAGCAAAGAAGGAAGTGGAGGGATTGAGGAAGAGAATCGACGAAGTTCAAAGGGACAATGAGAGACTCAGGGCAAGCCAATCGAAAAGGGCTGGGGGGAGGAGGAGGGTGGGCGGAAGAGGGAGTAGGTGTCGAAGAACTGTTGATCGAGACGAGAGGGGAACTCAAGAGGCAGAGAGAGGTGTTCGAGGAGGAGGTGGGGGAGATGGAGGTTGAAGTCGAGGAGGGAAGGAGGAGAATCATCGAGCTAGAGCAGGAGCTCACTCGGCTCTCCGTTGAGATATCGAGGAGGCCCTCTCCTGCTCAGCTAGAAGCGCTCGAGAACAGGAACAAGGCGCTCTCCTCCTCACTATCCTCACTCAAGTCCTCGCTCAATGTCAAGTTGGAAACCGCTGTGCATAATACGCAGGTTTTGGCGGGAAAACTGTCTGAGGCGGAGGCTGAGGTAACTTCGTGGAAGGAAGAGGCAGGGAGGAGGGTGAAGAAGGAGGAGGTGGAGGAGAGGGAGAGGGAATTGAAGAGACTGAGACAAGAACTAGTATTAGAGAAGGAAGAAGCAGAGGAGAGGAGGAGAGAGGAGGAGAAGAGGAGGGTGGAGGTAGAGAAAGACAACAAGGGGCTGAGGGAGGAGCTAGCAAAGGTGGTGAGAGAGAGAGCAGCGGTAGAATGCCTCTATGACGAGGTGCGGTCGATGGGGAAGAGGGAGGCAGAGGCCGAGAGAGTGAGAAGGAGAGTTCGGGAACTCGAAGAAAAGATCAGCCTGAGAGAGGTGGAGATTGCGAGGAGGCCTACGGTGGAGGAGATGGCGATGAGGTGCAAGGAGATAGAGGAGTGGAAGAGGAAGGAGAGGGAGGCAAGGGAGGAGGCGGAGAGGGAGGCGAGAGAGAGGGAAGAGGAGGCCAGGAAGGTGGGAGGAGAATTGGAAGAATTGAGGAGGAGGGAGAGAGTGAGGAAAGCCTGGAGGCAGAAGAGGAGGGAGGGAACCAATGTCGGACTGGACGAGATGTTCGGCAACGACAGTGCACTCTGGGCGGAGGAGGAGGAAGAGGAGCAGAGGGAGAGGGAAGCAAGGGTGAAGGAAGAGGAGCACATGAGGGAGAAGGATGAGGCTGAGCGTAAAGCTGTCCGGTTGGTCGCAGACATAGCCAGGACAGAGAAGGAGCTTGGGGAGGAGAGGAGGAGGAGGGCGGAAGCGGAGGAGGAGGCGAAGTCTTATAAGGTCAAGCTCTCCTACTCTGTCTCCATCCAGGACTTCAACGCTCTCAAAGAGTCAAATGAACACCTCAAATCGAGAATAGACGCGCTAAAGAAGCAAGTGACGGGCAAAGAAAGTGCAAAGACGGAGGAAGAGACGTGTCGTTGTACCAGCCACAAGGGAAAGAGGAGGACAGAAAGAGCTGGGGAAGAGGCGGGGGGAGAGGCGGAGGGAGTTGAGCTGGTTTGCTCTTGTGGTTCCAGTGGATGTGGATGCGTGATAGGAGAAGAAGGACTGTGTGTGTACAAGCGCATGGCGAAGGAGGCAGAGAAAGAGCTGGAAGAGGAGAGAAGGGTGGTGAAAGCACTGGAAGAGAGGGTGAAAGGAAGAGTGGGGGAGGAGGATGTTGACGATGAAAGAAGCAGGAGAGAAGTCGCAGAAGAGAGAGAGAGGAGGGTGAGGGAGGAGAGGAGGCAAGAGAGGGAGGAGATGGAGAGGGAGAGGAAGGAGAGAGAAGAGGAGAGGGCAAGGGATAGAGCAGAGATCAAGAAGCTGAATGAGGAGATCTCACTTGAGCGTGGAAGGAGAATAGGGAGGAGGAGGAAGAGAGGAGGAAGCGGAGGGAGGCTGAGAGAGAGAGGGAGGAGAGAGAAAGAACGAAGGAGAGGGAGGAGAGAGAGATGGATCGTGTCAAGAGAGAGAGAGAGGCGGATGCTAGAGATGAAATCGAGAGGTTGGAAAGGGAGCTGGCGGAGACAAGGAGGAAGGTGAGGGAGGGAGAGCAGAGGGAGAAGGAGAGGGAGGAGAGGGAGAAGGAGAGGAAGGAGAAGGAGAAGGGAAAGGAGGAGGATAGGGCCGAGGAGGGAGAGGGAGTGAGAGTACGGAGTGAAAAGGAGTGGAGGGAGGCGATGGATTTGATTGTTGAACTCCAAGAAGGGATGAGGTTGGCTGAGGAAGAGGTGAGGAGGAAGGAGGAAGAGATTAGGAAGAAGGATCAGGATGTAGGGGAGTTAAAGAGGAGCAAGCAGAGGGAGGAGGAAAGGGAGGATCAGAGGGCGAAGGAGAAAAGGGAGTGGGATAGGGAGAGGGCGGAGTGGGAGAGGGAAAGGAGAGAAAAGATCTTCGGGCAGAGAGTCTTGGTTCTCAAATTGAAAGGCTCAAGGTTCAGATGGATGAGGTTATCGAAACTCAAGGGAAGAGGGAAGCTGAGAGAGAGAGGGAGAGAGAGGGAAAGAGAGAGAGAGAGGGAGAGGAGGGAGAGGGAAGAGCTTTGGCTCTGAGAGGCAGAGGAGAGGGTGGGGAAAGGGAGAGGGAGAGGGAGAGAGAGAGAGAGAGGGAGAGGGAGGGAGAGAGAGAGAGAGAGGAAGGAGCGAAGGGAAAGGGAAGAGCTTCTACTGAAGCTATCGTCTGTTTTACATGAATGCGAGGACCAGAGGAGAAGAGCGGAAGTGGCGGAAGAGGGAAGAAGAAGAGTGGAAGACGAGGCGGAGGAAGAGCAGAGGCGGAGGGAGGAAGAGCGGGTGAGAGAAAGGGAGGAGAGGGAAAGAGAGCGGGGAGAGGAGAAGCGACGGAGTCTCTCTCGCCCACTCGAAGCTTTCGCTTATCTCCGGCCTCTGCACTGTTCTGAAGGTCTCCGACGACTCTCTTCTTATTCCTACCGTCAAGCAGATGGTCCGCCTCAGTCGCCTCCCTTCAGTCTGCGCTGGGAGAAGTGAAGAAGAGAGAAGAATCGAACTCACTCCTGATACGAAAGTACTCTTCCTTCGAGGGGATGCAAGACGTGGAGCACCGCGGGTGCAAGGTGAGTTGAATACCGGCTCTATCTCTTTTTGGTTCTTGGCTATGTTGGACAGTTGTTGGCAGACACTTGGTTCTTGTATGGACGTTGGTCCACACTGACATTATCGCCTTGCACTCTCGTTACCGTATCTTAGATCTAGATCTACTGGACTACGATCTCATTTGCTATTACTGGGACTCAGCTCACTCTTCGATCACTCATTTATCTTTTAGATCGCTCATTTATCTTTTCGATCACTCATTTATATATTAGAACATTCATTTATCAACTGCGCGATTTAACCCTTCTTTCTTTCTTTCTCTCTTTCTCTCTTTTTCTCTCTTTCTCTCTCTTTCTCTCTTTTCCTTCTCTCTTTCTCTAACATTTTCTTTGTCTCTGTGATCTCCCCCTCTTCTTTCTCTTTGTTCTTTCTCTTTGTTCTTTCTCTTTCATCGCTGCTCCTCTCTCTCTCCTCCTTCCCCTCCCTTCCCCAGTCATGCTTGATTGTAAATCACCTGCAGCACTTGTTCGACGTAAAGGAGAGAATAGGGTTAATACCCAGAATGAATGAGATCTACGTGTTTCTCCATCAGTTTTCGTCCAGTCTTACTGAGCTCAAGTCGATTCTTTTGTTGTCTCCGTCCTCTTCCCTCCCTGTTGTTATTTCATCAGTCAAGCAAATTGTCGTCGCCTTCACTTCGGGTGCTCTCTACTCCGGAGTCCATTCAGCAGCTCCTGTGCGAACTGTTGAATCCGAAGTAGGTTCGAGAGGGAGCAGGGGGACAGAGAGGGAGACGGGGAGAGGGAGAAACTCCTGAGGTAAATAGGGAGATGAACAAGTTTGATCATGATTCCATCTCTTCTTTTGACTCTTCCTCCTCCTCCTCCTCCTCCTCACCTTCCTCGTTGAGCTCTTCGTTTTCTTCTTCACACTCTCCCTCCAACTCCACCTCCTTCTCCTCTTCCCCCTCCTCAGCCTTCTCTTCCTTCTCTTATCCTTTTGGAGAGAAGAAAGGGGGGAAATAGAAAAGAAGGAGGAGGATGGGCAGGAAGAGGAGGAGAGGGGGAGAAGGAGAAGGAGAAGGAGAAGAGGAAGGGGTTTGCGTGGACGATTGAAGTGGATCAGAAAGAAAAGGCAGGAGGCAGAGACAGAGATAGGGAGAGGGAGAGGGAGAGGGAGAGGATACAGATGTGAAAGAGAGGAGGAAGGAGGGAAGAAGGAGAAGAAGGACAGGGTAGGGCAAGAGAAGGGAGAAGAGCAGGGTGATGAGGTGGAAGAGAAGAAGTATGGTCTGTCAGAACGCATCCCTCTCTCCTCTCTCCTCTCGCTCCTCTCGCTCCTCTCTCTTACTGCCCTCCTCTCATCCCCATCGCCCCGATAACCTCCTCCTCTTCTTCTCCTGAATACTCTTCCTCTTCTTCGTCCTCTTCCTACTCGTCATCCTCTCCTTCTGCCCGCCCCTCTTCGCCCCCTCCCCTTCCTCTCGCTCGCCTCTCTCTCCCTCTACACCTACCCCCACTCCTTTGAAATCCTCCTCTCTTCCTGCTCCAACTCCCCTTCCCCAGTCCTCTCGTACCTCTCCCCAATCATCCTCTCTCCACTCCTCCCCTACTCCCTCCGCCTCCTCTCCCTCTTCCCCCTCCTCCCCTTCTTCTCCTTCCTCTCCCTCCTCCCCCTCTTCTCCGTCTTCCCTCGCTTCTTCTGGCTCCTCCTCTTCCTCTTCTCCCTCAGCACCTAGTCTCTCTTCCTCCCTTTCCTCCTCGTCCTCATCTCTGTCTTCATCTCTCTCTTCTTTCTCGGGCTCTTCTTCCCTCTCATCCCTTTCCTCCCTACCTCCCTCTTCACACCAACCCTTTTCTTCGTCTCTCCCTCTCTCTCACAAGCAGCAGCAGCCTTCTTCCTCCTACTTGTCTTCCTCCTCCTCCTCCTCCTCCTCTTCTTCTTCTTCCTCTTCGTCTTCTCCCCACTCATCGTCAGTTGGGATTCAATTAGTACTGAATGGGAAAGAAGGAAGAGAAAGGGAGAGAAGAGGGGAAAGAGACGAAGAAGTCAACACGAGAGAGAGCCAGAGAGGCCTTCAGTCAGCCTCGTCCATCCCTTCCTCTCCCTCCTCCTCCTCTCTCTTCCTCCCTCTCTTCCTCTCCCTCCTCTTCCTCTCTTCCTCCCTCTCTTCGTCCCTCTCTCCTCTATCCCCCCTTCTCCCTCAGCTCTGAATGGGAGTAATGGGAGGGTAAATGGGAAGAGAGTAGAAGAGGGTGAGGCAGGGATAGGGGAGAAGAGCGGAGGAAATGAAGGGGCCTCGATGAGGAAGAGTGGGGGTTTAGCGAGCAGTCTCAGGAGCAGCGGGAGAGAGAGAGCGAGGGTGAGGGAGGGCGAAAGAGATGAGAGGACTGTGAGGTTTAAGGAAGAAGATCAAGTGGAGGGAGGAAGGGAGGCGGAGAAGGACAGAGAGAGGGAGAGAGAGAGGAGAGAGAAAGGAGAAGATGGGTATATGTCTATGTTCGAAATAGAAGATGTAGGTGAAGGAAGCGGAAGCGAAGGGAAGGAGGAAGAGGAGGAGGGAGATGGAGTGAAGGGAGGGAAGGAGGAGGAAGAGAGGGAGGAGAAGAGAGGAGAGAGAAAGGTTCCTAGGATTCACAGCTCTCCCACGAGAAAGCAAACGTCTTCTTTCTCTTCTTACTCTCCCTCCAACTCCCACTCTCCTCCGCTTACTCTATTTCGTCTCCTCCCTCTTCTTCCGCCAACACGTCCCCTTCCACTTCCTCTCCTTCTCCTTCTCCATCCTCCTTTTCTCGTTATGAAGACAACGAAGTCTCGATCACAGTGAGAAATCGAAACATCGCAGAAGAGGAGGTGGGAGTGGAGGAGGAGGAAGCGGGAAGAGATGGAAATAGAGTGAAGGGGGTACCGACGTCAAGTGGATTCAATCTGAGAGAAACGGAAAGGCTCAGGAGAGATGAAAGGGGGAGTGGAAGTGAGAGCGAAGGCGGACTGGGGAGTGACTTGGGCAGCGTGTACAGTCGGTACTCTTCCGGGTCCTTCTCGGCCTCTTCTATCCTTCCGCCCAGCAACGACTCGTTCGCCGACGCTTCTGACTGATTGAATCGCTTGCTCTGGTAGACCCCCTTGAACGACCGAAAGCTCACCTCCCCGCTCCGCTTTGTAGGGATATGCACTGGGATCGCCTCTGCAAACGAATACTTGACAACTCCCACATCCTGCACACCCCGCCTTCTTCTCCTTCTCTCCCTTCTCCCCCTCCCCCTTCTCTTTCCCCTGTCTTCTCCATTCGTTTAATTCTTGTATCTTCATTTCCTCTTCCTCTTCCTCCTCGTCTCCTTCCTTTCCCTTTCACTTCACTCTTTATGCTTTCCCTTTGGAATCTCCATTTATTTTTGTCCTTGGTGTTCCCTTTTCTCGTGTCATTTTCCTGCGTGGACTGGGTTTTTTTTGTTAGGACTGTCTTTAGTGTATTTGTTTTCCTCCTCGTTCGTCTTCCTTTTCCTTTTCTCTTCCTTCTTTCCTTTTGCCTTTTCCTTTTCCTTTTCCTTTTCCTTTTCCTTTTCCTTTTCCGTCTCTATTTCTTCTACTATCCTTAACCTTCTGTTTAATTGTTGCCCCCTCCGTGACTATCTATCTTTTATTTGTCAAGATATTAGAGTTTCCTCATGTGTTGTGTTTTTCATGTTCTGTCTCCGTGCGACATATATCTCGGTCTGATATGTATTTCTTGCTTATATTGTTGTGATGTGTATTTTGTTATCTGTCTATTTGTTGTATTAGTGTGTGTGTGTGTGCGTATGTGAGAACATCATTGTTTTTGAACCTCGTCTTGATGTTTGCTGTTTACTATTGACACCGCTAGTGTCGGTTTCATTTGTTTAATTTGTGTCATGCGATGTGCAAATAGCGTAAGAACCAAATGGTTCATTTCTATTCATTTAGAGATCTATAAATATATCTTATATATGTTATCTATATCTTCATTGCATCGATTCTATCTCTCAGCAGTGCGTCGTTGATCTGTCCTTGATTCTTTAATTCTTCAAGTAATGCAATCTATCTCTCTTAATTACATCTCTCTTAATTGCGTGTGTTATTGATCAAGGTAAAGAATTAAAAAATTAAAAACTTTAGTATTTATAGGTGCATAATCTCCGCGAGTAGAATCTCATAGTACACACTCGATATTGCATATATGTGCTCTCTCTCTCTATATATACACGTGTGGAGTACTACTTCGAAGCTGGTCTGAACATTTCGTTCAAATCTCCGTACCCCGCGTACTGAGCAAAGTTCTTCGCGGGTCGGCCTAGTGAGGCAAGGGGAAAATAGCACGTGAAACGACAAGAGAAAATGAGAAGGAAGAATAACGAAAGGGGTTAGGACTAGGGCTAGAATTGTGAATACAAACAACCTCTAACTTCCAACAAGAGCAAGGCAAATACAATGGTGTGAAGCGGTGCAATAGTGATAGGGAAGTTGTGCATGCATAATGGACTGTGTACGTGACCACGTGTGGGTGTGACTGTATGTGTAAGCGACTCAGCGTGGTAAGTAGGCAGTTGGATCGAGTGAGTGTACCTGCGCTTCCCATTCCGTTGGGTCCGAAGATTTTGTCTCTGTCGAATTCGAACGACTCGGAGGGCACGGGGAGGTTGTTTCTGCCGTATGTGCTGTCAGGTGTATATCAGAGCAGCAGTCGAATAGTCGGGCGCAACATGTCGTTGAGAAGGGTAGACAGAATCGATGGTGTGAAGACGCAACGCATAATCGTTAGAACTAGATCAAGGAAAGGAAGGGAAGTGGAGGAGTGAGTGAACAAGCTCAGCTAAGAGAGATGTAGAACCAACATAGGCAGGGACAGAAACGAGTATGGAGCAAATGAAAGTCATGTGAAGAAACGAGCAAGTAAGAAAGCATGAGAATAAGCCATGAAACACAGGAGGAAGGGCAGAAGGCAAGAAGGAAAAAAGATATGAATGAACGCGAGGCTAAGAGCTCCATTGGATGATGTATATGCATGGAGCGTTGGTGTTCACTCTGCTTACAGCATAGGGATCTTGGGTCCTTGGACTTCGTCTCCACTTGTGTTGACTTCTTTCTTTGCGGAACGACGAAGAATCCTCTCCTTCTCTTCTCCTTCTCCTGCTTCTTCTCCCTCAGCCCTCTGCTTCTTACGCTCCTCCTCCATCTCCTTCCTATAAATGTGAGGCAGGGAATCCTCCGATAGAGCCGAAGTCTTTTGATCGCCTGGAAACAGTGGTGTACGAAGTGAGGGGCAGAAGAAAGACCAGAAGGAAGTCAAATGAAAAGAAAAAAAAAGAGGGGGGAAGTGAGCAAAAGATAGAACAAAAAAAGAAGGGCAATAAAGGAAGAAACAAGAAAGGAAAGGGATAGAATAGAATAGGTAAGAGAGGCATGAGACAAAGGGTTGGGGATGAGCAAGAGGAGGAGGAGGGGTGGCTAAGCCAGCGTACCTCGTTTGCCTTTTCAGCTATCTTGTTGGCCTCTTCAAATGGATGCGTTAGGCGGAGGAAGACATGGAAGAGGAGGACTCGTTCGCTCTAGTGCACTAGCAAGGAGAGGGTGAGCATGGCGGAGTAAATAGGACGAGGGGGTTAGCAAGATGCAGAGAAGAGTACGCGAGGCAGAAGAAAAGGGGGACAGAGAAAGGAAACGGAGTCGGGGAGTGCGCTATGAAAGAGTACGAAATGCAAGCGTGAGTGAGCGTAGAAGGGAAGAGTGAGAAAGAAGAGTGTGTCTTGCCTTCCATCGCGAATTCTTCCTGCCGACCTCGCAGGATGCCTTGTTGATTTCTTTTCGAGGGGAGATGCAGTCCAGTCGTTGTCCTTGCTGTCCGCTCCTTCGCCCTGCGAAGATGAGGAAAGGAACATGCCCGAGTGAGCATTGAACTTCCTGGCTTTGATCTGCGAAGGGTCAGAGGACACGAGGAAGAACCAGGACGACTCGAGCCAGGATCCGAGGGAACATCGGTCATCCAGGAGTCTCTCGTGGGGCCAGAGGCACTTCTCAACACCTAATCCAGCTCTCCTCTCTCAAAGCCTTTGGGAAGAGGCAAAGAGAAACGGGGGCACAAGGGGGAGGGGGGAAGAAGCGAGGGAAGGGAATGGGAGTGGTCGGAAGGAACAAAAAGAAAGGGAAGGAGGACAGAAGAAAGGGGTGATCCAGAGGAAGAAGGAAAAGAAAGGAACAGAAAAAGAAAGGAACGAAAAAAAGAAAGGAAGGAAAAGATGCGCTAACAAAGAGAGAGTTCAGGGCAGGCAGACATGCGAGGCGTATGTCGTTGTGTTCGTATGGATCTATGTGTATGCATATGAACACAGACAGATACGTAATTGTATATGTGTGTATCTATGTATGTATATACGTATTCATATGTGTATGTATATGTTTATGTTTTTTTTTTTTTTTTTTTTTTTTTTTTTTTTTATGTATATGTATATGTGTGTGTGCACGTGCATATAATGTATGCCAGTGCCAGTCTCATTTTGTTTGGTTGCAACTGTCCCTACCACTTGTCTCGACTGTCTTTAGTATTTTGAGAGCATGTCTTTTTTCCTCAGACATCGCTTTGCCTCCACCGGTGGGCCAACATACTCATCATCCAGAATCAGATTCTCTCCTCCTCCTCTCCTCTCTGCCTCTCTTCTCTTCTTCCCCTCGTTCCCTTCTTCGCCATCCCCCTCCCTTCCCGCTTCTCTCAGCTCCATCCGGTCCCAGAGGAGACAGAATGATCCGCAGACTCAAGTACGACACCCCTCTTCTCTCACGCTCTCTTTCGAGCTCCTTCTCTCTCTTTCTCTCTCTCTCTCTCGCTCTCTCTCCCTCCCTTTCCTCCCTCCCTTTCCTTCCTCCCTTTCCTCCTTCTCTCTTCTCCTTTTCCTCTCCTCTTCTCTCCTCCATGTCAATTAGTGCTTTTGCGAGACTGAAGCTTAAAGAGACCGGAAGAGGAGAAGGAGTGAAAGACGACTTGCGGAAGAAAGCCGGGAGACGAGAGGGGGTGATGAAGTGGAGGTGGCAGAAGAAGATGGCAGAAGAAGAAGAAGAAAGGGAAGGGGAAATCGCTGGAGAAGGAAGTGTGGGGTGGAGAGTACTTCTGTGGATGCAGATGATGACTTGAACACGTTGGGAGGACAGTTTGGACATGTTGAATGATCATCATACGCCATCGAGACTGGTGCATGAAGGAGGAGTGGGAAACGGCAGAAGAAGCAGAGGAAGAGGATGAGGCGGATGAGGGCACGGATGAGGCCGGTCGAGGCGAGGACGAGTGAGTGGGACGGGGTTCAATGAGGTCTCTTCTGTGGACAGAAGTCCTTCCACCATTCCCTGCGCTCTCTTTCTGTCTGTGTCCGTTACTTCTCTGTTCTGGTTCACGTACGAATCAACTGTTAAGCACTCTCTCCATCTCCCTTCTCAATATCCCTCTCATCTTCATTATCATCTATGTGGCATTTCTCCCTCTCCCTCTCCCTCCCCCTCTCCCTCTCCCTCTCCCTCTCCCTCTCCCTCCTTCCGTCGCTCTCCCGCCTTTCTCCTCCACTCCTCTCAGTTGCATCTGCTCCGATCACCCCTTCTTTCTTCCCTCCTCTCCCCCTTCTCCTGTCCTCCTCCTCAGTATCCTCCTCCTCTCCCTTCCTTCTCTCTGTTATCGGAATGTCCAACACTCTCTCACTCTCTCCCTCCTCCTCTCCTTTGTTCCCTCTTCCCCGCCTCTCTCTCTCTCGGCTCAGACTCCTATCTCTGTCCCTTCTACGTTCGTTCCTTCTCTCCCTTTGTGCCCTTCCCTTCGCCTTCCCTCCCTCCTTCTTCCCCTCTGTCGTCCCCTTCGCTCTCACTACTACCCCTCCTCTTCTCACCCGTCGACCTGCTGACTCCACCCCTCCTTCTTCTCTCACGGCCCCTTTCTCTACTTCTGCTCCTGCTTCTGCTCCTGCTCACCTTCTTCCCCTGCTCGAGTCACTGTCACTATCTGAATCGTGTCCTTCTCCTAGAAGGGTACCTCCTGCTCCTCTTTTCTCATCCCTGTCTCCTCTTTCCTTCTCGATCTACGTCTGTCTCTTTCTCTTTCGCAGCTTCTGTCTCGCTCACCCATGAAGAACTAATTATGAAAGAGGGTTAAATAATTGGTGCATATGTTAGTATCATAATGGTCGAAGGTGCAATGTTCAACACAGGATGAAAGCAAACTGCAACATCTTCTGCTCTTCCTCTACCTTCAGATATGAGGTACTCAATAAACAATAAAAATGAATCATTTATATGTGTCAAACAACCTGTATACAGTTGATTTTTTTACGTTTTCCTGAATAATTATATGTGTAGAAGAGCGCATATAAGAAATATTTTGAGTAAGAGAAATATAAGCATGTATGAACCATGATAGATTTTTCCCAGATTTTCCAAATTTGAAAAGAGGCGGAATGGACACGAATGAATGAACATCGATGCTAACCTCACTGGCATATATTTGAACGTTGCACATATTAATGAATAATACTAACAAACAATACTCTTTTTTCTTTGCTACTCTGCATGCATACCAGGTAGTAATGTCTTCAAATGAACCCATTACGGCCATCCTTGTATGGATCTTGGAGTTCGCATCTTACCATGAGATCCACAGCATCGTATCTGCAGATCTCGTCTAATCAACGTTTCATGTCGACCATAAGGACTGCAAGAATACAGAGTGAGTGTTTTGGTGTATTGTTGGTCTTTATTTTGGTTGCTTGTTCTTTTCTCTTTTTATTTTCCTACTGGTCGTTAGAGTAGTTACAATCTATGATTTGTGTTGTTCAGTTGTTATTCGTTTCAAAATGTTGGTTGCATACTTATATGTTCATTTTTATGAGCATACGCATGACTATACTTTGAAATATATATTCTCTAATGAGTTCTATGGTACTGATACTTATTTCTGTATCTCTCCAGAGTAGCAAGAAGGTTTTATTGAACATCACAACGTCCAACTTTCTGCATCTGGTATCTAGTCCTGACGTGATCAGGTACTCCATAACAGAAATCCTGGGGTACTTAGACGCAATTGCCTGTGGTGGTGCAGACACTAGCTCGATGTCTGCTTTCTTCCTTCTTCAAGTGGAGTTGAAGGCAGTTGCATGCATCTTGAACTTGTCAGAAGACGTAGGCGAGGAGGAGTTCACAGGATTTAAAGAGTCGTTGGAGAAGTGGTTCGGAGAAAGGAGGTGGAGGAGCAGGGAAGGGCCTGTCTGTCAAGGAGGATGCCCGAAAAGAAGAGGGAAGAGAGGAAGAGGGAAAGGCAGAGCCAGAAGAAGAGCAATGCGAAAAAGGGAGGGGAGAGGAAAGAACAAGAAATCGAGCTCATCCCCTCTGGAACCGGGGAGTGTGGAGTTGTAGAAGGAGAAGGTGCAGATGCTAGGAAGATGACGAAGGGAAGTGGAGCTTGCGGAGTGGGAGGACGAAAGAGCATGGAGGGAGGAGGAGAGAGGGAGACAGACGGAGAGGGTTCTGTCCGAGCTACAGGGAAGATCTGCTCCTCTATCGCCCTGGCAGCCATCAGCGACGACAGACAATCAGTGCTGCACTCTCACTCAAACACGATGTGAAAGTCCCTCGTCTCTCTTGCTTTCTCCTTCTACAACAGGCCGCTAATGCACTCCCCTGTGTATCTGCTGTATTCTCTACATGCTATTCTTCACTTTTTTCTTCCCTTTCGTTCCCTGCCCTCTCCCGCCCCTTGCCTTTGTTCTTTTCCTCCCTTTCATTCTCCCCTTACACTCGCTCTCCCGTTTAACTCGTACTCGTCTTCTTCCTTGCCCCCATGTAATGTCTTTCGTTTTATTCATTCATATTTCCACTGCAGGAGAGAAAGGAAGAGCCTAGTTTCCTGGATAAAACCTACTCTTGTCTCCTTCCCACGCAGTGGCTCTGGGAGAATCTCTCCAGCCAACTCTCTTTCTTCCTCCTCTTCCTCTCCTCCCTCTTCTCCCTCTCCTGCTCCTCTGCATGATGTATCCCCCCTTTCTTTTGCTGTGTCTTCATTGTTGAACCCCTCCTCCATCGTCCTCTCCAACGCCTTGTATGGGGGGGGGGGGGGGGGGGGGGGGGGGGGGGGGGGGGGGGGGGGGGGGGGGGGGGGGGGGGGGGGGGGGGGGGGGGGGGGGGGGGGGGAGAGAGAGAGAGAATGAGCGGATGGGGAAGGGCGAGCGGGAGAAGGGAGAGAGGAGAAGGAGAAAGCCGAAAGAGAGCGAAGGCGAGAGAAGAAAGATGGTAAGGAAAGAGAGGGAGGAAGGAAGAAGAGCAGAAAATATACTACTGGACAATCGGAGGAAAGGGGAAGAGAGCGATCAGTCTCTGTACGAGGATGTGGAGGAGGGTTGAGCGAGGAGAAGGAGAAGGAAAAGGAGGAGGAGGAGGAGCAAGAGGAGGAGGAGGAGAGGCAGGGAAGAGCAGGGAAGGAAAAGAGAAGGGTGACGAGGAGGAAGAGGAGGAAGACGGTGTTCCCCTAGGATTAGTAGGGGACGTTTTTTGGGGTGGAAGGGTGGAGAGGGAGATGGAGAAGAAGAGGAGGAGGAAGGAGGACGAAGAGAAGGAAGAGAAAAGAGAACAGAGAAAGAAGGAGGAGGAGGAGGTGAAGGAGGATTGGAGAGAATGTTAGGAGAAGGAAGGAAAGGGGAAGGCAGAAGCTGAAAAAGAGAAGGGGGATGAGAAGATAAGGAAAAAGAGAACGATAAGAAGAGAGAAGGAGAAGGAGAAGGAGAAGGAGAAGGAGAAGGAAAAGAAGAAGAAGGAGAAGAAGGAGAAGAAGGAGAAGGAGAAGGAGAAGAGGAGAAGGGAAAGAAGGGTGGTTCTAAGGCCGACATCGATGTGAGTGCATGTAACTATATGTGTGTATATACATGAATGTACCAATGATCTCCTCCTCTCTTCCCCTATATTCTTGCCTATATCTTCGGTTGTTTCTGTCAACGTGTTATCAAAACTATCTAACCCCACTATGTGTATGTGTATGTGTATTTCTTAGGCTTACCGCTCCACTTTATCGGAATTCGTTTCGATTGTCCAGGACCCTCTCTTCTCTTCTCTCAAAGCTCACCTTCTAAAGAGGCGGAGGAAGGAAGAGCAGGAGGATGAGGGAAGAAGGAAGAAAAGGAAAAAGAGAAGGAGAAGGAGAAGGAGAAGGAGAATGAGGAGAAGAAGGAGAGAAGGAGAAGGGAAGAAAGGGAGAGAAGAGGAAAAGAAGGGAGAGGAGGGGGGAGCATAGACCCCTCCGAGTATCAGTTGAGTGAAGATGAGATCTCGATTCCGCCAACTCGGACTCGGACGATGATACTATCGCGAAGAGGAGGAGCAAGAGGGCGAAGCTTACGAGAAATTGTGCAAGGAACGAAGAGAGCAAAAGTGAGGCTCAAGAGAGATTGAAGGAGCGGGAGAAGACTATCGACGCTGGGAAGAGGGAATGTTAAATGATCGAGCGTTTCAAGACGAAGTCAACCCAGGTGTGAGGAAAGTGATAAACTCAACAGAAGATACTCGGTCTTCTCTTTCCCTGGTGCTTCCTCCTCCTTCCTTGGCCCCACCCTCTTCTTCCCTCTAATGCTCTTCTGCCTACTCCCCACCTTCCCCCATTCTTCCTTCTCCTCTTCCTCGTCCTCGTCCTCGTCCTCGTCCTCTTCAAACCTGAAGAGCGTCCCTTGTACGTCGGTGGGTCGTTGAGGAAGAGAGGGCGTCACAACACTTGGTCGGAGGAAGAGATCTCATGTCTCTGTGAAGGGGTGCGTACCTACGGGAATTCATGGATCGGAATCAAGGGAAGAGTTCACGTGTCTACTCAAGTATGAACCTCACCAACTCAAGGACAAGTACAGGAACATCTCGAAACGCATGTAGTTTCCAGTTGGCAAGGAGTGCAGAATATCAAGTGGGGGAGAAGGGGTAGAAAATGAGTCCAGTGGCTAGTTTCAAAATTTCTTATTAGGTATTTAGTTGAGTAGGAATTTAATTGGCAACTGGCAGGTGAAGGTTGGCCGTGTTTAGACCAAACGGACAAGTAGTATGCGTGCCTAGACTCTTTATACCCTTGACTTTACTCTCCGATTGTTACATTTGGTTTTGTTTATTTTTTACGTCTTATGTGTCCTATCTTGGTTTACTCTGATATTGTGTACTTTAGTTTAATTCTTCAATTTTCTTTCTGTTCTAAATGTAGTTGAATAAAGATAAAGCAGCAGTTCGTGTTTATTGTAGTAAGTATAGTCATGTTAGATCATGAAGTCTTTCCACAGAAATCCTTCCCACCATAAGAGCCAATGAGAAGGTGGTGGGTGGTAACGGAAAGGATCGCGGAGGGCGAGCAAGCGAGGGTGGATGATCTCAGCTTCGTCCTTGTGGATTACAAAATGCATCTCTCCCTGGCGTATGTATCAGCAATGCACGTCCGAAGAGAAGGAGGAATAGGATAATACGAAAACATAACGAAGAAAGCCTGATTTTATAATCACACTCCCACTCTCTCACTTCTCCTTTCCCTTCGCCGACTTGGGCTTGGGTGCACTCGCCTTCCCCTCTAACACTTCCTTGAGCGTTTCATACGCAGCGTTCACTGCCTTGAACATCTCTGTAGCCCTCGCAGTGCGCTAGATCAGTGGGTAGATAAGTGTGAAAAGAAAGAGAGAGAGTAAGAGAGCGAGGGAGGACGAGAGATAGATATAGGGAGACAAGAGAGTGACATTGGGAGGCAGATCTGTAGAAAACACGAAGGATGTTAGTTATGTTGTCCTTATACACTTGAATCTACTTTTTACGGTCATGCCCTCCGCTCGTGTACGCATATGAATGAGCAATGCCAGAGTAGATTATCCAACTCGACTCATACGCACTGGTACGCTGGAACATGTGCTGAAGTGTGAGTATGATAGATGGATGCATAGCTGTCTAGCTCACGAGTGCGTATGGGGGGTGGGCTAAAGGAACGAACGACAGGAAGTGAAGACAGGAGGAGACAGGTAAGAGAACGGGAGAAAACCTACCTCTACGTCGGAAGGATCTTGTTTGTCCGGGTGAATCTTCAGCATTGCCCTTTTGTAAGACCTCCCCACTGCGTTGGCATCGGAGTTTGGGGGGAGGTACAGGTCGTCTAGGGTACAGCGGAGAAAGGGGAAAGAGCAAGAAATTGGCATGAACCACATGAAGGAAGGGGGTGCAACGAAAGACAAAGGGAAGTGAAGCAAGTGATATTGTTAATAAAAATGGCATATCGGTGTGTATAAAACCAATGAGATAAAAATGTTGTTTTCGAATACTCAAACAGATCTGTGCATAAGATGGACACGGTAAGACGTCAACAACAACCCTGAATCATGCATGCATGTCGGCTCTTCTAGCTGATCCCATCATAGTGCGCTGCTCGAATGAGTGTATCCCACATAGTCCCTGCATAAATCAGGCAGAAAAAACTGTACCTCCTTTCTTCACGTTGTGGATTTTATGCAGGGACTATATTGGGATACACTCATTCGAGCAGCACCTCCAGGATCAGCTAGAAGCCGACAATGTGCATGCATATTCAGGTTGTTGTTGACGTGTCTCATCTTATGCACAGATCTGTTTGAGTATTCGGGGGTCTCATTGGTTTTATACACGCGATATGCCATTTTTATTATTCCCTTGTCACCGTTACTGTGGTTCATGCCAATTTCTTGCTCTCCCCTTTTCACCTAGACATTTTAACCTCCCCAAACTCCGGTCTCGCAGTGCTCCCAAAGGGCAATGCTGGGAATTCGCGGGATAGAGCTCCGACGTAGAGGTGATTTCTCCCGGATTTCTACCCCTGTCTCTCCCTCTGTCTTGTCGTTCGTTCAGCAGCCCACCCCCACCGCGCTCGTGGCAACTATGCATCCATCTATCATACTCCTGCTTTACATGTGCGGCTCGCTCGTATGAGTCGAGTTGGATGTCCCACTGCAGCATGCATTCATATGCGTACACGAAGTGGCGGCGACTGTAAAAAGTAGATTCAAGTGTATAAGGACAACATAACTAACATCGCTCGTGTTTTCTACGATCTGCCTACAGCCTTGTCTCCTGCTATCTCTCGTCCTCCCTCGCCCTCTTACTCTCTCTCTCTTTTCACACTATCCTACACCCGCTGATCCTGGCGCACTGCGAGAATACAGAGATGTTCAAAAGACGACTTGCGGCAAAATGAGAACACCGAAATGTTAGAGGGAAACTTGGTAAGCCCCGGCGAAAAGAGAAAAATGAGATGGTGACGATAAAATCGGAAGCCAACTC
>JAWNMU010000072.1:0-110752 GCA_035043665.1 Drosophila quasianomalipes
TTTTGTTGTTTGATCTTGAGTTTCTGAGCCTTTTCCAGCGCCTCTGCCTCGACGGCATCCTTCTCTGCCTTTCGGAGCCTCTCTCTGACCTTCCTCCTCTTCCTATCGGAGCTCTCGATCCAGACTCCGTTGATCTTCCTGCTGTCGTTATCGAGGCCTTTCCTTCCATCGATGATCGATCCCCTCTGGTACTCCTTCTCGTCCTCTCTTCCGTCGTAGCTGAAGAAGTCGAAGACCTGCAGCACACCCTCCTTGATTCTGATCCCCATTCCCTCCTCTTCCCACTCCCACAACTGCTTTTCGATCTCTTCCATTTCTTTTTGTATCTCGCCCACAGACTTTT
The DNA here is from genome assembly GCA_035043665.1 of Drosophila quasianomalipes. Taxonomy (NCBI): domain Eukaryota; kingdom Metazoa; phylum Arthropoda; class Insecta; order Diptera; family Drosophilidae; genus Drosophila; species Drosophila quasianomalipes. The sequence goes on from JAWNMU010000072.1 coordinate 344, forward strand.
CTGCCCCCGCCTTCGTGCTCCTTCTGCCTCCAGACCTTCTGTATCCACTACCTCCAGGCTCCTCCCTCTTTTCTCCCTCGCTCGACCCCCTGTCACTGCTGGTGTTGCTCTCTCTGTCTGCGTCTTCCTCGTACCCACAGTCATCATTTCCAGTGCTCCGCCTTCCCCCAGGGTCCTGCTCATCTTCCTCCTCCAGACCCTTCTTCGATTGCACCCTCGAGCCCAACTTCGTCCTCCTTCACTTCGGATAGAACCCCTGGGAAGGTGGCCAACTCCAGCACCCCTGCGCTGAAGTACAAGTACCGGAGAAGAGGCAGGGGAACAAGCGAGAGCGAAGAGGGGAAGTTCGCCTTGAAGCAGTAGTCGCCAGTATTCTTACAGATGTTAATGAGTGCGTCTTCGCTTGCCACCGTCCTCTCAGCCTTGTACTTCTCGATCGATTTGAGCAGAGTCTTTCTGTAAGTGCTGAATATATTTCCCTTGTACATGGAGCTGAGGCACTCGACCTGTGCTTCGTGTATGTTGAGTCCGGAGAGAAGAGCGACCATCCAGATCACGACAACTCTCTCGGTGAGGCCTATTCCTGCGTCGAACACCCACTTCTCCGTCTTCTTCTGCCCCTGCCTCTCTCCTCCCTCTTCGCATATCATGCACCCGCATGGCCTCGATCTGCCCGCCTTCCCATTGCGTTTGTCTCTTCCTCTGTTGCTTCCTCTTACGATATCCCTCGCCATGAGTTCTCTCTCGTGCATCACCAGGTCATGTCTGATCAGTGAGAGCACCAGCTTATGGGTAGAGGAGGAGGAGAACCCGTAGATCACACTCTTCAGCGTGTCAGCGTGTGTAACCCTGAACAACCACACCATGAAGAGGGATATCGGGAGAAGGATCGCGACGGTGATGAACATGATCGAGACCTTGGCGAGGAGTAGCTGAGGATATCCGAAGAAGATCCCAGAAATGGCGAAGGAGGAGAGGACGAGGACCCACGCAATGGTGAATCTGGATGCGGAGGAGAAAGAGTCTCTATTATCCCGGGTGATTGGAGAGAGGATCAGGTAGTCGTCTGTGAAGCCGTCTTTTATCTTCCTCAACAAGTCATAGATGAAGTTAGCGTGCTCTTCCATCACCACATCTTGTATGCTGCCTTGCGTGGCCTCGTTGGGCTTCGCGGTGGAACATTCAGTTGAGGTAAAGGGAGAACCAACGCTGGTGCTGGAGGACTGACGAAGGCCAATGGGAGTGAGGGGAGTGGGATACGACCCAGAAGAGGCAGATGACTGCTTCGACGAGTCTTGGGAGGAGGTAGTGGATTGTCGGGAGAAGGAGGAGGCTGTGGATTGCTGGGTGGCGGAGGAAGCAACGGATAGCCGAGCGAGTGAGGGTGGAAGGGGTTTGAAGGCGATCGAATCTTTCGAGGAAGAAGCAGTGGAGCTTCGGTGGTCAGAGGGACGGTATATCGGGGGAAGAGAGAATGAGGGGTTGGAGTAGAGTGCCGAAGAGGATGAGATGGGCGCCCTTGGGTTAGGGATAGGGCCACTCTTGCTTCCGTTTATCGTGAATTCATTGCTGACCCGTTCTGAGTCCGAGGGAAAGTCGTCGATTGCTCTTTGCTCGGCGAGGGCTCTGAATGGAGCAGAGGAGTACGGGGAAGGAGAGTCAGAGGAATAGGGAGAGGAAGGGTCAGGAGAGAAGGGAGTATTGGGCGTACTGGGAGTACTGGGAGTTCTATCGAGCAATCGAAGAGCATCGATAGTAGAATACTTCGTGTACTCAGGGGAAACTTTTCCCTGAGAGAAGGAGGGCTGGGAGAGGGAGGGCTGGGAGAGGGAGGGCTGGGAGAGGGAGGGCTGGTCTAGGGCATTTATAGTCAACACAACAGAGTTCCCCATTGACTTCTGCGAGGGCCTACTTGGCTCAGTGTCCCTCTTAAGCGATCGGCCGAAGCTCTGCAGAATGAGCATGTCTTCGTATGTGAGGTCACTGTGCTGGAACCCGTTGTTGTTGTCGTCGTTCTGGTCATCTGCTCCATAGAGTTCTGTCCATTTGGGGTAGTGCCTCTTCCACTGCAGAGAGAGTGAGCCCACTCCCTGGATGTTCTTGCTCCTGTCCACCAACGCGAATATCACGATAAACAGGAAATACAGTCCCAACCACACTCCGCAGATTATCAGACCGGTTGGGTGCTTCCGGATATTTTCCAAAGTAACATTGCTAAAGTCCGAAGGCTTCAAGGGAGTTCGTGAGGGGTTTGAAGTGCGGAAAATCGGATGGAGAACATGGTGAGGTGAGTACATTCACAAACAGTGTACTCATCGGTGGACTGAGCCTCATTCATTGAGCAGCCTTCTCTCGAGAACGAACCCTCGTCCTCGTCCCAAAACTCACAGAAGCGGATAATGGAGAGGTCGTTCATTTTGGAAGAGGCAGTGAGCTCTACCTTGTCATGGGGAATTTTGATCGAGAAGAAGGTCCCAGAACTAGCAGTATCGAACTTGAGGGAAGTGTACTGTGCAGAAGTGGAGGACGAGGACGAGGTAAAAGAAGACGGAGTCAAAGAGAGAGTAGGATACGACAGAGGATTTAATGTCTTGCCTAGATTTGATACTTCGCTGTCCCCAACAGATGATTGATGGGATCAGCTAGCACTAAGGAACACTGATGTTTCCAGCTTGTAAGATACGACATCGAGAGAAGTGACAGACGAAGCTTTCGTGTTTACGAGAGAAGATAGGACGTTCAGGGGGAATTGTCACCTTCTGATCCATTGCTGAATCTCCACGAAGCCATGAGTTCCATGCCATCAGGAAGAGCTGGAGGAAGGAAGAATGTGAATCAGAAGAGGGAAAGTGAACGAGGAGCCAAGAATCGTTTGAGAGGAGTAGCTCTTGAGAAGAGGAGAAGGAGTGAGGAGTTCTCCTGCTTAAGAAAGAACTCTGAGGTTAGGCGTCCCAATCACGAGATGGAGTGGACTCTGGCTGAACTGAGTGGCTAGGGAAGGAAGAGGCAATGAGCTCAATCTGAGTAATTATTAATGTTTGGAAGAGCATCGAAGAGAGAGCGAGCGAAGGGAAAATGGACTTGTAGTAGTCTACCGTGTATGTGATGATTGGAGATGGAGAGAATCAGTTGATGGAGGCCGATGCATCTACTCTTCGTGAAGGGCTGCTGGGGAGAAACGTTCATCGAGGGACTTGAGACTGCTCCACCATCACAGAGAGGAGGAACTCTGAGAATGATGGGGACGAAGAGGTCAAGAAAGAGTTGAGATCGAAGATAGGTGGAGTTAGCGGATGAGCGCAGAGGAGCTGTTGGAAACAGAGGACGACTGGGGCCAGAAGTTGTTCTTTTGCTCAGAGGAAGTGAGGATGATCCCTATGATCTCCAGCAAAGTCTCAGACCCAGCGGTGGTGGAGGATGTGGAAGGGATGGTGGAGGAGAACTCAGCTGCTGTAACAAAGACCCATACGCTGACCTCCTCGACATCTGAGAAACAGACACCAGGAGATTCTGAGCCTTCAACACATTGACTACCTGCTGCAGCAACAAGACTGCTAGCAGTGGCAGATGATAGAGTGGACTGTGCAGGGACTGCTTGATCCAGGAGAGTGAATGCATCTGGCATTCTGGCTGGCATTCATCTTCTGACTCAGGTAATTCAGTTCTAGAAGGTATTTCGACGAATCTCTGGCTCAGTGCGGAGTAGAACTGAAGGGTGGAGGGAGGGGGGCGTAGGGTGAGTAGTAAGCGTCGAGGATGAAGTTGATCGCTGCCCTTGCGTTCTGGAGAAAGGGATTCACCCCGGAGCTAGCGGTGAGCTTGGAAGAGATGAAGAGCGTTACAACTGCATTGTAGTAGTCATCCGCCAGAAGTATAAGGAGTGCTGCTAGCGAATAGAACTGTTGGTATTGTAATCATAGAATGGGAACTAGCAGCGAAGAGGGCTTCACTACCATCGGTGATAGAATAGATATGAAACGTACCCTAGCGGAATCTGATACTCTCCACTCGAATCTGTTTCTCATATCCGTTGTTGGGATCTCCTGGAGAGAGGGTGAGGTACTGGACAGGAGGAGGGAGAGGCGATGGAGAGTTCAGTGAAAGAGGATAAGGAAGAAGTCCACTCGGTCCAGCGGTAGTTGATGGAGGACAGGGAGGAAGGGTCTGATCCCGAAGTAGACCACCCCGCACACTCACCCACCACTGAGCTATCTAGTGCGGGTATTTCCACGATCTCCTCCTGAGTTGAAGGAGGACAACGAGGGGTTTGAGAGGGACGATATGCTGCAGTATCCCGTGGAGGGAGGGGCTTGCACGAAGAAGGAGACGACAGCTGAGCACAGCTCTCCTGGCAGAGGGCTTCCAGGAGCAGATGCCTGCAATAGCAGAGGGGGAGAGGGGCCACCCGTCAGCTGTCGTGTTCTCTGCTGCAAATAGAGACACACGGAACGAGTACCTAGTCGCTTGGGCGTGAACACGTTGGGCAAGAAGAAGAGATCACAGGGGAGGTGACGGAGGTAAAGGAAGACAAGCTGACCAGGGTTAGAGAGGTCGAAGTTCCTGGAGTCAGAAGTCCAAATAAGGGAGTAGGGAGAAAGGAGGCTGTTGGGATTGAGGGACTCAACAAAGGAAGAAAGAGAAAGCGCGGATGTGGGAAGAACAGTAGTGGAACGCAGAGGATCAATGGACACCTTGTACAGAGATGTTTGCGAAATAGAAACAAGCGAGGGCGCAGAGGGAAGGGAGCCTCTGCTGCCTTTCTGAACGTACAAGGTGAACACCATCTGCTGGAGAGCAGGGGAGGCGACTACGGAAGCAGACGACATGGCGTTGATCTTTCCCAACACAGACACGATGTCTGTATAGGAGAACTGCAATGATGAGAGCGAGGAGCTGAAGGGTTGTGCGAAGAGGAGGTCCGAGGAGGAGGCAGCGGGGTTGAAGGTGGAAGAGGTAACGGACGAAGGGGGAGTAAGCACGGGAGGAATGAAAGAAAGGATGTCCGAGAGAGCGAAGCAGGGCTGGAGAGAAACGGAGAGGTAGCAGCTCCATCTGAATGCTAGCCCTGCTGACTTTGTCTGTGCGGGTGCGTCTGGGTCGAAGGAGGAGTCCCCAGAGAGACCGAGAAGGGCCTTTCCTGAGTCCAAGTAGTCTGCGAACGCTTCTTTGTCCACTGAGACGGTGGAATTTCCCCCAGTGATGACAGCGGAGAGGGGAGAGGAGAGTACGACGAGGGTAAGAGTGGTCGACACGGATGAAGAAGAGGGATTTGACAGGAGGTTCTGCACGAGCAGAGCAGTGAAGACGTAGGTCTGGCCTGGCGAAAGCACGTGCCGGTCAATCGAGAGGGAGTTCCCGATCACAGTGAATGACGCAGAGTTTCCATTCGACTGCTTCCAGGACAGGAAGCAGACTCACCTCGTCCTCTTTGTAGGAGGGGTTACGTAGAGCAAGGGCTTGGACGAGAACAGGAGAGGAGGAGTACACGTAGAGGGTGTCGGGGGAGGAGAGAGAAATGGAAGGCAGAGCATTTGCACTCGAGGAGACTTCTTTCCAAGTGCAGTTTCGAAGTCCCAACCAGTTGGAAACGCAAAGGGAAAGGTTGTAGATGTTTCCAGGGGGAAGGAGGAGAGAGGCGGAGGAGGAGGGGATGTACAGTGTGGAAAGCACTCGGGGGGACTGCGTGGAAGAAAAGGGAGTGGACGAGTTGTAGGGGAGAAAGGATTCTATGTAGGAGGAAAACGCAGAAGAGAGGGACTCCGAGAGCGACTGCTGGGAGGGGGAAAGGGGCAAGGACGAGGAAGAAAGCGACAGAGACCAGTTGTACGCCAACTGCTTCCCCATCCCCCCTGTAACCGACGATATAACAGAGAGAGAAGAGTTGGCAGCTACATTGGAGTGGACGACAATGGTAGCTTTCACACTGGAGTCAGCTGAAGAGGAGGAATCGGGTGAAGAGACGGCAGAGGAACTAGAAACGGAGACGATCACCGATGTTGCACGCATTGAGACAGCGGTGATTCCTGCCTCTTGGAACGCAGAGATGACCCCTCCTTTGAAGAAGAGGTAGGTTGAGGGAGAGAGGGGAACCGTGGGAGAGAAAGAAATACGGAACTCTGAGGGGGACGACCAGAAACATCTGGGCTCAGAGTTTTACGGAGGAGGAGGGATATAAGGATGTAGGGGTGAAGAGTGAGAGAGACTCACTTGCCAGGACAACCTCACATGTAGCGGCAGAGGGAGCATATGATGAGGCGGCAGGGGAGTGGGGAGAGTTGGTGGCGGTTGAGAAGGATACTGATATGTCTGAGCCTGAGTGTTCGAGAACTGCTGACGTGACTGAGGGAGCAGAGGCAAGAGTTAACAGATATAGACACCTTTGATTGCACCAATAGAGGAGAGGAGACTTCTGAAGAAGGAAGACACTACTGACCGAGATAGAGAGGGTGAGGTTGGAGAGGGAGCATGAGCTGTTGATAGAACTGAAGGTGAGGGGGAAGTATCTGTCTGAGGAAGAAAAGGGGGAGGGTAAGCTTTGTAAGAAGGAGAAGGACTGGGATGAAGACAGGTCTAAGAGGGGGCATGCGAGGGAAAGCTCAGAAACATCGAGCGAAGAGGAGGAGAAGAAGGTTCTGTCGCTGGAAGAGACCGATGAGAGCGAAAATGAGTAAGACGTGGAGGGGGGGAAGGCGTCTTCGGAGAAAAGAATACTGGGATGAGGAAGCTGGAGTATCCAGGTGAGGAGGGAACAATAGTCAGGTCCTCTGAAGGCAGGAACTCATCGAAGATGTTGACTGGGAGGGTAGTTGACACGGAGGCGGAGGAACCAGTGATCGCAAATACCTCTGCGCTGAGGGTGTTGAGGTCGTTGAGGTAGATTCCAGGTGGAAAGGAGACAGAGATATTAGAGGAAAAGGAGCCAGGAGGAACACTCACAGAAGTCAAACCGGAGGAAGAGGGGCAGAAAGAGGCGGAGGAAGACACGATGCACACTTGGAGAGAGGAAGAGTTGACGGAAGACACAAGGCAAGACAAAGAAGAGGGGGGAAGACACTCCGTCGCCCTCAATTTGAATGTAACAACCAACATCCGAAGGGTCAAAGGGGAGAAGAATAGGGACGAGGGAGGGAGAAGAGGTTGAGGAAGGGTCGGGAGAGGAGAGGGTGAGAACGAGTCGATCGCCTTCAACGAGGAGTCCTCCAAACAAGAAGGAGGAGTTGAAGGGGGAGGAGGGGGAACCCCGAATGTGGATGAGAAAGGGAGGAGGGGAGGGTAGGAGGGGGAGAAGCTCGAAGCGTGGGACTTGGACGATATCGATAGACGTGGCCGTGTCTCCATCCCTTAGCTCTGCGATGAGGGCGTATGTCGAAGAGGGGGAGTCTTCGTCTTGCACAGAGATAGAGTTCTGGACGAATAAGCTTCCCACGACGTGGGCAGAGATTAAGGCGGAGGAGAAGAGTGGGGGAAAAGCGACTGATATCGATCCGTCGCAAAAGGGAGTGCCTTGGAGTACCAGGACTTCATGGGAGAGCGAAGGGCTGACCGAGAAAGAGAAGCTGTCGGAGACGTTGTCGTACACCGCTCCGTTGGAGACGAAGGAGGAGTACTCTTGGGCGAGGGAGAGAGAGACAGGGACTGAACCCATTCCACACACACTAAGAGACATGAAGGGGATCGAGGAGAAGTTGAGGAGGAGGTTGTAGGAGGGACTGAGACCAGGAAAACTCAGCGATAGCTCGAAGGAGACGAGAGAGGAAGAACGAAGAGAGGAGCTGTTCGAGGACAGAGAGCCAGAGACGAGAGATGAAGAGGCAATGTAGGGGGGGACTAGCAGTGGGTCAGATGAGAGGAAGAGCACAGAGTCCCTCGCAATCACTGCGAGGGAGGCAGACAGGGAGGACATCGACGCGGAAGGGAGGCGGTCGGAGTAGATCGCGAAGGAGGAGAGGAAGGAAGGGTCCAACAGCAGGGACCGAGAGGAGGCAGCAGTGAGCTCCAAACGAGGAATGAGGAAGCAGAAGAGGGGAGTGGAGGAGGAGTCAGTGCCGAAGAACGCTGGAAGAAAGTCAAACTGAGAGGCGGGAGTGGGAGAGGAGAAGGAGAGCGTAATGCTAGTGCCGTGTGCGTCCTTGAAGTGAGCTCTGATTGAGTTGGGCGAGGGAACTCCGACCGAACACACTGACACCGAGTCATTGAGGTTGGATTCGTTGAAGAAGAGAGCTGTCGGTGCGTTGGTTCCCATGCTACAGACAGAAATAGTTTGGTTATCGAGGTTCAGCTCGACTCCCCACTTAGAGAGGGAGGAGATATCGACTGCTGTCATGTTCTGCGCCGGTTGCACTGACAGTTGCGCTGCCCCCTGCGCACAAGATAGGGCATTGTCACTGGCACAGAAAAAAGACCGAGCGGAGAAGACGTAGGAGTGGAGGAGGAGTCCCGAGAGGGAAACAATCGATCCCCTTGAGAAGGAACTAGAGGCGGAGCCCAACGAAATCACTCCGGCAGAAGGGATAGAACAAGAGGGGGACCCAGTGGGACTGATGCACTGCGCTCTTGAGGGAATGGAGATATCGGACGAATTGATTATCAAGAAGTTAGAGTACACCAACAGAGGGATTGAGGAGTTCCAGCGCAAGCTGAGAGAGAGGTTGGGGGATGACTGATCCTTCGTCGCCAACGGAGCAGACGACCAGACAAAGTCTTCCAGCTCTGGAGCCTTGAGGTAAAGAAAAGTGGGGGTGGCCGGGAGGTCGGAGAAACTCAGAGGAAATGAAGCATAAGTAGAGGACATGTTCACGTAAAGTGACGAGAGAGACACAGACACTGGCAGAGAGCTGAAGGGGGAGGAACGCTAGTGACTCCCACCAGCTTTACCAGGAGTGGGAATACGACATAGTTGTGGACATCAATACTAAGGCAAATGGAGTTACCAGCAGTGGTATAGGCAGTTGCAGAGGAGAAAACTTTGCGATCGGATGAAGAGAGCGATACGGCGTAGAGATCGGCGAATGAGCTCAGCGATTTGAACCCTTGCGTGAGGAAGCAGAGAGAAACATCAGATACAATAAAGCTCTGGGACATGTTGATTGTGAGGGCCGAGGGTGGAACGGCAGCGATAGAGAAGGAGGAGTCCCAAGCAGGAGAGTAGACGGGCGGGACCTGGATCATGGCGATAGAGGAGGGTATGTGGGAAAAGTTGACACCCATCGTGAATTTGAAGCTGGTGAGGATGAGGGGAACAGTGATATTGATTGAGTAAGGCAAGTGTTCAAAGCTAGAACCCGAGATCGAGAGGGTCCCGTTGACAGAGGTCAAGTCAATAGCACTCAGGTTCACTGCCCCTGAAAATATGTAGGAAAGGGCAACATCGCTTCCTCCAGTGTTCTGAACTGAGACGTTGAAGGATATAGGAGCGCTGTTCTTAAAAAAGAGGGTCATCGCGATAGAGGAGATAGTGAAAGATGTGGCTGTGAAATTGAACTTGAAGTAGGTTTCTCCCACGTCGATGAGAGAATCTGAGATAATGACATAGGGGTGGAGAAGCAGTTGCTGTACACAGAGGGACAAGTAAGAGTCCCAGTCGAGTAAGTCACAGGGTTCATCATGGCAGGGGGCGCTGACTGGGTGTTTCCGTACCATAGGTAGGGACTCCACGGACCGTAGTTTCCATCCGTGTGGACTACGGCTAACGGATACGAGATGATAGAACTGACCGGGGCGTTCTGTAGCGTAGTGCTGTTAAGATTAACTGTGAAATTGAAGCCCACTTTCGTCAAAACGATAGTGTCTTCGACTGGGATCCCAGTGGGTGCTTCGATCAGGCAGTTAGACTGCATCGAGGAGGAACCGTCCAAGAGACCAGGAGGTTTCCGCACTGATCTTCCAGTCCTTCAGGGTGGAGGTAAGGGATACAGACACCAACAGAGAAGACGTGGGGAGGGGATTGTAGAAAGAGATGACGAGTGGTCGTTGGAGTAATCCCAGGGGTCGTGAACATCACCGAGAGAGACGCGGGCTGATCAGGGATGTAGGGAGACCTGACATAGAGAGGAGGGTAAAAAGACCCGTAAAACGCACTGAAGGGTTGTCCAGAAGTCAGGGGGGCATATAGTTCAATCGAGTAGGAGACGGGGGCAGGAAGGGCAGAGGAGTTAAGGGTGACCTTGATTTTGTCGAAAATAATGGCTCCAGAGATGAGAGAGATGAGGTTGGTCACATCGACCTTGAGAGTAGTGCACTGGGATACCATCCTGGGGGGAAGATGAAGCTTAGGGGAAGAGAAGCACTACTTCTGTTCAAGAGAATGGATGCTGACCCAACCAAAGCTTGACCACTGCTGGAAATGCAGATGAGAGAGGCGTTGAAAGCTTTAGGAGGAAGACTAGAGACAGGAAAGAAGAGCTCCTTGATGTAAGTCATGTCCGCGGTGAGCTGGAGGTTTGATAGAGCTAGAGGAAAGGAAGGAAGGAGGAAAGAGAAGGTGAGGTTCTGGTTTTCAGACGGAAAACTTTCGTGGAAAATGACATGGCAGAAGAGGAAAAGAGCGAAGGCACAGCGAAGGAGGTGTTCCCCGATGAAAGGATAGTCCCCCACTTGGACGCTACGAATGCACTACTCATTTGATCATCCCAGCCGACGATAGAGGCCAAGGTTCCCGGAGATGCAATCTGTTTAGTAATTTCTCCCTCTGCGAGAGTGAGAGCACATACCACTCTATACGTCTTCCCTTTGCTGAGAGATACCTCAAGTAGGTCGGCGTAGCCGAATCCAAGGGAGGACGGGGTGTCTGCTGTAAGGTTGAGGAGAGGGTCGGACTGGACTCCAAACCTGGTGTTGTTGGTGACTATGGAGTGAGAGTATGATACTGCCTCCATCAAAACCCCGTCCTCTAGCACTGAACACGTCTTTAAAGGCATCAGGTTTCCATTCAATCGCACACCCAGGAACGAAGAGAGGGACGAGGGTGAGGCAGAGCTGGACGGGAGACTGGCGGAGAAGGAGACCAGGTAGCCATAGGGGTAGTCTTTGCTAGAGGCGTACTTAGACTTCACATTGTTGGTAGCTAGGTCAGACGAAGAAAGAGAGCTGAAGTTAGTGAAGGAGAATGAGAGGGAAGAGGCAGTGGGGATGGCACGGTGTATTCCTTTTAGAGAAGGGGACGGGGATGGAACTATTCTGCTGAGAGATTGAGACTATAGAGGTGGGAAGAGAAGTGTTTGAGGTAACTAGGGAGGAGACAAAGACGTTGGAGATCGTAATAGCAGAGGAAGGGGGCATGGGGGAAAACAAAGCAGAAAACCAATCATCCGTGAAGAAAGGAGAGAGATGAGATAAATCGGAAGTGGGCAAAGAGGAAATCTGGAGAGTATCTACCAGCATTACTCTATCTTCCCAGTCTTTCCCTAGGGGGTAAAGGGTGTATCCCCACGAGTGTTTGGCTTCGTAGAGCGAAGAAGAAAAGAGTGTACACAAGAACCAGAAGAGCACGAGGCAGTGGAGGAGGAGGTGAAGAAGAGGGAGGGACGAGAGGGATCGTAGGTGGGAGAAAAACGTCGAAATAAGAGAGGGGGAGGAGGAGTTGAGGACCAGAGAGAAACTCTTGGAGAGTAGGATGGGCGCAGAGGCAGTTAGGAGAAGGGACACATTGTTGAGGTCTCCGAACAAAATCCCAGAAGAAGAAGGAGAAGAAGGAGAAGAAGCAGAAGACAGAGACACCGAAGCGTCGGATGGGTACACCGTGAGGAGGTTGGCGCCGGAGACAGATGACCGAGAGACGAAGAAAAGGGACTGGGGAAGAGTGGAGGGGTCGGTGGGGAAGCAGTCCCTTCCTTCGCAGAAAAGAACAGATGCTTGATCGAGATTGAGTTTTTCCCTGTGTTGTTAGAGGGAGTCAAATCCTGACAAAGTCAGAGCCAAGGGGAAGTAGAGCACATCGTTCCACTCCACCTTGTACGCTGACCCTACAAAGCACTCGTCTCCGTTCAAGTTCCCTGATCCACCGTAACAGAGGTATGTGCCATTCCCAGAAGAGGAGGAGTAGGAGAAGGAGGTCATGGAACTAGGGTCAATGCGAGCGGAAACAGTGCGGTGGACCCCCTGATCTTTGGAGGACATAAACACCGAGAGAGTAGACAGAGAACTCACATCCGCTCCGGAGAATGAGACGTAGATCGCATCCACGTATGCAGAGAGAGAGGATGCGGGGAAGGAGAAGTCGGGGGCCTGGGAGACAGAGACGTTCTCTCCTATCGTAGAGTTCATGAAGGAAGATAGAAGGAAGTCGAGATCGGAGGAGAAGGACCCAGAGGAAGCAAGGGAGGCAGAGTTGTCAAGAGAGGCGTTCGCGAGCAATGCGAGTCCCACCAATTCATTTAACGATTGGAACGAAGATACCTCTAGCGGAGCACCACTACTGTACAATGTGTACACCTTTGCTGTATCAGAAACAACCTTAGTGTTGTCGATGCCATTGACCATCTCCAGATGACCATTTCCATTATTTTCCTTGTTCTCCACCTCCTCTCGTCGTTCAGAGACCTTAAATGGCACACCTGTCAAAAGGGTTGTCTCTAGGGATGCGTTCACATCAGAGAAAGAAGCATATATTGCTGTTGCAGAAGTAGGAGAGAGGATGAGGATAGAGGCCTCCCCTGTCTTGACGGAACGAGAAGAATCTATTGCGTTGCATTCACCTCTGTCCACAAACAAAACATCATATAAACTGACGCTTCCCTTGGAATCTTCATAGTAGAGACAGTCACGAACAATGGAACCGCTTAAGCGAGAAAAGTTGACGTTCGAACACGAAAGGCTTTGCAACAGAGGAGAGGCTGCTACGCCTTGCGTATTCAAACTCACATCCATCCATTCGTTTTTTTCAATCACGACAGACAAGAAATAAAGGCTACTACCAACATCTATGCTACATGTTGGGTGCTTGCCTGAAACAGCTGTAAGAGGGATCTTGAATCCTAAGTTGTTTGCCTGTACTTGATTGAGCATGGCAACCTCGCTATGCAATACTAAGCTGGTACCATTGGCTGAGGAACAACTATTGACAGTTAGTACATCCATTTCGCAATTTGCGAACGCAGCTACCAAATATAATATTAAACATACAAAAACTTTGCGTGGCCAATACGCCATTGGGCCTGTGCGGTAACCGCTTTCTGCTTGCAAACAGGCCAGAAATAAAATGAAAAGTCAAAATAATAATAATACACACATTAATACTAAATGAAGAGCTAAGAAATAAAACATGTTCGACAGTTTCTCTTTCAGTCAAGTTGTTTTGTTACATTTGTCTCAATCATTGCACAGCATGCCCATTACTAATGTACGATTACGTCATGAGTATTTGACGAGAAAACAGAAATTTTGAGGACATTTTTTTCTTGACACTGCGATGCTAATTTGCAGACAAAATGTAGCAAAAATATGTATTATAAAAGAGCAAAAGACCAAAACTGCATTTAAAAAGCAAAGGAAGAAAGGCCTTCGAGCATGTCCACAGTTATGTATTAGATATACACGGTATACTATTAGATGAGTGAAGTTTATCAAGTAAGAAATAAGACAAAAATCTTTTGACGGAGCTAGCATTTTTATTTCTGTGGATCAGAAGTTTGTGACTACGGGAGTGGTATTATACAGTGTATATAAAGCGATAAAACAACGAACCACATAAAATTTAAGGGAAATTCTTACCGTATTTTAGTATATATACATCGGAACAATGAAGATAAACCACCACGTTTCAACAAATTATAAAAACCTTTTTCCGTGATGCAACTATAACAATCTATTCTTAGATTCTCAACTTGATCGGTTCATTTCTTGTTGACAAAGCAGTCATTACTTAGAGATGCTCGACAGAGAACATCCATGAGCTACGTTCTGTAACGCATAAATACAGATAAAGACAAATTTACTGTAAAATTCCAAAAATATACGCATATAACCCATACACCCAAACACACTATTTATTTGTAAGGCTTTATATTCGTTAATTGTTCAACTTTTTACTACTCTGGTATTTCACCTAAATTTTTGCTCACAAAAATATTGAACCACAATATGATGCAATAATACGCAAAGGAGTATTTATTTTCTTTTCATATTTTCACAGGGAAATAATATTGATGATATAATTAGGCCACAACATATTTTCCTAGTTGTCCAATCTATATTGAATTTTGAATACGTGACTAAAGAAAAGTATATATATATATGAATCAGATTCTTTTGCATTTATTTCCCCTGTCATTCATCTGATGACATTAAAGCATCAAAGGCTACCCCGATTTGACAACAGATTTTTGACATTTAGGAAAATTAATTTTTGTGCGACACAATGTCACCCTAATCGTATGCTTAATGGATACAAAAATACAAACATGCTATTTGTGGGAATGATTTTCAAAATAAACGACTTCGATGGGGTTTGAACCCATGCCCCCGAAGGGAGGTGATTTCTAATCACCCGCGTTGACCACTTTGCTACGAAGTCTAGTATCAAGTGTAGCTGGCGGGCATTGATCCCGCTGCCCCATGCATGCTAAGCACGTACTCTACCATTTGAGCTACAGCCACTTTCGTGAAAATCTGGACTAACACAATAAATATAATTTATGGGTATCTATTTAGTTCCATATTTTATTTCAGTGGCTACGAAAAAACAAAACAGAGGCTCTATGATAGATAAGGACAATTTTTTTTTTTTTTTAACTGGCAATTTATTGAAAATAAAAGCCCCTAACAACGTCACTATGCAGTACTCTTCCAAAGGATAGAAAAGTATGAACCGCCTTGACGGGGGTAATTAAACTAACCAAACCAAAGAATTATCTACCAAACGGACGTTGATAGCAGCACACATAATACATACATGTGCGAATCAAAAACAAACCAAACACGATAAACATCAAATATAAGTTGGGAAAGATGAGGCTCAACGTAACCAGCAAGCAATCAAACAAGCGAACACACAAGCGAGCAAGCAAACGAACGAACAATCAATCAAACAAACAAACATGCAAACAAACAAACAAGCAAACAAACAATGAAACAAACAAACAAACAAACAAACAAACACACACATAACATAACATACGTGCATATCCAAAACATAGAACATGGGGACACATATGAACGTTAGAGTAAAGTTTCCCAAAAATATAAAGAGCAGTCGTGAAGGAGAATTAAAGATACGCAGGTGGGCATTACAAATGCATAGACGAACCCATCCTTTGGTTGGAAAGATAGGGAGGAAAACCTCCAAAGCAAACAAACATACACAAATTAAGCATATACAACAAAAGTAGGCTAGAAAAAAAGGATGCAACTATGAGAGGCACGCAGGTACACAGGCAAGCAAAACATTCACGCAAAAAATAAAAAACTCTCATAGAACAAATCAAAGGTGCAAGCGAACAAACAAAACATATCAAATGAAACAAACAAACAAAACAAAGCTCTATGAGTCACGCCTCCGCTTCACTTCTCTCTCTTCCTCCCTCTCTACTTCTCTACTCGACCGTTTTTCCTTGGAATGCGGTACCGCACTCTATCCGTCGAACGCTCAGCTCCCTCAGCAAAACCTTCTCTCACCACCACCTCACTCTCCACTCCTACACCATCCAGTTCCATAAGAGGAAGCTCATCAGCCAATTGGATAGAAGGCACAGAGAGAGGCGCCTCTGCGATACAGTCATCCCCCACCTCTTCTACTATGGGACAACCATGCAACATGGATGAGGTCTCGCAGACTGACTCCTCCCCCTGCGCCAATCGAGGAGCATCAGGGGCTGGAAGAAAAGATAATGAGTTCCTCTCCTGGGCAAATACATTCAGGGAGGAAACCCCCAATGCCTCCTCAGAACTAACCTGATCTATCCCAGGTCTCGAAGCACCACCCGAGGCAACCTCGCCGAAGACACCATTGCCGAAGCCACCACCGCCATCTCCACCGTCGTTGTCTCCACTCTCGCCAATCACCAACCCGGTAGCCCTCCTCACACGTTTTTGTTTACAAATTGTCCATACACGTTGGAGATGGACGTTAGCCGCACGAGCCAGCTTAAGAGTCTCAACCTCCATGAGCACTGTGAGACGTCCCGAGGTGAGGGATCTCCGAGATGCGATGGGGATATTCTGAAAGGGGGATAGCAGACACTCGCACACCACGTGGTTCCACTCGTCAGGAATCATCTCCGACTCGCAGTAGATGCACTTGCTGGCATCGATGGATGAGAATGTCACTATCTTGATTCTCCTCAGAACACCCCTGCACCCAGTACTGATCCACAACAAATTCGGGAATATCTTACAGTCTCCAGGAAACATAGATTCATACTTCTTCAGCCACTGGTATCCAGAGGGAACTCCCAGTGAACACCACTTGGCCAAAGACGTGAACTTGGACTTTTCCTTCGCGATCAACAATTTGAGAAAGAAAAAACACTGCTCCTTCACTCGCGCCTTCTTCTCCTTCATCAGCTCTCCCGGAATTCTTCGGATCATAGCCCAGAACCATCCGCCCTGGACCAATTCCGGAATATCCTCCCTCGTCACGTACTTCTTCTTCAAATGCAAATATCTAGTTCGGATCTGTGTTTGCCACCACTCCCCCTCTTCCTTCAGCCACCTGTTCCACACCGGTACCCGCATACAAACAGACAGGAAGTAGGCCCGAATCTCCGCTGGCATATGACGGAAGGCACTGAAGAGTGCCAACCTACTCACTGCGCTAGACTTGAGCCCCGTCATTTCCTTCAAGATCTTTCCGTAGATACGGTCCACTGCATCCCTGGAGCGCGCAGACAAAGGGAACACCCCCAGTCCATACTCCACCACCGGACACACTGCACCGCGAAAACTGAACACGAGCATACAAAGGAATAGTCTCATTTAATAAAACTCTCTTGTTGATCGCAATCACTTTTTTCATTTTCTCCAATCTCGACGAAATGGCTCTCTTCCCCGTCAACGCTGAATCCACGTCAACTCCGAGATAGACATAATGGTCCACCCGAGGGACAGCGTCACCGTCCCACGTGTAGAACCTCTGGTTATCTTCCTTCCACTCCTCAAACTCCCTCGTCACCCTCATCACTGCAGATTTCTTCGCACTCACCACCATTCCGTTCCTCGCCGCCCATCTCTTCACCGTCACCCAACACTTCTCCGCCTCCTCCTTATCCCAGCACACGCATGCAATGTCATCAGCAAAGCCTAAACAGCACATCTTCAGACGTGGCCACACCTGGACCCCCTGTAGCACCTCTTCCAGCTCAGTGAACAAGGAATTGATGAACATGTTGAAAAGGAAGGGAGACAAGGGACAACCCTGCCTCACCCCTCTTCAGTTGTCTTCTCTGCGAACCAGCCACTTCAAAGGTACTGGCATGATAACACAAATCGAGGAAATGCATCAGCCTGCCCTTTCCCAAATGATCGGCTAGTTCACGAAAGAGAAGACCCCAGGGAACTGCATCGTATGCCTTTCGAAAGTCCACGAAGACGATGAAAGGACCAGGCACCCTCTCCCTCCCTTCCCTCTTCACCTTCTCCGCCCTCATCTCACGTGCTGCACAACAAAGCGTGACTACTTGTTGGAGAGCATTCCTTCTCGTCATAAACCCTGCTTGGAAAAAGTTGATCAGTCCCGCACATTCAGCGACTATACGGTTCTTGACCAGAATCATGAGGAATTTGTAGATAGTATTGAGAAGGGTGATTCCTCGATAATTGTTCAAGTCGCGCACATCGCCCGATTTGTACAAGGTGATGATCTTTCCATGCGCAAAGTCAGTTGGGAGATCGGAAGGAACCTCCGCTCGAAGCAAAGCATTTGAAATCTGCAAGAGGGCAGACTTCATCCTCACTTCTCCCTTCAGCACCGCTGCCGCTTTGATGATCTCTGGCACCATACCATCTATTCCTGGAGCTTTCAACCCCTTCACCTCCTTCAACGCCGCATTCACTTCGTCCATCGTCCAATCCTTATCCCACACTCTCTCAGTCTCCATCGTGTACTCTCCTCTCTCCACATCTCCGTGCCACTCTGTTCCCACTAACTCTCCAAAGAAATCTGCAGTCGCCTCTGAAACCTGAACTTGCTCCGTCAAGACTTGGTCGTTGTCGCCCAGGACCTCCGAGAGGACATTCTGGGTGGGGCTCCTTTTCCTCAAACGCTTCCACAGCCCCCAGACCTCGTCTTTACCGGCGTCAATCTCCGACATAACCATAGCTTTGAATTTAAAGCTTACTTCCTCCTTCTCCCTCTTCCTGATCTCCTTCCCCATTTGATAAGGACAATTATGTAAAGATTTATTTAAAGACTAGCATAAGCCTGCTTCATACGATTTCATCTATCGCGAAGAAGCACATATATTTAAAACTAAGAACATAAAGAAAAGGGCACAACCAGAAAAGGGCACAACCAGAAAAGGGCACAACCCAACAAATATGATAGGCATATGTATGAGAGTGAATTTGCGTAGTACGACAAAATGCCTCCAATAAAATAGTCATACAAAATCACACTTTTGTAGAAAAGTGCATGCATATCAAAAAATTTATATGCACACACGTGAAATAGACGAAAATAAAACATACACAACGCAAATACCACCCACAAAAGCACAAAAAAATAAAGAAAGCAGATTACACAGCGAAGCGGTGAACGCTGCGAACGTTATACATTTCTACATCTGACTTCTTACGCCTGGCACAGTAGATCAAACATTACACACCTTTTGACTCATTTAAGCAGCGTACTTTCCAGTTTTCATCTGCTTGCACACCTCTTCGACGGCGTCCATGAGAGCGTTGGTCTCCTCGGGGAAGATACGTCCGATGTGTCCAATGCGGAAAGAGTCAGCACGAGCAACCTTTCCAGGGTAGATCACAAATCCTCTGTCGTTGAGGAGAGAGTAGAAGGTCTCGAAGTCCCAGTTCTTGTCCTGGGGGTACTTGTAGGAGGAGATCACATGTCCCTGCATCTCGACAGGGAGGTAGAGTTCAAACCCAAGATCGGCCATTCTCTTTTGCACGATCTGTTGGTTGGCCTTGTATCTAGCAGCTCTGGCACCAACTCCTCCTCCTCATTGAGCTCAGCGAGAGCCTGTCCGAAGGCAAGAAGGGCGTGGGTGGGAGGAGTAAAACGGAACTGACCGTTCTTGTCAAGCCCCTCGATCTGTGAGTGGATGTCAAGAGAGAGCACATCAGCGGTCCCCTTGGTCGCATCCAAAGCATCCTTGCGAGCGATCACAATGGCGAATCCGGGATTCCCTCGACGCACTTGTTAGCAGAAGTAACGAGGAAGTCGATGTGAGCCTCCTCGAGGTCGAGGGGAACTCCTCCGAAAGAACTCATTGCGTCAACGATGTAGTGCTTTCCGAAGGATTTTACGATGGCTCCAATCTCCTTCACAGGGTTGATGATTCCGCTAGTGGTCTCAGAGTGGACCATGGCGACAGTCGAGATCTCAGGGTGCTTAGAAAGTGCCTCCTTCACCTCAGCCTCGCTGGGGTACTCATCGTCCTCGTAGCTCAACACAGTCACAGGAATCTTGTGGTACTTAGCCATAGCCGCAATGCGGAATCCGTACGCTCCGTTCGCGATGAGGAGGAGTCCTCCATCCTTGGGGACGGTGGAGCTGACGACCGCCTCCACTCCGAAGGTTCCACTTCCCTGTACGAGACAAGTGGTCCAATTCTCCTTCGATACTCCAGCCACGTCCAAGAGTCCCTGACGAACATCCCTAACCACCTGAATGAATGCGCTGTCTCTACTTCCAAAATCACGAGTAGCAGCCTCCTTCACGGTCCAGGAAGTAGTCAAGGGTCCAGGAGTGAACAACAACTTATCCTTTGGAATGTTTCACGACAAACAGCATGTGCGATGATACAGAGATCCACGTGTTAGAAGCAGTAAGCCTCGAACAATTTAATCATGCAATCACATGCGCATACACACGTATCATTTCACTTTAATACGAATGTATGTAACCCAAATCATCAAACAGTAAGCCGTGTGCGAGTAGTTCAAAACTTCGGAATCAGAGCAGCTTGTGCCCCCCCCCCCCCCCCACAAAATAACAACAAAAGACAGTATTTGTGTGGGCAGGAGGCACACATCTTCTGACTCACGAAAAACTCAAATATATACCTGGACAGCACGGTTGGGGTTCACAGAAGAAGAAATCGCACGGACGCTCATGTTAACAGATCTAACAGTTGAGATAGCAGATTTTCCACGAACAACGGATCTAACAAGAGAAGTCATATTAATCAAGAGGGAAGGGAAGCGACTCTGTTATATCGCATACGTGTATGCACATAATATCAAAGAATATACGATTTAGAGTTATCTACATTTGTTCTGATCTACGTTTGCACTGTAGTAGAGCGCGAATAGTAGTGAGCCAAGAAAAAGGATGGTTCAATCGATTTCTGGAACGCCAAAAATCGTCATGATGATGAAAACAAGACATCATACAAATACTGTATTCAGTAAGTTTGATCAGCAGCGAATTTTCACACAAAATACGAAATATATACTACTCTTATGCCATAATCCTTGGGCTTCAGCTCACGTTGATCTGTAGATAGAAAACGAGGAAAAAATCTTAGATTCTTTTCTCTGGAGTAGAACTACTTACTTCTCTATTCTACGTAAGTTTACAAAATAAGCTTATAATTGCACTTTCATATTGAATGATCAAGATATAAGTTTTTTCATGCCCCGTTCGGGCGTTGTTAATTGATAGTTGCTAAACTGGTCTACAAAAACGTACTAAAAGAGCAGCAGCATTCAATTCACTTTGTTGAACGTTTGCTCTCGAAGCTTTCATTTTTTTTTGTAACAAATGGCTCAACACAATTAACTAAACATACACTACTTTTATTGACCAACACATGTATATATCCTGCACGATCAGTGTTACGCTCGCAAGTCTACAGTGAATTTTTCAGCCATCCAAAGTGCACTAGATTTGGAACGAGTTGAGTTGTGCTGAGTTATCAAATCAGCACAAATACTCTACGACAATTGAATATCGCACACACAACACCACCGTTTAAAAGCTAATTAGATCTGCGTATACAAACGCTAATATGTACTGAAATTGTGCAATAGCTGAACTGTATAAATGAATGAAAATGCACATTATTCCACATACGAATCCTTAGCTCCACTTTCTTATTAGCATACAAATCATCTAATAAAATATGTCATACTCTACGCGCTCGAAGATGACATACATTTTCTTCTACCGATTCACATGTGTATCGCAACAATTCGTCAAATGCATATGCATATGTGCTACTGGTCTATCTGCCATTTTCAATGATCCAACCAATTTGAGAATACACTTCAGCTGTCCCAAATTTCTCGCTCATGCACAACTTAAAAGAAATCCTATCTGTTTGATTTTCTTTTTGTAATTTGCGCTCTATTTACTCAGGAAAAAAACACACACACATACTCTACTTGCAGCAAAAAGATAATTGGTATATAGTAGTATCGCATGCTTTCTTCAAGACTTTCTTCTGGAGGGTATTCAAATCTTTCAACAGATCTCCAAGAAAGCGATACTGGGAGTGCGCTGGAGACAACAGATGGCATGTCGATCAGCGAGTTGTATGATGAAGAATCTTCTGATGGGTTGAAGGTAGTTTTTGTTCGTAAATTAAATAATTGCGAATGCATACGATTTGTGTTGCTCTATTGATGACTGATGCATGCGGCTTCCATTTTATATGTTTGAATACAGAGTGTTTAGCAATGCGTTTTTCTCCGCCATCATATCATGAGCTAAAACTGGGATTCGAATGTTAGCGAGTTGCATGTGTTTGTTTTCAGTACAATATAGGCTTGTGTTGCTAGTAGTATTCAAGTATTGCTTTTCTTCTCTCACAAACACATATGGTTGGTTATGCATGCTATTTAATGTTCGTATTTGATGGTTAGCCTTGCTGTGGTGACAGATTTATTTTAGGCCCTTCTGAAGACTTTGCACCAAATGCAGGTGTATGGGTAGTTTTACTGACTGTTCATTCGACAGTATTTTTCTTGACATGGAGACAGCAACTGGACATTAGTCCTGGGCTTCTCGCGTTCACCATTTGCCTTTTTCTCTTTATGGTCTTGCTCATCTCTCTTACATCTTTCCGAGACCCTGGCATAATTCCCTTGAACAATGTCCCTGAGGAGGTTGTGGTTGAACTCGAGAGAAGGAGATCCGAGGAAGAAGAGAGGTGCAGAGCAGTAGAGGAGAAACAACGGAAGGAGGGTGGCGTCAAGTCCGTGATCCTCACTCGCAGCGATATCATAATTGTGGAAGATGGAGACACAGAGGCGAATGAGAGACTGAAACAACAGGAGAGACTAAAGGAGAAAGAGGTGTGGGAGCCTCGTTCTTCGAGAGAGAGGAGAGTAGTGTGTGAAAACGCGACGTACGAGTGGTGTACGAAGTGTCATGGATGGAGGACTGATAAGGATGCTCACTGCTACAACTGCAAGGCATGTGTCAAGGTAAGAGTCGTTTGCGAAAGTCAATCCCCGCATCTCTCCTGCACTAGAGCTTCGGCTTTGATTTAATGTATATCAGTACTTATATTTCTACATGTATCTAGATGAATACTTAACACTCCTACACTTATACACTCTATTCCATATGGATATATTATTTTTGACCCTACAGCACATGGACCACCACTGCATGTTTATGAGGAACTGTGTGGGACTGAGGAACTACCCCTTCTTCATATCACTGCTCATCCTCACTGTCATCGACATTGTTTACCAGGTCCTCTCCGTTATCGTCTTCTTCATGTAAGATATTCTCCAACATCTGCTCATTGCTATTGCTTTAGTACACGCTTCGCAACACCTGCCTCCACTACCCCACTCGCTTATCCAATCGCAATTTCAATGTCCCTCGTATCTTCCCCTCATATTCACATCCACGCTTCCTGGTGTCGTGCTTACGCCCAACATATTATTTATTCACCTTTGTTTCTTCTCCTTCAGCTTTATGTTTCTCACCCCTCCCTTCTAATTCTCATGCGTTTTTCTCTCGTTATATCCCCCTTACTCTTTCATATATCTAGTGCAAAAGATTCCATTGATGAGGTGTTGTTTTCTAAGTTCATTTTGTACGGAGGCCTTGGCCTTCTTTGTTTACTGCTCCTCGCTATCGTCCTCTTCGGCCTCTTCCACCTCTATCTCTGTCTCACAAACAAGTCAACCAGAGCCACCCTCAAGAAGATCAAGCAAGGGCGTTCATCTTCATCTTCTTCATCGTCTTCAAGCCCATCTTCTGCTGACTTAGAGGCTTATGATAGCGATGATGAAAAGGAGGAAGATAACAAGCTAGTTGTTTTGTGTTCTAGAATCCTCGAGTGCATATCTCCATCCAGGACAAACAGGAAGAAGTACAAATACGCTCCTCTTGCCCAACATGACATTGTCTTCACCTCCTCTTCATCCCCTCGCCCCCCTGCCTTCGCTCGCTCTGTGACAGGAAGGGCTACGGGAAGTGAGTCCAAGGGACCTTATGAAGTAGGAGACATAGAATGTCAGAAAGATAAAGAAGAACACTCAGAGGATAAAGCACATGCTTCTTCCTCTCTTTCTTCTTCGCACGCTACTAGCCAAAGTTTCCGTGTTAATATTAATCATGAGGAGAACAAGAACAAACAAACTGGAGACAAACCTACCACTGCTCAGATACATCACACGCCTATTTCCATCGACTATAACCACGAATTCGATGACGATGATGATCTTAACAACTTACACTATTAATCTTGTTACATTATATATCGTATTACTTCTCTTCTTTCTATTTACATATCTATTTATTTTTACTTCGCTTGCTTTCTTTGCGTCATGTCCTATATACCAAGCAGAAATGGGCTATATACTTTCCATAAGCCCTATGCCATGCACGTTTTTAGTTATTGCTTGCAAATCTCTGTATCCATATTCCAATAGCTAGCGCTTGCGCTTAATTCAATCAACAATTTTATGCTCGGACAAACGAAGTACGCCCACGACTCAGCGTTGCGTTGTTCTATCTGAAGGATAGAAATGAGCAAATAAAACACAACCAGGTTTTATGACTATCACAATGCACGACTTTAGTGTGGATGGACTACACATGCACAATTTCACATACGCCCACATATGCTAGGATAATAACTCAGAGCTGAGTATATCCTAAATTACTTTATTGTAAAACTTGGACTAATTCAACGAATGAGAAGCTTCCTTCAATTATGAGTAGTTCAGTACGAGTATCCATCCATTACCAACAGATATTGAAAAACACCTATGAAAGAAAATAGTGGTTACTATAAACTGATTGTGTATCTTGTGTTTAAATTGAGCTGATTGAATTGGATAACTGTTATCCAATCGAGCGCGCCAAAAAAATCAGCTAGGTTTGCTTTTCTCACTAGCTAAAAAAAATAAATAACTTACACTTGCAAAAGCTCTACTCGCATACATTATGCAATAACTGCCAAAAGAAATTCTTTATGCAAATATACTGTATATTCAAACCACGGCGATTTAGAGTCCCCAAATATTCGGTTTTTTGCTAGATTTCTAATACTTTGTGTTGTCTATTTTCCCGCTCTTTTGCTTCCCAACTCTATATACTCGCAGGTAGTTATGTCTGAACAACCAAACAAGAAGAGACCCACCATTGAACACGTAATGGAATCATCCACCATGAGTGATGATGATAAACTCGCTTTTTTGTCTTCAATTCTTAAACCCAAAAAGGCAAAGAAGAGCCACACTTCTTCTGCTCCTAAGAAGCCTTCTATTGAGTTTACAGCAAAGGAGATGGCTCATATCAAAGTTAGCATCAAGGAATGGAAGCTTGGGGATGATGAAGAACTCCAGAAGTTTTTGAGTTTGAGGGATAAAGTCCTTCCTTACGACGAAGTTCCTCTTGCCTTCGTACAAGATGTTGTAGGAAAGGGGTTGGGCCATTTCTATATGGCGTACGCTGAAGTTTCTGATCTGCCCGAAAGCGCTACCTCATCTGCAGTTGAAGAAAGAGATAGCGCATTGAAAAAGTTCACTGAGCTGGAATTAACTTCTCCCGCAATCGCAGGAGGGTGTCTGACCGTGGAGATGGTGTACTGGTCGAGAATGAAGGACGTCTTCTTCAAAGTCAAGAGAATCACCAACCTATTTTCTATCTTCGTCAAGAACTGCTTCCGCAACAAGAAAATCGGATCTCTACTCATCAATGTTGCTACAGGTACCATATATCCCGCTTCATACTAGTCATCTTGGCTTGCGTCTCTCATCACATTCCAGAAGCCTTTAGTTTTAATCTATTTGCGTGGTATATGTGCACATTCTTATGCACTCTATGTAATATTCTTCTAATACTTTGTTTTTCTCATTTTCCAGCGGGTGCCATCGCGACTGGATGCGAAGAGATCTCTTGAAGTGCGTGCAACGAACGAGAGCGCTCAGAGAATGTACAGTCGTATGGGATTTGTTGTACAGGTAATTACCACTACACATCAAACTTATATATCCAGTGTATACATTATTATTTTCCTGGTATCTTACTAGCGCTTTATTCATTCATTTCTACTTCTCTAGGAGGAGGCTGAGGAGTACTACGAGAAGGGGAAGTCTGAAAAGGATAGACTTAGTATGAGATGGCTCTCCTTCTCCCCTGTGAATTTATCCCTGCGACTATCAATTCAACAGACAGTGTTGTGGAGACCCTTACGTTTAATTACGATACATCCGTTTTGTTCAAGGATTGTAGAGCCAAGGAAGTCGAGAAAGAAACTGTTTCCGCTGAGATTGCACCTACAACGGCTTCTATCTCTGAAGAGCGCAAGGAGGCAACTCAAAGCAATTAAAAGAGTAAAATATACACCTATTTATTCGTAAAAATATGCAGTAAAGTAATATGTGAATTTCTGGGTGGGCTTGTTACAATATTTCAAATTTTCCATTTGCATGATGATGTAATCGAAGTATGCGTTAGAATTTCCCGGAATAAACGTTTCAATTCAAAATCAAAGAACACTCATGAACATTATTGATATTGGAAAGTATAAGTACTCATCTCATTTTGATATCTATGAAATATTTCCATCATACTAAATCAATCATTTGTTGCCGTATCTCAAAGCAACAAATGATTTGGAAACCAATTTGCACATTTGTTCAAGTCAGCTGCCACTTGAAGTGAAATCGCAGTTAGATTTATATCTGTCGATTGAAACCAATTCTTCAATGTTCAACTTTTGCAAAGGTACTTTTAGTGTTTGCGTTTGTATGCACCCTTGCGTTTGCTCGCTTAAAACCGCACAAATGTCGCGTTCTCGCGCTTTCTGGCGGTGGTGACAAAGGTGCTTATGAAGTAGGAGTTCTAAAAAAATTAGTCGAACTCTTGGACAAGAGATACAGAATGGACAGTTGTCACGGGTGTATCGACCGGAGCTATTCTCGCATCTGCCATATCAACTTTCGCGGTTGGAGATGAAATAAACATGATTAAGTATATTGAGAACGTGACGTTAAACACGAGAGCCGATGATATTTACAAAATCAACATCATCAGTGACATCACCAACGCACTGCAATATTGGATTCAACACCTATGCGTGGGTTTATTCAGAAGAACATCATTAGCCGTGGGTTTAAGGACAGAGACTTGATTGTGGGAACGACTAACCTTGACACAGCAACTTACAGCTCGTTCACGAAGGACGCATTTAACATTGGAGATGCCATCCATGCTTCTGCATCCATTCCCGGAGTGTTCCCTCCCATCCTTCTCAATAATTCTCTTCACGCAGATGGAGGAGTGGAGTACAACGTGGACTTGCTGTCGGGTGTAAAGACCTGCAGAGACAAAGGGTACATCGACGAGAACATTATAGTGGATACTGTGCTGTGCAGTTATATCACGCCCGACCACTTTACTAAGAACAAGATGTTCCCCATCGTGTCTTCATCTACCTGCAGTCTTGATATGCTGACAAGTGACGTGACTGTGTTCGACGTGAACTTGGTGATGGAGAATCTCGGAAACGTTGACTTCAGATACTTCATCTATCCCTCCACCCCTATCCGACAGCCTTCTCTCCTTTCAACAAAACGTAAGAACACAGTTAACCATACACCTTTCTTGCCTTACGATTGCATTCATCATCTGCTATTCTGTCTCATCCTGCATGTCTGCTACTTACTCTCTTCGCTCATTACCACATCAATGCTAACTTTCAACCTTTAATTTCTTTTTCTTTTCTATCTCTTTTTCCTTACCTCATTGAATGTTTGCTACTTTGCCTCTTCTGATGTTTTGCCCATATATGGATGCTTTTGCATCTCTCAGTCAGATGCTGAACATGATGAAGTTAGGAGAGGCTGACGCAGAGTTCGCAGTGTTAAACAAGAGGACGAATGGAAGAGCACTCGCAAGGTCGATCAGTCCCAGAATTGAAAACAAACTCAGAGAGTTTGAGAAAATCAACATGAAAAGAGAAGCGGTACAGCACAATGCCAGCTCTTCAGCTGAGAGGAGGAAAGAAATCCTCTCCACCTTCACTCGAGCAGAGATTCTGGATTACCTCCTGGAAATGGAGAAGAAAGGATGAGTGAAGAAAGAGAGTGACTGTATAGCGCATCCTTCTTCTCCTATTCCTCCATGCCTCCTTCCTATTTGTATAACATCCTCTCCACCCTTTCCAATCGTCAATTTTGTGTTGTAGTTTTCTTTGTGGCTCGATTCCCGATTGCCTTCCTCTCACCACATTTCAGTTATATATAGTTTTATCTCGTTCTTATTTTTTTCTACTTCAATCATAGACTTTCAATGTATTGCGGCAGTTTCATTATACTCCATTTTGTACTATTATCTAGACATTTCCACTGCTATAACACGAACTGATACACTACCATTATGCTATGCTATCAAACTACCTGAACTTAATAAATCATTGTGTGCATATATTCCTCAGACACCGTGTTTTGTAGAATGCAGACTTTAATGAAAGAACTTACAATAAGGAAAAGTGATGTAAGTTTCATTAAAACTCTTCTTCTGGGATGCAGTGTGTTATTGCGCTAGGCATGAAGTTCAAACCATGAACACGAACGACGTAAGATACTTACGAGTGACATTTCTAACGTGTATAATATTTCCTTGTTCTATCTTTGCTGTATCACTCCCTCTCTTCACCATAAAACTCACTACCAAGCCCTTCAAACGGCCTAAGAATAAAATGCGGTTTTTATTTTATATGGCGTAAAACAAATAAACAAAAATACTAAAGCACATCCAATGACAAGAATATCCGAAGCAAATACAATAAAATGAAAGGAACGAACAAGCAATACAACAGAAGCAGAAAGCCAAATCAAGAAATAAAAAAATAAAATAGAAGTCGCTCGGGCACTGGTAAAAAAATGCAAAATTTGGATGCAAAACAGGAAATATAAAACTATGGTAACAATACGTAAATGCTAAACACTACTATAATTACGGAAGAATGAAAGGACACAATGATGATGCGTTCATGGGTTGGAATCGATGAAGTAGAACAAAACTACGTTTCTGATGATGCACGCAGAGTGATTGGGATTGGATTGGAGAGTCGCAGGAGATTGACTGGGGTTTGACATGGACTGGACTATCGCTTCACCGAAGCTTACTTTGAGGTTAACGAGGAATAGGACTGGAGCCTATTGAGGAGCTCCGCAGCCATGAGTTGAGTTTCTTTGAAAAGGATGTCTGCGAACTGTTCGTAGGAGAGATTCCAGTAGAAGTCCAGATCTCCATCCACCCTTGGTCCTCTCCATCTTCCTCTCCTGCCTCATCGCCCTCTCCATCTTTGTCCCTGAGATGAGAGGACGCGTAAGCTTTCTTGACCGAAGTCATCATGCGAGAGAAGGCGGACGTGACAATAGAGCGATCTATGTGGCTCGGCAGGGGAGGATACCGAGATGAAGGAAGAACAGTCGATCCGACCGCTGTTAGAGGGGTCCAGCCCCACGCTTACCTCGTACAGGTGGTAGCGCAGGGCGTCCTCCCTTTCCTCCCTCGCTTCTCTTTCTTCGTCAGCTTCTTCTTCCTCTCTCTCCTGCTCTGCTTCATCTTCCTCCCTGTCATCTCTCGTAGTCGTCTTCATCTTCGTCCTCTTCTCTTCGACCCCCTCCCCAGTCTCCTCCTCCCATTCATTCCCCCTTCGCTCATCGTTTCTTTCTTCATCCTCAGGGTCTCTTCCCCATTCCTCTGCCGCCCCTCTCCCCCGTCTCTTTCCCCTCTCCGTACTCCTTACCGTCCCTCGTATTCTTCTTGTTTACTTTCTTCAGGGTCGTTCTTCTTCTGGTCTCCTCCCGTCTCTTCCCCCTTTGTTCCTCCTCGATTTCTACATGTCTACGTCTATTTTTCCTCCCTCCTCGTCACTTTCTTCATTTCCATCTTCCACCTCTTCCTCTCCTCCCTCGTCTCTCCTCTCCTCACTTCTCTCCCTTTCTTCTTCTCTCATGGAAGAGCGATGGAAATCTTCAAATTGAGAACTAACAGAGGAGTGGGGATGAGGGGGAGAAGAGGAGGGGGAAGAAGAGGAGGAATAGGGTGAGCGAGAAATGTAAGAGGAAAGGGGAGAGCGGGGAGGGAGAGACGAGGGAGATCTACGAGGAGGGGGAGAAGAGGTTGAGGAAGAGGGATAGGAAGAAGAGGAAGGAGAAGAATAGGAGGAGGAAGAAGAGGAGGGGAAGAAGAGGGGGAAGAAGAGGGGGAAGAAGAGGGGGAAGAAGAGGAGGGAGATAGGAAGAGGAAGAGGGATGGATAATTCTAATATCAGCGTTTGAGATGTTCCTGATCATGAAGCGTTGCTCCTCCTTCGTTGCTTTTTCTTGCACTGTTTTGTTCCCGCTCTGCCCCTTCTCTTGTTCCTCCCTGCTTCCCTCTCCCTTCGCTCTGTCTTTTTCTGCTTTGGTTTCTTCCCCTTCATTCCTTGCTTTTTCCCCTATCTTCCCTCCCCTCTTCTTCTGGTTCAGCAGCCGAAGGATGTCGTCTTCCTCATCTCCGGCTTCCACTTGCTCTCCTCGAACCTACGTCTCTCTTCTTCCCTCCTCTCCTCTTCTTTATCCTCCCCTCTCTTCCCTTTCAATGCTACCTTCTCTCTCTCTTCTCTCTTGATCTTCCCGTTCCCTTTCCTTTCCCTTTCCCTCTCTCTCTCTCCTCTGAGTCCTCGCTCTTTCCTCTTCCCTCAGGAGAATGGCCTCCCTCCTTCCCTTTCCTCTTCGCTGTAATATGACAAGAGTCTTTCTCTTTCCCTTCTTTCCTCCCTCCGCTCCCACTCCTCCCTCATTTTCTCTATCTCCATTCTCCGCTCTTCCCTCTCCCACTCCTCCCTAGCTCTCTCGTCCCTTTCCCTTTCCCTCTCAGCCCTCTCAGCCCTTCCCTCTCCTCTTCCCATTCTTCCTCATCGCCATTCCCTTCTGGTCCTTTCTCTCTCTCTCCCTCTCTCCCCCTTTACCCTCGAAACTGATCTCAGACCTCGAGAAAGGAAGTCCTTTCTCTTCGCCCTCTTTTCCCTCCCTCCTTCTCTCTCTCTCTACCTCTCACACCAACACTCGATCTATTGCTATCCTCACCTCTCTTTTCAATTTTCTCTCTCAATTTGTTCTTCGTCAACTTGCTGTTGTTTCCGTAGCTTTTCTTTTTGTTGTTGTTGTTGATGTTATTAGTATGTGTGGGCGCGGGGGGTGGCATACTTATTAACGAGAGGAGAGAAAAACTTCCCAGACGAAGCACCTCCTTCTTCGTTGTAGGGCTCGAAGTGGTAGTACCCGTCCACTCCCTCTCTTTCCCCCCTCTCCTCCTCCCTCTCCTTCCTCAATCTCCGAGGAGCAGGGGCTTCTCTTCTCTCAAAATAGGGAGGTTGGGGGATGAAAAAGGGGAAGGAGAAGAAGACGAAGAGGAAGAGGAGGGCGTGGACGAAGAGGCAAGAGAGGGGGATCTGGAGGATCTGGAGGAGAGAGCACGGCCGGGAAGGGGGGAGCGAGGGGAAAAGAAAACGAGAGGATAGGGAGGGAGAAGCGGATGATTTCGAAGAGAGGGGGGGGCGAGAGGAGGATGAGGAGGATGAGGGGAGGATGATGATGGAGAAGAGGAGGAGGACGATGGAGAAGGCTGCTGCTTCTTCAAATTCAAACCATCTCTGTACCTATCTCTCTCTGCCTCCCTCTCCCTTTCCTGTTCTCTTTCCCTCCCTCTCTTCTCTACCTGTGGAGTATACATAGTCCTCTACAGCAGGGACTCTCTCTTTCCCTCTGTTTCTCTCTCCCCCTCCTTCTCCCTTTCGTCTACTCTCTCCTCTTCTCATAGCCTCCCTCTCTCTCTCTTGCCTCATGATCTCTGCCCTCTCTCCCTCCTTCCCCACTGTTGTTGCCATACAAATACCCCTCTCTGAACCTCACGCTCGCCTCTCTTGCCCTTCTCCTACTCTCCTCCTCACTCCCCCAATGCCCTTCCCTTACCCCTTCCCTTCCGTATTCACTCCTCTCGGTTTCCCTGTCCTCCTCTCTCTTCCCTTGAGGAGAAGTGGGTTGGGCTGGGTGCAGTGAAGGGTGTCTTCTCCGTTTACTATCTTCACAGACCTAGCATCCACTGATGGGTGGAACGGGAAGTCTGCCCCCTTCTCCCTCGCTTTCTCCTCCTCGCCCTCTGCTGTGCTGCCTCTTCATACAGTCTCTCATACCAAGACTCACCCTTCTTCCTTCCCTCTCCTCTCCTTCACCCTCTCCTTCTCTCATACCCCTCTCCCTCGGCCTCTTCTTCCCTTCGGAGCGCTCCATGGCAGCCCTCCACACCTTCCCTTTCCCTTTCCCTTGCCTGTGCTAGCTGCTGCTTGACCTTGATCATTTGCTCACTCCTCTTATTTATCTTCGGGTGATAATCGAAGCGACTCACCTCCGCCTCCCTCCTTCCTTCTCCGCTCTCTCTTCCAACTGCATACACATTCACACAAACACACATACACACATACGATAGAGGCATAGGCACATAGACATGCATATACATACAGAGAAACACACACATGCGCAATAACATACAAGCATGCACACGGAAGTAGGTGTAGGAAGGAGCGACATGAATGAGCATGTTAGGCACCAGGAGTAAAGCAAGCGAGGATAGAGAGGCAGTCAAAACACGATAACAGTCATTTCACTCTGCACTCATATTAGAAATCGCACACACACATGAAGTGTATGCTCAATTGATTGCGTGCGTAGTTGTTGATCGCAGTCATAAACATATGCTCATATGGAGATTCCGTATGGAGAAACACAACACATCGTTTGCGTGCAGTTGATATTGAGTAGATGTCGCTGGTGTTGGGTGCGTACTACATTACCTCTTGCTTGTTTTTGAGGATTCTCTTGCTCTCTTTGTACAGACGGTCATAGATGGAAGGGGTAGACCTCCCAGTGGAAGAGGACGAAGAGGAGGAAGAAGCGAGAGGGAGAGGGAGAAGGAGAGGGGAAGAAGAGGAGGAAGAAGAGGAGAAGAAGAAGAGGGGGCAGGAGAAGAGGGAGAAGAAGAGGGGAGAAAGGGACAAGGAAGAAGAACTCTGATCTTTCTCTCCTTCTTGTCCATCTTCTATGCCTTGCTTCTCTCTTTCTTCTTTCTCTTTCTCCTCTCTCTCTCTCTCCAACCGCTCCATCTCCTCTCTTCTCTTCTGAGACAGTACTTTCTGACCTCTCAGATATTTGAGGAACAGGACGCATCAGCTGCAGTCAAATTGAGAATAAGCAAATGGGAGAGATACGTCAGATAGGATATGGAATGCATGTCATAATGAGATGAAATGAAAACAAGCAAGAAACGTTGAGTAGGAACACGTCGTATGGGGGCATGGGAAAGTAGAAACATAAGAGAGTGCCAGCAATATCAAATGGAGACAGCATGCATAATACGAGTAAACCTTAGCGTTGGGATGGAGGAGAGGGAAAGAGATAGACAGGTTTGAAGTGCAGCAAGGGTATGAATGAACAAAAAACAGTGATATGGAAAAGCGTTCGATAAATTCACACATACCTCTGCCTCCTGCCTCTCGACTTCTTTCTTCCTCAGCTCCATTGCCTTCTGTAAAATATCAGCCTTCTCCTTGGCCTCTTTGTAAAGTCTGTTGCACACGTCCTCCTTCTTCTCCTCTCCTTCTCTTTCCCCTTCGTCTTTGCGGATGAAGAGAGAGGAGAAGGGGGAGGAGGAGAGAGGGGCTTGCTTGCTTTTAGCCTTGTTCCTCGCCTCCTCCTCTTCCTCCATCATCCTCGGACACCGTTCTCTCTCCCTCGCTTCTCTTCCCTCTCATAAATGGACCTCCCACCCTGCCTCTCTCTTCTTTCTCCTTCTTGCTCTCCTTCCCCTCTCTCTCTCTCCGTACCCCTTCCCTCTGCTCCTCTCTTTCCCCTGGACTCGTTCTCAACCCACTTAATCTGGTTCCATCAATTCCCCCACCAACTCCGGTTCCGTTTATTCCGCCCCCAATCTTCTCACCACCCATCCCTCTTGCCCCCACCGCCCTCTCCCTTTTGCTATTCGCCCCACCCAGTAGCTCTGCATAGTGTCTGTCCACTTCAGACAAAGCTCTGTCGTAGGCAGAGAGAGAAGGGACGATGAAGAAAGGGGGAGGCCTTCTTTGCTTTACCAGTGGGTTTATTTTGATGGAGGGCAAGTCCTGAGTCCAAGTCCATGTCGAGTCCATCATCCCCTTCCTCTTCTCTATCTTCCTCTCCACTTTCTCTCCGCACCCTTTCCTCATACCCTTCTTTCGATCCAACGCCATATGCTTTGTCTACGATATATGATAATGACTCCCCCTTTCCATCACCTTTATCCTCATTTCTGTCTTTCTCTTCTGTCTCTTGCTCTTCTCCCCTTTCTCTTCTGCCCTCCCTCTTCTCCCTCCCCCTGATTCTCCTTCCCTCTCCTCGTATTCGTCAGCCCCTAGAGCCTTGATCTCTTTTTCCCTTTGCACTCTCTCTCACTGTCCCCCCGTAGTCGTGCATATTTCCCATTCACAGAGTCTCTTCTTCGGAACCAGAGGATCTGTAGCGAGGGATGAGGGAGGGGGAGGAGGATGATGAGGAGGAGAAGGAGGGGGTGAATGACGTGGAGAAGGCGGGTGAATAGGATGAGGGAGAGGAGGAAGGGGAGGAAGAGAAGATGAGGAGGAAGAAGAAGAGGGGTGGGACGAGAAGAAGAGGCGGAGGAGAAAGATGGTCTGCGAGAAGAAGCTTTGGGGGGAGGTGGAGGAGGCGGAAGAGGAGGCAGAAGAGACAGAAGCAGAAGGAATGGGAAGAAGGGAAAGGAGAGGGAGAAGGCGAAGGGGAAGCAGATGAGGCAGAGTGAATGAGAGAGCACGGATGAGGAACGAAGGGGAGGAAGAGGAGGAGAAAAGGGGGAGAAAGAGGATGAGGAGGATACGGAAGAAGAGGATGAAGAGGGTCTTGGGGGGACTGTTTTGGGTTGAGCACCGAGGTGCTTGATTGACTTTCTCGAAGAAGAAGCGGTATCTCTTGCGTAGGAGGGGGAGGGGAGGAGGAGGGGCGGACGGAGGAAAGACGAACGGAGGGCGAAGGAGAGGAAGAGGTAGAGGGGAGTAAAGAGTGAGGAGAGGGGGAGGGGGAAGAAGAGGGAGGACGAGGGAGAAGGACGGGGTCTGTTTGAAAATAAGTAGTACTCGTCCTCACTCATTTGTTTTTCCCTCTTTTCCCTCTTCTCTCCCTCCACATCTCTCTCTCTTTCCATTTCATCCCTCGTTCTCTCTCTTTCTCTTTCTCTTTCTCTTTCTCTTCTCTTTCTCTTTCCCTTTCCCTCTCTTTCTCTCTTTCTTTCGCTCTGTGCTCCTGTCCATACCCCAGATCCCCCTTATCTGCTCTCCCTCCCCTCACCCCGGATACTGTAGGAAGGGCAAAGGATGGGGCGTCTGCATACAAGTGAGCGACGGTCTTATAGTCTCCAAGCTCCGCCTCTCTCTTGTGGGCCATGACCCTTATGCTCTCTCTCACTCTCTGCGCTAGTTCTTCTGCACATGCTAATCCCAACCCGTGGGTGCGGCAGAAGGAGGAGGAGAGGGCGAAGATGTCAGAAGAGGATGAACACCGGAACGATAACTTACCCTTCTCTGTTGGAACGAGCACTTCCAACTCCAACGCTGATCCAAACTCTCCCTCCAGTGTCCTCTCTTGCACTCCCTCTCTCCCTCCCTCCCTCCCCCTCCCTCCCCCTCTCCCTCTCCTATCCTTCTCCCTCTCCCTCTCCCTCCCCCACGACCTCGATCTCGATCTCTCACTGATTTCCTTCTCTTCACTGCTTTCCCTCTCTCTGTCCGCCCCCAACTCTCTCACCCGATCTCTCTCCCTCTCCTTCTCTCTTTCCCTTTCTTCTCTTTCCTTTCTTCTCTTTCCCTCTCCTTCTCTCTCTCCCTCTCCTTCTCCCTCACCCTCTCTTGTTCTCTCTCTTGTCTTTCTTTCTTCTCTTCTTTCCCATTCTATTTTTTCTTCTATTTCTGCTTCTTCGCGTCTTTTCTCTCTCCCTTTCTCTCTCCCTTTCTCTCTCTCTTTCCCTCTCTCTTTCCCTCTCTCTTTCCCTCTCTCTTTCCCTCTCTCTTTCTCGCTCTCTCTCTCTTATCTGCTTCCACGTAGCTTATGCTAATTCCATCGACATGATCCCCGTGCGCCTTCTTCTCTCTCTCCCTCCCCTTACCGCTCTCCTTCTCTACCTCTCCCTGCACCTCTTCCCCCTGGCCTCCTCCCCTGCTTCTCTCGCTGTCTCTCCCCTCACTCCCAACACTCCCTTCTCTCTCCCACCTCGATTCCTCCTTTCCTTCCACTTCCCCTTCCCTTTCCTTCCCTTTCTCCTTCTCTCCCTCCTTATCAAAGCTAAACTCCATATCACTTGCATCGAACAGTCTCCGAGGTGATCATCGACATACAGACTGTCTCTGCCACTGTTCCACTCCCTATCCTTAGCCTGCTCCCTTCCGTTCCTCGTGTTCCTCGCACTTCTTTCCCCCTCTCTTTGTCTCTCCCTCCTCTTTGTCTCTTCCTCCCACTCTTCTGACTTCCTTACTTATTCTAGTTGGTTCGTAGTCGGAGACGCTTGAATCCTCCACATTCCACCTTCTGTCCCCCACGGACGACTTGCTATCAATGTCAGAATAGTCTGAGTAGCTTGCTTGGCGCGAAAAACTCTTCCTTTTCTGTCCCCAGCCTCCTCTTCTCTCCTCTTCCGAATCATCACCCACACCCCAAACCTCTCTCTTCCCACTATCATCCTCCCCCACCCACTGCTAGAAGGAGCTCTGCTCCGGAGGTAAGCTTCGAACATAGATGGCTTGTCTAGTCCTCTTGCATTGTTCAACGCCCTGCAGTGCTGTGTCTCGCTTCATCTTCAATTCCTATACTCATTATCAGAACCTTCTGATCTAAACACAGAAGACTGAGCCAACGACATCTCAAAAATTGTCTAAAATTGTGTGTGCGAGTCCAGGCAACCAAAAGCTTATCTCTTGTTCGTTTTCAAGTGAAAAAAAAGTCTGCAAGATGGAAAAAAATGAAAATGCCGTTAGACAAGTCAAATCATGGAAAACTCAATCGATTACACAACAAAAATAATGTTTCACTCGCAAAAATAACTGCACATAGAAAATTCGGAGATATAAGGACTTGCTTGAATAACATATCTAACGATATAAATGATAATTTGCAAGCAAACAATTAACCGTTAAGCTTGCTTCTATACTCCATTTTTGAATTTTTTTCAAATTTTTGATATTTTGTGATTAAAAATCAGTAGGCCTTTTGTGCAAGAGAAAACATTTTTTCTCCAACCGTAGATAATAATCATTATGCAGCAAGCATGAGTTGTCATTTTAGTAAGATATTAAGCACACGTTTGTCAAACACAAACCCAGTTTCTGCGCTCATTATTAGAAAAAATTGGTCGTCTCTGCTCCAATCTCGGCACAAGAACACCACGGTAAGCAGACCATTTTCAACTTATGCCGACTTTACAAGCTCTTTGATTGGACTGGGATTTGAAGATGATGATGTTTTCGAGGAAAATAATAACAGCCCTGGTCTGTTTTATAAGTCTAAAGACACGATATTCCAGCTACGTCAGGAGTAGGAGAGTTAGGGAGCTCAGTGGGAGTATCGATTGTTCGCATATCAGGAACGGAGGCATTAACCGCATATAGACTCCTGTCCCGCAAACTGGCTAACCCAAAACCTCGGATCGGCTACATTGGCTACATTGTACTACCTTCCGGACGATTTGGATGGGACTATAGAGAACGAGAAGAGAGTGCTTGACCTGAACGCCTTGTGTTTGTTTTTTCCAACCCCAAGAGCTTCACAGGTGAAGATGTGGTCGAGCTACATGTGCACGGGAACCCTTACATTGTGAGTGAGTTGTTGAAAGAGCTGTCTAAGGTGGAAGGTGTAGGCTGGCGACAGGAGGAGAGTTCACTCGTCGTGCGTTCGAGAATGGCAAGTTGGACCTGACTCAGGTAGAAGGACTGGGAGACCTCCTCAGCGCCAGAACGCAACATCAACATGACCTCGCTTTACAACAACTGGAAGGAACTATTTCGCGCGTGTACTCAACGTGGCGGTCTGAGATGATGGAGTGTTTGGCGTACGTGAAGCGGTTATCGATTTCGCGGAGGATGAGTCAGATATCGCAGAAGAGACTGTCGTGAAGCACGTTCACCCCAAAGTGCAAGCACTCTGTAAGGCCATGATTGCACATTTGTGGGATGGACGTAGGGAGAGCTCATGCGCGACGGTTCCGCCTGGCGATCCTAGGGTCTCCCAATGCAGGAAAGCACTCTGCTGAATGTAATGGCTCAGAGGGAAGCAGCTATTGTGAGTCCTATCCCTGGGACAACTAGGGACATCGTTGAGGTCCTTGTTGATGTGGAGGGGTGGCCGCTGGTAGTTGCAGACACTGCTGGATTGAGGCAGAGCGACGATCTAGTGGAGGCGGAAGGGGTGCGGAGGGCCATGGAGAAGGTAAAGGGAGCGGACGTAAAGCTCCTCTTGGTCGATGCTAGGCTCTTCTTCGATCTCCTTGTGAGACACGGAAAGATCAAGGCGGAAGGGAGGGTGGGGAGGGGGCTGAAGAGTATGAGATAACGCAGTGGGTGGAAGAGGGGAAGGGGAAGAGAACTGGAGGGGGGATGAGGCGTACGTGAGGGAGTTGGAAAATCTGTTGGGGGTTCGAGTGAGAGAAGTAGACGAGAAGACAGTGATGGTGCTGACAAAGGCAGACACCCTTCCGGGGGTGGAGGGGAGAGACGTGGGCAGAGAATCACGGTGAGGACAGTCGAACCCATATACCACACACAGGCGAGGAAGGATGCATTTGAGGAGGAGGAGGAAAGGAGGAGGACGAACAGCTTGACAGAGCAGAGGCAGAGATACTATCATCTTCCTCCACATCCTCATCCATGCCTTCCCTTTCCTCCTCCACTTGTTCTTCTTCATTGTCTGCATCTTCTACGTCCCCCGCAGTCTCCTCTACCTCCCCTTCCGCTTCCCCTTTTGCAGAAAGGACGAGGTTCAAGGATTCCATGTAGATCTCCGCTCAGGATCTGAGTTCCTCTCTGTCCCCCCTCCCTCTCCTCTACCCTTTCCCGCGCCGTTGCTCTGTCTCTTCCTCGTTCCCACTCTACTCTCCTCCTCTCTTGCAGGTCTCGATGGGAGATACAGTCTCTGTTCTCCTCCATAGTCTCCGTCATTGATAAGGACGGGCGGGCGAAGCTAACGGTGGAAAAACAGATGTAGATGGCAGGAGGGTACGAGGGGAAGGGGAGTGCAGGAGAAGAGAGGCGATGGTGCTGGGGAGCAGACAAAGCTCGATTATCACACGTGCTCGCCACAGAGAGCTCTTGGTGAAGTGTGTGCAGCACATGTTCGAGTATTTGGGTGAAATCCCCCTCCCTCCTCTGCTGAGCTCTCTTCCCCCAAGAACAGAGATCGATTGTTCTCCCTTGTGGACCACGGCCCCATTCCCTCTGATCTCTCTTCGCTGCCCACCAGCTGAGGCATGCTAACAGGGCGCTTGATGGATCCTCGGGTTCTCAGATGCAGACGAACTGTTAGACATCATCTTCAACGACTTCTGCGTTGGGAAGTAAGCGAAACAAACAAAAGCAAACAAAGAAGATTAATAAACGAAACATATCAAGGGGCACTAGCCGATACACCGTATCAACACCAACATTTCCTAAATTCGGAGAACCAATGAGAAACAGAAGACAATAAATTAATCGAAATGATCCCTTCCTGGGCAATCATGAGCTCATTCAGTCATGCGCTCACTCTATCCTACAAGTGCTCATTCCCCAGTGCTTGGTTCTCCGAACTATTTCATCTGCTTTCATGCGCCCTGATTTAATTTCATCCCTTTGTTAAATGCTCTTATTTATTTATAAACTTCCTCTTTCTATTTCTCTGTTTTTCTTTTGCGAATAAAGGATCTTCTCATGTCCTGCTACACTATTTTACTTCGCATTTAGGTAGCATGTCTCTAGGTAAACCACTACGCAATAATAAACATGCAGATAAAACAGGCCAGTGATATGCATTAGTGGTAAAAAACGATAAATAAATTATGTATGTGTTTAATTTATAAATAGTGTTTTCGAAGCTCAGAAATAAAGATAATACAAGAAAACAATTCTTGAGCACAACGAAGGATGATACAGACTGAAAAAGACACGCAAGAATGTGTTTAACTCGTTGAACTAATACTAAACGAACTAACAAGGAAACAAATAACAACAACACACAAGAGAGAACGAAGAAGTGATGTGAGAAGACGAATACAAGCAACGAACAGAAAATAAAATCAGAGATAAGAAATCAAATCAAATCAAAACAAAACAAAACAATACATAACGAAACAGTGCTTGCTCAAAATCTGTGACAAACAGGTATTGATCGAAGTCATGGAATCGCCCCAAATGAGGAACTAAAGAAAAAAAAAAAGGAAAAGGAAAAGGAAAAAGAAAAGAAAAAAGCAGGGAAAAGAGCTGTAGATTGAAATAGGAAAGAGGGATGGAGACGGAGAGTGAAGAAAAGAAGCATTGGAAAAAAACAATGCACAATGATACGAAGTGGAAGGAGGGAAGGGGAACGGTTGGAGGAAAGTGAGCAGAGAGAGAACTAATGACCGGACTAGGTTGGCTTATACAGCTACTCTATCTGAGGGAACGGAGGAGGGACGTCGGGAACTATCTCTCTGTAACATTCCCTGAGATAGCATTTTGAACGTCTTCGAGGGAAGGAGGGGCATGGGTGAGCAGGGGGAGTTTTCCCTAGAAGACGAACCAGAGGGTCTTTATCAGATCAATGTACTAAGGAGTCAAATGGAAGAAATGGAAATCGAAAAAGGG
Organism: Drosophila quasianomalipes; assembly: GCA_035043665.1. NCBI lineage: Eukaryota > Metazoa > Arthropoda > Insecta > Diptera > Drosophilidae > Drosophila > Drosophila quasianomalipes. Next base: position 40,819 of record JAWNMU010000072.1, read on the forward strand.
AAAATGGAAGGAAGGCAACCAAAGGAAGGGAAGTGCGATATAGTACGGAATATATGGAAACGAAAGAGAGAGAGATGGAGCCACAGAGTACAGGCAAAGGGGAAAGATAAGGGGAGATAGAGGGAGAAGACATAGGAGATAGGGAGGGGTGCGTAAGGGAAGGTGAGGAGAGGAAAAGGGAAGACATAACATATGTTGTGGTACGTTAGAAGCAAAACATATATTGCGTAGAGGGAGATGATCACATATGCTAGTGTAAGTGGGTGTAAGTGTAAGTGCGAGAGAAAAAGAAAAAAAAAAGAAAAAGTGAAGAAAGTGAATGCGAATTACCTGGTTGATGTCGAAAAGGTCTAGCTTTCTGGCGACGTAGATTCGGAGAGCTAAAGCGATGGAAGCGAGAGCCAAGTAAAGTCTCTGTCTTCTCTTCGCCTTGAGTTCCCTCATCTCCTTCAGCACCTGCATCTTTGGTTTTACCCTGAACTCCCTGGCCTTGGCCAACGTGACGGAAGCTCCTCCTCCTCCTCTTCTCTGCTTCCCTCTCCTGACAGCTTCCTCGTCATCTGAATCATCATCGGAATCCTCATCCTCCTCTACCTGCATCTCCTGCAGAGCCTCCTCTCCGATGAGGTGCTCCTCCATAGGCAGACACAACTCCTCCGTATCTGAAACCACGCAGTCAGTGGAGTTGACCCAAGAAGCGGTATCTCACGTACAGAGAGTTCTCGATATCGTTGTTGTTCGGGCGTAAAACCCTCCAACCAAGCCTTGCTGCAACCTCCATGGATGATCAGAGCTGAGTTCTTCACGCTACACTGCAGGGGAACTGTCACATCTACGCAACGACCAGCCTGAGAGAGCACGCATAAAGGAATGCCAAGAGATGGGAAGAAATAGAGAGAAAGGCAGAGGCACAGGCAAAGGAAAGAGAGGGAAGGAAGGAAAATGGAGGAGCAGGCAGAAATTATGAAGATAGAAGAGTCGGGGAGGGCAGAAGAAAGAAGAAGCGAAAGAGATAAAGCAAGGGTAGACAGCAGGAGTGGAAGGGCAGAAGGGGGAAAGGGGAAACACAAGATGCGAACATTCACGTATGGTCATGTTTATGTAGTACGACCAAAGAAGTGCGCATTCATTAGCGTGATGGCACGAGGGTTAGAACAGTTTCAGCTAAGGGAAGCAGAAAAAGGAAGAAAAAAAAGAGAAAAGGAACGAATGAATAGAGAGAAGCAAACCGCAAAACAGAGGTAGATGAACGCGATGGATTAAAATGCATGTAGCGGTTGTAGTTCTAATATGCGTATGCTCAGTTCGTGTGCATTGCGTCTGGTATCGATATGCGGATCGGACCCCAATCAAGGCATGTACGTACCGAAGAGATGGAGTTAATGTTGTCGTCGGTGGCAACGTCTCCATACAGAGCCTCTAGGACAATGAGTCCATCTCTCTCCATCTCCTCCTGTCTCACAGTGTTTACAGTTTCCTCGAACAAAGACAACTGCTTTTCCGCCTGTACTCTCTTCATCTTGTTCACCCTCCTCCTCCTCCACACTGTCTCTCGTGTATCCCTTCTCTATGTCGTATAACATTCTGCTCACGGGGTCCTCCAACACTGATAAGCCTGAGAAAATCAAGAATCAAGAACAAATTCGAAGAAGCAAACACAGTGGGCGTACAAAGACAAACACATAAATAAATGAATACGCACAGATATGGTCCAAACATGGCACAACGGATAGCGCGGATTCGTTAGGGAAAGGATGTAGCGGCGACAAATACGATGAATATGTCACTAAGGCGTTGAATTGAAATACAAATCAGCAATAGAGAAAAACAGCAACGAAATGGCGGGGAAGAAACAAGGAAGTGAGTAGGGAGATAACATCTCATAGACACCCTCCCTCCCCCCAGTCCCCCATCCCTCTCTCGCACACGGGCATACACTAGCCCAGACACACACCTAGCATACGCTTAATCTCCCTCATTTCCTCTTCCGACCCACTTCTTGTTGCCCATATCCTATTTCTCACGCTTTTCTTTCCTCTATTTCTCCCGTTGCTATTGCTTCTCTTTCCCCTCCGCTCTGTTTTCTTCTTCTCCCCTATCCTTTTCTCACCCCTCTCTCCCAACAACAGTTCCTCTCTTATTCACACATGAGCTCTCCATCATGGGTTTCTTTCCTTCGTACATTCCCCTCATCTCTGCCCTATCTCCTACCCATCACTCCCTACCACCCACACCCATAGCCCTCCTTCAATCACCTTCTTCGCCTCTGTTTCTTCATCCTCTGCCGCCTACACTCTATTTCTCGCTCCCCCCCCCCCCCCAACACTCCGCTTCCCTGTCGACCTAACCACAACAATCACGAAGTATCTCCCTACTTAATTTATCAAAGTCATCTCCCCCAGCTATCCGTGTTATCACAAACACGGGTCTTATAAGTCCATCTCGTCTCCTCTCTACCTTCTCCTTATATCTTATCCGCATACATCTCATAAATATCCTATTTCCTTTGTATCTCAGTCCCCACATGTCATCACTTGGTCCCTCGCCTCTTCCTTTCCTCTCTCCTACGGGGGTTTAGCTCTTGCAGCAACGCATATCGTCCTTTTCTCTTATATGAATCCCACTACTCTACATCTCTCTCTCTGTTCCCCCTGCTTCTCTGCCACTCTGTCGTTTAGCCTCTATCTCTTTCTCCCTTCTTCTTTTTTCTGAATGCTACTGATATATAAGTCTCAATGACTGTCAAGTGCACGAATGAGATGTATCGAATCGTATTCACTTTCCATTTCCTCTCACTCTCCTTCCTCCCCTCCCTAGCCCTCCATACCTCCTCAATCTTGTATTAACCTCTTTCCTCATACACCTTATTGCAGTGTGATATATATACCCCAGCCACATATTTTGCATAGACCCGCATATCATGTTTGGTACTTATCATGTTTCCCGTATCCCCAGTGTCAAACAAACATATTCCCCTCCCCCCTTCCCGCCCCTATCTCTGCGACTAAAAATAAACCGGTAAAACAAACGAAGCTAATGTATGAAACACACACGACTGTAATTTCACAGCGTAAAACTTCTTCCATTGCAAGCGTGAATACACTATTTCGTACCTGAGATAGCTTGGAGAAAATAGTTGAGTCTCTATCTGTTCTTCCTCATTGGAATGGTCGGGTGAAATTTAGCAACCAGAGTTCTCCAAGTCTCCTTGATCTTGTCTCGCGAGCTCTGCATACATGCACAAAAACGTGAGTAATATATAATCGAATTGTGCACATAACAACCCACAGAAATAAATATAACAAACAATTTGGCAATTAGGTCAGAACGAGAGATACGCAAAATAAGAATAGGAGGACATGAAATTTTGTGTTTGAATGAAAAGAAGAGGAAATAAATGTGCATGAAAATAAATAAAATACGAACAGACTATCTTATTATAGTTATTATATTAAAAATGTGATTCTTTCATAAACATGTGAAAAAAAATGAGCATTGTATATAGGTGTAAATAATAATAACAGCACGCAAAAATAGCTTAAATTAGACATAAGAAAATACCTTGGGAGATATATTCAAAAGCTTGTAATAGTCGTCAACTTCTGTCATCTGTCTGCTGCGAAATAATCCTCCATGACCGCAGAAGTGTAATTTTCTATTAGCTGAATAGAATGGCTTCTAAACCGAAACTGGGTGCCGAGGAAATGGGAGTAAATGAAACCAAAAATATTCATATTATATTAAAAATGAGCGGGAACAATACTTCATTGGTATATTCATAATTCTGTATAATCTTAAACGGATACATTTCCTATGTATAGTATTTGAGCACAGTAGTTTGAGAGTCAGCAATTCACTGTAAAATGTGTACGAGTTTGCCATAAACACACTTATTCTGTTTATATTATTTGTTTTATTCTATTTTCTGTGTATACTTACTAAACTGTATGTAAGAGGTACTAGAGTGTCCAATGGACGCTGCCCATGAAGAAAACCTGAGATAAAAATGAACAATTGAAGTATTTGAATTGCAGTAAGCGAATAGAGCATAAAGGACTAGTAATTAAGTTAGTGTGATTAATAAATGTGTTTTATTCGTGCAAGAAGAAATGAGAAAGTTTCCAATTTCAATGGAGAAAAACAAACTAAACTAAACTGCAGTAGCACGGAAAAAACGAATAGAATTCATAAATAAATAAGTGCATAAACTCTTGAGAATACACATGATCAACCAAAGAATGATGTTTAGTGGCGAGAACGTCTCTTGTTGTTTCCGGTGGCATTGGAAATGTTGGGATTATGAGCAGTGAAGGAGTTGGCGGAGAAAGAATAAGGCACAGTTTTGATCTCAGCCCTCTTCTTGGGCTTAGATCCAAGGTTGACCTTGGCAGCAGCAGAGCCTCTGAGGTCATCATCCTTGATGGTCTTGTCGTTACCCCATCCAATGCTGGCAATGTTAATCTTTCCCTTCTCCTTAGTAGCCTCGTCCTCCTTTGCAACCTCCTCCTCGTCGCTCTCTTCCAATCCCTCAAGATGTTCACCCTCTCCCTGAGCTCTTGTGATATCCTTGAGCGCGTTAGCATCTGCTCTCTCTCTCTGTTCCTCAGCTTGCTTCTCAGTGAGAGACTCTTCTACCTCTCCATCCTTCTTCTTCATCTTCTGCTTGTTGGCTTTCTTCAGAATTCCATTGAGGTCGTTAGGGACGCCAACAGAAGAAGAGTACGACGAGAAAGAGGAAGAGGGAGAATCCATGATGGATGCAGACCCTCCCTGCGGAGTAGCGATGCTCTTCTTGGTATTGTTCCAGCTCAAATCGGAGCCAAGGTAGACACCACGGGCTAGTGCGATCTGCCTGGAGATGTCTTCAACCGCCCTGTTTCTGATACCCGTCGCAGCGCTGTGCTCTCCTCCCACCACAACATTCGTCCTCACTCCGGCATACGTGGCCCCCTCCTTCTCAGTATCTCCCCCAGATGAAGAGTGAAGGTACTGAATGCTGTAAGAGGACTCTCCCTTCAACTTGTTCTTCACCTCATCCGCACGGTTCAAAGAGGAGGAGGAGAAGGACCCATACTGAGCAACGATAGAGGAAGGGGCAGCGGAAGAGAAAACGGTGCCGGCAGCCTTCTTCTTGGAAAGAGGGTTCGAAATGCAAGAAGAAGGGTGCAGAGGGTTGGACTCGTCGAGGGAGGAAAGAGTGGTGAGTATAGCAGATTGTATTCCAGCAGAGTCAAACGCAGCAAAAACAGCCCTTGCCTCAGAAGGATGGAATCCCTGCATATTCCTCTCCTTCTCTACCTCGTGCAGAGCGATGGAGACACGGGAGGATAGGGAGGCAGCATCGTGCTTGGCCTTCTTACTCCTCTGCTCCTCATCTTCCTTATCATAGCTCCCATATCTCTCCATCAGCTTCTCCTTGGTGGGAGGAGGGGATGCGGGGGCAGTGGGGGTGAACGACGTAGAGACGGGGATGGAGGGGAAAAAGGATAGGACGAATGCCTTGTCCTTCAGGTCGATCTGAGTCTGGACACTCCTCAATTTGATAGGGTCCATGGCGACACTCAGCAGAGCCTTCTGGAAGTCGAGGTATTTGTCTTCTCTTGAGGAAAGAGAGGCGGTGTATGCACGAGAAATAGATGAGATGAGCAAGGCAATAAGAGAAGCGTTCTGTCTCAGGAGTGTAGACAGAGGTCTGCAGATGCTGGTGATCTCCTGCTCGGACCAAGGCTTCTCCCTTGCCAACTGGGTCAGCTGTGAATCAGGGAACACGAACGCAGGGGACTCGTCATCTGCCCTAGCTACCAAGTCTCTCCAGATAAACAAAGCGTCCGCGACTGCGAGGGACTCTGCCCCCAGTTTGGCGTGCAGACGGCGGATGAGCTCTCTTCCACTCGTGAGGGAGAGCTGGGGCTTGGAGTACTTGATTAAACAAACATCCTTGCTTTTGTGAAGACACAGGGCCAGCAACACGGGGATATACTTGCCTGTGTTGGTGTGGTTGAGGAAGGGCACAGTGAGAGAAGAGATGCAGGAGACAAGTCCTCCCGTGGTGGAAGTGAGAGCAGAAGTAGAGGACTCGGTGTTTCCCTGGAGCTGCTGGACGTCGGATCTGGAGTGGTCAGCGTAGGGAAGGTAGTGAGAGACGTTGATTGAAATAGACTGCTCGAACAGAGAGTTGTGCATGCGGTCGTATATGTAGAGGAGGTAGTGTGTATCAGATCTAGCATACTGAAGCATCTCAGAGGGAAGGGGGCGTAATCTCCAGTCAGCCAACTGGTACTTCTTGTCAACTGAAACTCCACAATAGAATTTGAGGAGGTAGGCGAGGGAGAAGGAGGGGAGGTTGAGGATGATAGAGGCCTGGTGGGTGTCGAAGAGGTTGACGATGTAGAGCCCAAGGTCTCTCTGGAGCCACTGGACATCCATGTTAGCTCCGTGTAGGACCTTCACAACGGAGGGGTTACAAAAAACTTCGTTCAACACATGCAACTCGTCCCTCAGGGCGATCGTGTCCACCAAGAAGTCCTCTTCTCTCGTAGACAGCTGCAGGAGACAGGTTATTCCTTGGTAACTCCTATAAGAGTGGTGTTCGAGGTCCACTGCGACCTCGGTGACGGACGGAGAAAGCAACGAATCCATCATCCTCTCAAGGGCGATAGGAGTGTCAACCCACGTGCAAGGGCACGAAGAAGTCTGAGGGAGAGTCTCGTTTTTCATCTCTGCAAATATGTCTCCGAACACTAGTTCCTTAATCTCTCTCTCGTAGGGATGGGCAAACTCATCCTCTTTCGCAGCAGCAAGAGTATCGTCTTCGATCTCTCTATCCAAGGGATACACAGCAAAAGGCTTCTCCCTCAAACGAGGCCTCCAGGGCTTCGTGGAGTTGTCAACTGCAGAACTGAATTGCTTCTGGGGTTTGAACATAATTGCCCTCGTCCTTGACCCGCTTGCGTTGGGGAGGGGCGAAGCAGAAGGAAGAGACAACGCAGAGGAAAACTGATCAGAGTGGGCCCTCTTCTTGCCTCCTTGCTCTATTTTAGACAAGTATGAGCTGGACTGTGCCAAGCAGTCGTGGATTGACTCTGTGACAGATGAAAATCTGTAGGAACGAAGGTTGGGTGGAGAAATAAGAGCCAATGCAAAAAAAGAATAGTGTTAGAAAATAGATGAGCACGAGTTAGATAAAGCAAAAGCAACAAACAATACAATTAACTTGTTATTGATGCACGATGAAGTGTAATGGTGTGTGTCTCAGAAAGTGTTTGTGGGTGAACAGTGAGAATGTTGATTATGGCAGTGGAAGCAAGAGCTGGGCCATGGAAATATGTAGCGAATTATATGTTTATGGTTCGTACTTTGATGCGTTGTCTTTTACATGTTGAATGTGAGAAATGTTGTCAGCGTAGGAAACTTTTGAGGCAATGCGAGAAAGCAGACTCAACGCTTGTTGTTGGATAGTTGAAGTTTTGTTGGAGAACACAGAATACGTGTCCAAATATTTGAAGTCGTGTTCAGCAGGGAGAGCAAGACTTGATTTGACAGACATCATACATGTCTTGATGATGTTGGTGAGATTCTCTGATTGAGCGGTAGGGTCAGTAGGGAGTTCAGCCCTCTCGTCAGAGACACCTATTTTGCCCACCAACGCACACAAACAAAATGAATTGAAATGTAAGAGAAAAGTTAAGATAAGGAAATAATACATGGAAAAGCATATACCTAAGATGTTTGCGTGCAACTCTAGATGCTGAATAATGTTGAAAATAACAGGTGGTGTGTGTTCATAGAATAAAAATTGTAGTGGACTCAAGATAACAAACAATACCTGTCAAAATCTCGTCTAGCAAAGAACGAGTTTGTTTCTGACCACTTTGATCCGCGGCGGACATCCGTAGTCTGGCGTAATAACAATATAATATATTAACGTTAGCACATAAAATATAGAAAATGTTTAATGGGCATATTTGCTTGTGTTTTAAGTTGCAAGTAAATGATGCTAAAATAATCAATCATATTTCAACTTCCCATATAAATTACTAATTTATTTAAAATTAGTGATAAATGTAGGAGTTTCAAAAACCGAACAGTTGATATTAATAAGGATGATAAACACATCCATACCATGTACAGTTTAGTCAGATTTTCAGAATCGTAAGTGCCTCGTTTTAACAACTACGAACAAGTGAGAAAATTGCATTTTACGAACTCATAATCCTATTCAATATATTTATAGCGTCGAAAGTGTGTGTAAACTTCAAGGGCTGCATAGCAGTGTATATAGCATAACGATTATACGTGTGCTAAATATATTTTTACCAGAGATTCGTTTGTTCTTGTATAAATAGTATTTATTAAATATAGTGCGCTAAAAATAGTTGTTGGGGAACCTATATAGTGAATAGATTGATGGATAAGAATCATATCTTGAAAATTCTTTAGCCATGGTACAAAGACAAGCCAAACAGATTGCGTTTAGAAAACTACTTTATTTATTTGAAAATAGTTATGTAAAGCATCTTCCTTGAGTAGAAAAAGAAGAGCCATGGAAAACTAAAAGAATGGTGCAGTGTACAGAAACAAGGCAAGCAAAGAAGAAAAAAGTCTGGTGGTTATAAATACAAAAAGAAAAAGAAAAATGTAAAAAGGAAAGGAAGAAGCGTGTACAAAAAAAAAAGAAACATATGATAAATTGAACTAAATGGACTATCAAACGCCAAGAAAAAACGGAGTGTCCGCAAGATGACGAGAGACGAAAACTAAAGAGAAGAGTGAAGCAAAAGAGACTTGCGTAAACGCGTTTGAGCAATCAAGCAGTCCAACAATAAAAGACTCCAAAATGGTGGGGGAGAATTGGCATTCTAAAGAAGGAGGTTGAAATAGAGGGAGAAGTAGGTCGGTAGATAGATAGGAAATGTGGGAAAAGAGAGAGTTGGAGTGTCTACTTGTTGATCTCCTCAGCGAGAGAGTGAACGGCAGTAGTCCAGTTCATGGGGACCTTCGAGATGGGAAGAGCTCTACGCATAGACTTGAAGGTCTGGTTGTGCATATCGATGTAGAGGTGCTCGAGGTTGGCCTGCCAATCGGTCTCCACCTTTTCGATGGTTCCGACGATGTCATCAGCATTGTTGGCAGCGACAGTCTTGTCTTTGGTGTCGTACGCAGCGTGGAGCTGAATGTTTCCCTCCTCACAGTAGTGGACGCTAGCCTCGACGGATCCCACCAGAGTAGAGGAGGCTCCGATTTCGACCTTGTAAGTAGCGCGCCAGTTTCCAGTCCAGAAAGCAGCGAGGTTAGAGTTAATGGCGCTGATGCAGATTACAAGGGTATTGTTGTCCACATAGGCTCCAGTAACACACTTGTCCTTCTTGTAAGCAGTGAGGGCATACTTCTTCAAAGCAGCGCTCACGGCAGCGCGGAGCTCCTCATGCTCAGAAGTGGGTCCCTGAACTCCAGCGGGGGCGACGATCTCGTTCTTGAGCAAGTCCACGGTGAAGGCCTCTTTGGTGTCAGGGTCAAAGAACACGTCCTCTCCCAGGCGATTGTAGGGGGTTAACAAAAATCTTCCCTCTCCAGCTTGAGCGTGGGCCAACTGAACCACGTTGTACTGTCCCAAAAGGTTGGTCTTAACCTGCTCAGACAGAACGTTGGGGTCATTCACTAACGTCTCCACATCTGCAAATCAGAGAAATGACATAATATGATGCATATGTAGCAGGACATGTACAACCAAATTAGTTTCTGAGAGCCGAACAAATGATATGCATTTGCATAGTTTGAGGTTGGAATAGTTTGAGGTTGCAGAATGCAAATCCTACGCGCAGTCAGTTGCCTTATCTGATCACGCCGTTTACAAATATTAAACGCTAAGTGTATTCCTATAAACCGAACATACCAGAAAGAACAAACTGGACCTCGTTGATAGGAGAAGAGCGGACAAAGTACTCTGCGATGCTAAGCTTTTGCTCGGCGGTAGCTCCCTGGATCTCCTCTTCGGACATCTTCTCTGCAAACGAAGAAAAACAGAACAAATGCACAGAAGAGAAATCACATGAGATAGAGTTCAAAGAAACTTGACATATTTACGAGGAGATGGTAAAAAGGTGCAAATAAGAAGCAAGTTACTCCTGATCTTAGAGAAAAGTAGCAGATCAAATGCGAAAGACAGGAGGTCTCACAGCTGTTGCATTTCAGGACAACATGAGATGCGGTGCATACGAATATGTAGATCTTGTAGACGTAGTTGTATGTCCTCATTAATAATATAACATCTCTCCAGGTTTTCAGGGAAGCGGGTCACTTTGTTAAGTGTGCATTGAAATCAAGCAAGTCAAACGAGCGCACGCACGAGTGTTTTCTAGTCAAGCCATGTTTTCTTTTTGATTAGCCTTGATTTTGAATAAAGCTTATAAATCCGTATTCTACAAGACTACAAATATAATATGTAGAAAATCTTAGGATAAAACAGCATTAACGTGATGATTTCCTGTTGTTAAATAAATTATACGTATATTTATAGATATGTGTGAGTGGAAAATAATAACATATACTTGTTTTATGGAGTTTTCGCAGACCAATGCATCTATATCATAGGAAATATGAATTATTAGTTGTAGCACTTAAACTACATATGCACCCAGCTAAATTAAGTACAATTGGTGTTTTGCAGCATAGCGAAATAAGAGATGAGATGGACTGTACGTGTGGATTCGTGTGGCGTAAACTCGTTCCTATGAATGTGACGTAATTAAATTAAAAATAAATAATTAATCATAGCACTCCTAAAGCTGGTGGGTTAAAGTCGAGTGACATATGATAGAGGAATATGCAATTGTTTGGTGTCGATGTATGTGGAAATTCACATTATATGCGGTACGGAAGAGTCGCGGATACTTCCCTTGTCCGCATGCATTACTTCTGAGCGGAAAGATTGGAAAAGACGAATGATGTTTTTTCAACGTAAGAGGACGATAAGTGTTTTATCACAAATAAGAAATATATGTTTATTTAAATCCAGGCAAGATAAATGTGTCTCTTTTTTCTGGATAGTTCCTGCATATCAATTACAAACGCATGTTTAGGTGGTGCTAAGGCGGTTGCCGCGTCAGAGATATTTTCAAACAAAGATCTAATGAGTGTATGTATTATCTATTTCATAGACTGTGACAAACTACATGTATATGTTTCTTTTTACATGTATGTGTATGTCTATACAATATATTAATATTTATTTAAGATTATGACTATTCTTTATTGAAAGAATTCTTCAATCTGTTGTCCGTATACATTTATTTTTCTCATAACTTGATCTGAAGCCTCCTAATATGATGAGATGTAGAGAAGCACAGCATTTTATGAAAATCTCGTGTAATGTATGGGCAAAATCGCATGCGTGTGACAACCGCTCATATGTTTGTTTGGAGAATTATGTTTTTTGTTTGATTAGTGTGTCGAAATCTCAAGCTAAAACATCAGATCCTTAATCTTGTCATCAAGTTGAACACATTTGTTCGCGAATATTTACCTTAAGATTCGCTCAATCACTACCTTGTTACTAGTTTGTACGGTATTCCTCACTGAAATATGTGTGATGTATATGTGTCTTTTATTGGCATAATGTGTTTCAGTTTCCATCTCCTTGTTTAAGGGGGTATTAACGTATGTTGAATTATAATGTATTCTGATTGAGTATATCAATTTTATACTGTGATATGCACTATCACTCGTGGTATAGAGTTATTCGACGCAGGATTTTTATTTCGTATTGGAATATGTATGAGTGGTATTGTTGTCTAGTTTTTACAACATGTATTGTTGGCAAACCTTCTCATTCGCCTCTGTAAACCCTCACGTCTTTCGAAAATGATTTGATTCTCTTTCTGTGAATTTGTAGAAAAATTAATATAAGTACGGTGTATTTTTTTATAACACATACCATGTGCATAGAGTTCTTTCGTGTATTGTAACTCTAGTACCATCTTGGGTTGGTTTGAGCTCTTTTATTTGTTTTACATCTTACGAAGTGTTGTCAGTCTGGTAACCGGTGTGGGTCATACGTATCTCTCTCCATTGCTTCTGCGTGAAACTCTGCTAGCGTAGATATCAAATTCATGGATGTGCGTCTTTCCTAACGGAAAAACGTATATTATCATCTGTAATGTTATATTTTCGTGTATGTGGCACATGGTGTTCATCTATGCTTGTCCAGGACGTCAAGCGTTCATGTCTTCCTATTGAATTTCTTTGTTGTGAGGCGCTTTTCACAGTATGTGAATCAAAAATGGGCAAATGTATACATCCGATTATACTAACTCTTTATTTTTATGTCACCATGTCACCATTATTTCTACGCAGGCGTGTGTTGTACAACGCTAACTGAGACAGACGAGATTCTAATAGAGCAGATTTCTTTCGTGATATTATATATATACTAAGTTGCATATATAATAATCGAGCCTTCTACTAGCAATTCCGTCTTCTCCCAAGCCAACACAGTTGATTATTTATTGTCATTTGCCTACAGTTTTTTTCTGCGTGTTTTTTGTTTCTGTCAATTTCTGTTTTTGTTTCACCTCGCAATTGATTCCTCCCCTACTCGTACGAGTTCTATTCAACTGTGCTAGTAGTGTAGGAAGTTCAAAGCTTAGTTTGTGAAGCAAAGTACAAGAAAGAAAACTCAATTGTACATTCAGTAACGTGTGAATCGTCGTGTTTTTTGGTAGCTCAAGTATTGCAACGACGCAATTTCTCATTTTAGAATGTCGCATAACAACAGCAACGACGACGACCCATCTCCCAATCACATGGGTTTCAGAGGCAGTAGTGATAGAGGTGCCGTTAACCAGTTGATCCGGGACAATGTAAACACTACAGATTTTGTTAACAATAGTGGGCACGGAGAGTTTGAACGTCTGAGAGGTGGGTTGGGTAGGGGTGTGAGTGCTGGTGTTGAATTAGGAGAGGGGGCCCTGGCTTTAGGAGGATCGGAGATTGGTCGTAGAGGAGTGGGCCAGGGATTGTTTGTGCCTCAGTCCTTCGGAATGGGAGAGGGGATGGGGCTAGGAGGAAACGAAGGCGGGGGAGTTGATGGCGTGGGGATGTCGTCCCCCTTTTCGGCGGCATTCCCTCCCTTCTCAAGTGACGGACAAGGGGTGGACTCTGCTACAGGAAGAGTAGAAGGTTCAGTTGGGGGGGCGGAACAGGCAGTAATAGAGACGACTTTGTATTCCGAGGGATCGGAGGAGTTGACACAGAGGGAGGTCATGGGATCAGCGGAATGGGGGAATTTGGAAATATGAGTAACTCTTTGTTTATGGGAAATAGCAGTTGGATGGGATTGTCAAATGGGGCTGGAGAAGGAGAGGGGAATGGTGGGAATGGTGGGAATGGGCTTGGGGGGTGGGTGAGTCTGCATCGAATCCCTTCAGCAACTCAAACCCCTTCTCTCTTCTGAGCAACTCGGGATTTGGAGACAACGACAACATTTTTGCGCCGCTCTCATCCCTCCCTTCTCTCTCATCCCTTCCCAACAACCCTCTTTCTTCCATCTCACCCTTCCCCCTTTCCCTGCTCTCTCCACCCCTAGCCCATTCAGCACTTTCTCCTCTATCGCAGCTAACTCAGCTGGGGTTACTGGAACCAATAACAACCTCAATAACGTCAATGGGAACCAGTTTTCTGGAATCACTCCGTTTGAATTATTTGCTCAGAACGACATGTCTCTGAATAATGGAAGCCGCGCGACTCTGGTTTGGAGTTTGAACGGTCCCAACTCAGAATGGGCCCCCTTTCTCTTCGGAGTCCAGCCAGGAAAACCAGTTCAATCAGTCCTACTTCCAGCAATTACACAGACTCGGACAACGACTGCAACTGGCAAAGCGGCTTCGAAGCAGAGCAGCTTCAACGCACTTGCAACAACGCTCCGTTCACTAGCAATAATACATACGCAAACTACAACAACGTAAACTATTTGGGAGGAAACATGAACATCTACAACGGAGAAAACAAAAACACGGTGGGGGGTCGTGAGTGAAGTTGCATCAACGAATGTAGGGGGGAAGGGAGCAGGGGGGAAGGGCAACGGCCCCTCTTTTACTGCTTCCAGCTCTGGCTCTTTCGGGAAGGGAGGAAGCTCTTCGAACTCTTTTGCTCCCAGTGCGAATGCGGCTCCCTTCATCCCCTCATCTGCTGCCTCATCTACAGTCACCCCAAACCCCCTTTCACCCCCCCTTTATCCCTTCCTCTGTGCTCCGCCAAGAACGGTCTAAAAGGAAAGGCCACTCTCTCGTTGGACAAAGACTGAACAAGCCTCTCTCCTCTCCCTCTTCATCTCCCCTCCTCATCTCCTCCTTCATCCAGTGTCTCCCCCCCCCCTTCTTCTCTTTCCTCTTCTGCTTCATCTGTCTCTGGATCGGGTGCTATGACGAGAAACCTTGCCTTCTACCCTTCCGGATGACCGATCTACGTTCTCTTCTCTCTCTCCAACTCCCCCGCCCCCTCCCCCTCTTCATCCCTTCCTTCTTCCCCGAGATCTAACTCTCCTCCTCACTCTCCCCAAACACTCTCCTCCTCCTCCACCTTCATTCCTTCTCAGCAGCCTCTTCCTCCCCCTTCCTCCTCCCCTCTGCTTCAGATGAGCTCCTTCCGTCTCATTCAAAACAACGACCCTTACCCTGTTGTAGGGGCTGGTGGTCTAGGGAACGTGAACGGGGGACTGGTCAGAAAACAACCAGGGGGGACAGCAAGTGCCCGCAGGCAAGAATGGTTCGAATAACCAGGGAGGCAATCAGTCGAGATCTTTCCCGGTTTGAACCAGGGACAGAGGGCAGAGTGGGAACGGGGGTGTTGGGGGAATGAAGGGGGCAAAGCACGGGGCAGTAGGTAGCGCTAGGGTTGGTGGAGGTGATCGTGGAGATGGGAAGGTGAAGAATAGTGGAAGGGACGACGAGGGATCTGAGGACTACAGAAACAGTCCCTCTGGTGGACCCTACTCCTCTCCTATCTCCTCTCACTCCAACGCTCATTTTGCATTCTCCTTGCCTTCTTCTCCCTCCCCTTTACTTCCTTCTCAATCCCATCCCTCATCTCCTTTGGTTACTTTGAATGGACACATGTTTCATTCTCTCCCCTCCTCTCCCTCTCCCAATCCCCCAGTGTCTCTCCTAACTTCAACCCTTACTCTTCCATTCCTTCTCCTCCCTTTCTCCCTCCCACACTTTCTCCACCCCCTTTCCCTCTTTTCTTCCGTGTCCTCCTCCCCTACGTCCTCTGCTCCCCCCTCGCCCCACTCCCTATCCTCCTCGCAGAAGCACAAAGGGTTTCATCTGACTACGCAGAGGCCACCGAAGACAGGAGTTCAGTTGCACAGAAGAAGATCAATGAAAAGAAAGCCAAGGGAGAAGAGAAGAGAAGAAAGAGGAAGGAAAAGGAAAAGGAAAAGGAAGAAAAGAAGGCTGCTAGTACGGACTCATCCTCAGCCGCGGGAACAGAAGGAGCTAGAATCCCCGAAGGCAGGAAAGAAGAAGGATGATCGTGTACGCAGGGGAGGAGGCTTCACTGTGCCTTCTCCCGGTGCGTTCACTTCACACGCTCTTGGGTGGGTGTCTCTCTTTGGTGGTCAGGACGTGCTGACCCACCAGAAGATCATCTCGTACTTCACCAGGATCTCCAGGGCGATGAGAGACCCTCAGTACCTCCCTCAGATGACCGAGAATGCCCTTTCCCTCACTGTTCAGTGCGAAGCGGTGGTGGAGAAAATCACTAACAATGCAGCAGCTGCATCTATCTACACCCTCCTCGGAGTCATCTATGGAGTGGTCTACCGCACCAGGAGGGGTTTTGCGCAGAGAGAGTCATTAATGCGATTAGAAACGCTACGGACGGACTCAATAAGTACTTGGCTGAGGTGGATATGACTCCTGGAGGGGAGACTGCGTTTGTCTCTCCTGCCGATGCTACTGCCATGTCTTCAGCCTCTCTTTCCTCCGCGACTCAAGCCCCGATGGGAAGAATCCCGAAGATGATCCAGAGTGTCGTGTTGTGCATTGGACTTGTGAGGGAGTTTACAAAGAGTATTACTATTCAGTCCGAAGATGACTCTTTTAACTCCTCTTCCAGTCCCTCTTGCAGCAAGACGAGTAAGAGCCAGGGTTTGCAGTCTCCTCAGACTCCTGCAGAGGACGGAGATGTGGAGAGTGTATTATACACAGACAGTACGTTCCTCCGTATCATTTATGCGAACTTGTTCGTCCTCCTTTTGCACGTTAAGTCTATCCGTCTCAACGCTGTCTTCCTCTCCCTCCTCAAGACGTTTTCTGTTGGAGCTGAGAAATATCCATCATTTGTAGCCTCCTACATCCCTCACATTATTGACTCCAGTTCTGCTTGGCACCTTCACCCCCAATCCTCGTCCTCCTTCAAAAACCAGGTCCTTACCCTTATCGCTACCCTTCGCCCTCAGATTTGGCTCTGTAAGCTGGATATCGCTCCCTTTCCCTCTCCTGTCCCTCACTCTGTTCCTACTGGGATTATTGAGCTTTTGTATGAAGACGAAGAGGGAAAACCATTCAACGTAAGGGAGGTAGATGCTAATGTGAAGAACACGATTCTCAACGATGCAGATGTGGGTAAAGTCATGGCTTCTGATGAAGCTGGTATTCAGAGCGAATGCAAACGGAGAAAGGCCGAGATGAAGGAAGCTGAGACAAGCGCCCACACTTGTGTGCACAATGCTTACGAAGTGGAGATGTCTCGTCCCCTTGGAATCAAACTCAAGTTCCCTATCCCTTTCTTGCACACGATCGGGAGGGCTCTGCGGAAGACAAGAACACTCCTCTCTCTTTGATCGCATTTCAATGGACCACGATGAGACCACTGCATTGCACGGTCCGATTCCCGACCCTGAGACCTATGTTCAGAAGATGAAGCTAGTAAAGTCGGACAGCTCTGTGTCTGAGTGGACGGAAGAGAAGTGCGGTGCTACCATGGAACTTGGATCCCTCGCATTGTCTCCTGCTCTTTACTGGGCTATCCAATCTACCTCCACTCCTCTCCGTTCTGTGTCTGCCGGGGAGGTTGCTTTGTCTGTTATGCTTTTGATCTACAAGTACTCGTGGAGGATCATGATGGACTGTGCTGAGATGGGTGCACTTGATATCATCCTTGCGACTAATAAGCAAACAACCAACTCGCCTCCCTCTGGCTCTACCACTGATTCTTCTTCTGTCTCTCCTTCTGCTTCTCCTCCTCCCAGCCCTCTCCTCTCTTTTCGATGAATGCTTGTGGAAGAACTCGTTGTGATAATCAGAGTATTCGTTTTAATGGAGTAGGCGAAGATGTACAGGACACAGCGAGGGTGTTGATGTGGAGCTCAGCTGCTATTCAGTCTATCTTCTCTCTCTATGCTGCCCTTCTCTCATCTATCTTCCCCGACATAGACTCCTCGTTCGTTGCCTGTCTTCCCTTCTCTTCTCTCCCCGTGATATTGTCTGGCTTCAATAGCAACATTCGCATGGGATGTACATCTGTGTTCAAGAGTGCTCTCTTCCTCCCTCGTTCTAGCAGCCACAGAGACGACTGCGCCTGTGATCTGGCGAAGGACTCTGAGTCTGTACGCCCTAACATCAACTGTAGTTGTAGGAAAGATCAACAGAGCATTGCGAGTGATTCTGTCATCATGAAGGGAGGATTCTCCGGTCAGACCAAGAATTCATGTACATGTGAAGGCCGTCTCTGTTCCTCCTCTCGCACGTATGAGCTTTTTTGGGCTCAGAATGTCGGAGTAGCCCACACGCACAGTCTTTCCGCCCTCTTCACTTCCGCGGGTGTTAGCGAAGAAAGAGTTCCTGTCTCTACGTTTGCAAATGACCTTCTTCGCTTTGTGTTCTCCCTGTACAACTCCCGCCTCTGTACTCCCTGCATGTTATACCCCAGTTCTAATGCAATCAAGTGTCTAGCAAAGTTCTCCATGCTATATTGTTTCTTCATTCAGAAGAGAGACCCTCTTGGGTTGTGCAAGACTCTGCTGGATTTGTTGATCGAGTTGTCGATGATCTACATCAGAGTGAATACCGAGACTTACAGAAAGAGCACTCTCCATGGAACCATATTCGAGTTGAGCGAGGGTGGTGTTCCGCCCCACTCCAACATAGGAAGTGTGTATGCTGAAATCAAAGACGAAAGCGCCCTATTCAACGAGTTGGCCTACCCTTTGACTCGTCCCTACCCCTCCCTCTCCTACCCTTTCGACACAGCATCCCCGCCCTTCTCCCTTACTGGACCTAACACAGAGGGCGGACTATCGCCTGAAGCTGCGGCTATCCTTGGTCTTCCTTTGCATGCTAGCCCTGGGTCTATCTTAGTAGGGTTAGTGGAATCCCTGCATACATCTCTGTTTTTGAGTCTTGTGTGGGGCACTACCTTCCCCCCTTCTCCAGTTGCACATGCTTAAGTCCCTCTCACTTCTGATGGCAGCTATCCATTCCTTCTTTGCCTTTGCATTCGGAAAGGACTACGAGCTGATCTGTCTTGAGAAGAGAGAATCGGTGCAGAATAGAGACCATCTCCCTGACAGGCCCCCTCCCCTCCTCTCGTCGAAGCACAACCCCATCCATAGCTCCAACCTCTCTGCTGAAGGAAGAGCATGGGTATCTCGTCTCATGTGGAGCAACCGACCTCCTCCCCTCCTCTCTGGAGTCCTCTCTGTCCCTGCCTTTTCTGCTGTCTACAGCCTACTTTCTGGGCTTGACTCCGCTAGCTGTTTGGACATGTCTCCTACTGCAAATGAAAGACAGCCCAGATCAAGGGCAGATAGAGACGAAGCGATCGCTGCTGCTGCCGCTGCTGCGTCGTATAACGCTAGAAACAATTCAGCTGGAAACCCTGAGGAGTTCACAGGAGAGGAGGCAGAGAAGAAGCCAAAGGGAGACAAAGAGGATCATTCATCGCAGGCGAACCAACCTCTTCTGTGTCGAACGCAGCTGGGCAGAAGCAGATGGCTGCAGTGATGAACGATTTGTTCCCCCCGCTAATGTCGCTGACTCTGTACGTGGCTGATGTTGATAACCTTATGAACTTCCTCGCCATCATCCCCCCTGGAATGAGTGTCGATGAAACAGCTGCACTGGATGATGAAGCATGTTGCAAGGAGAGATTGGACGGAGGGTGGGCTTGGCCTGGAAACGTCCTCTCCCTTTGCACTGGAAGACTTGCAAGTGCTGAGTTTGATGATTTCATCAGCTCTGTACCTGGGTCTATCAAATTGGATCCTGTGATTGTTGACGATCTCCCCTGCTCCCTTCGATTTATGCTTAGACTCACTGTGTGGTACGCCAACAGACTCCACGCCATTGTCGTGTCTGAGAGGTGTGGGCTGGACGAGTGCATTGGTGAGTGGGCGAAGACGAAGAAGGGGGAAGGTGTGGAGATTGACCGAGAGACGATCAAGAAGACCCTGGACGGAGTCTTCTACCAGCCCAGAGATATCGTTCCCAGAGAAGGACGAGGAGTCGCCGATCAATTCGTGGGAAGACTCAGTTTCCTTCTCAGAGTGGTTGCTCATATGTGTCTTCACCTCGATGCACATGCAAAGTTCAAGTACCGTCTGCTCATAGGGCTTCTTTCATCTTCCACTCATGACTTGGCTCCGTACTACACCTCCACTGAGAGCCTTTATTTGCGTTCTTACTCTCCTGGCTTTTGTCCCGCTACTCCCCCTCCCTCCCTGCAGTTTCTGAATTGTTTGAGTTGTACAACAGTGGGCCTGCCGCTTGGTTGGCTTCTGAAGATGACTTCTTTAAGAAAGCAGGAATATCTGATGGGAACGAATTGAAGAATGAAGACCCCAAAGCTAAGGAGTTCCAGAAGGTCATGGAAATTTTGGACTGTGACGAGGACGCTGTGCTTGTTGCCTTCTCTGAGCTTCCCTTGGAGTTCCAGGTGCACATGCAGGAGGCTATGTTCGAAGACCCCTCCACTTCTTACCCCCAATACCCAATGCTTTCTCTCTCTGTCGCCTATTCTTCTTCATCTGCGAGTGTGCTCTATTCTAGCTCTACAGCATTCTTAGTGAGTCCCAGTATTATTACGTCAGTGAGCTCAGCAACGAACTCTGGGGCGTCTGGATCTAAGGCAGCGACAGGTGGGAAGCACCAGTCTCTCTGGACCTCCCCCAACCCAGCCTACGTGTCTTCTTCTGGAGCTATCGGAATCGGGGGTGGATGGACTGCGTTGGGTCGCAGTGATGCAACCGCTTCCTCCCAGTCCCCCTCCACTCCCTGTGTGACGATAGCCTCTCTACTTACCCTCGCTACGCATGCACTTCCTATGACTGTGGCGATGATGAGGGCTATCAGCAACAGATACATCCTCGACCTCTGTGCTCCCATCATCTTCAAGCCTACGTTGGGTTTCTACCCCTTCGAACTCCCTCCCTCTGTCTACTCGTTTGGCTTCATCCCCCCTCTGCTGCTGGCCAGGGAGCTCGCATGGTCTCTCGTCCTTTACCTGGAACCTATCTCTACGACCACCCTGGAGTCCACCCCTCTGCTATTGTACTTCCCGAAGACATGGAGTCTCCCAAAGCAGATGCTTACCTTGGATGGTCGAGATCCTTAGCTGGAAGCACGAGTTCTCCTGCCCTCCTCAAGTTCAGGACCTTCCACCCTCTTCTCATCGGATATGCTTTTGGTTGTCGTCTCACACAATTGAAGGTCGCCTTGGCTCTTCTTCTATCATCTGCCGCTAACTCAGCATGCGCAGCTGATGCACAGATCGCCCGAGCACATGCTACTTCTGAAGTAGATGGAATGAATTATACCGGACCGAGCGAATCAGGCTGGACGGGAGATAAGGACGAAGCAGGGGATGGCTTTGCTACGAACAGCTCTGCGGAGCCTTTGACTCTATCTCCTTTCTTGATTCACGCCCCTACGCAGGATGCGGTACGTCGCATCTTGACTCACCACAGTGTGGACTCTCTCTTCCCTCTTATTCTCCTCAACTACACCCGCCTTGCGCAGCACTCCATTCTGACCTTCCCTTCGTACGGAAAGACTGCTCCTGCCGACTCTTCTGCCCAGCTCCCTATCATTCATGAAGATTTATCTGTTGTTGCTGCTGAGCTCACGAAGCTTCTCAACTCCCCTGGTCCCTCACCTTACTCATCTTCCTCAAGTATCTCTCGTTCTCAGCCTGCGAAACCCTCGATCTTCAACCCCGTCGAGACGTCTCCCTACTTTCTCCCTGTGGGGTTCGGCCTCTATGTCTCAGCGTGCTGTGACCCTGAAGTATATCATGCTTTGTTCACCCCGTAGCGTAATCTCGCACATGTTCACCTCCACTCTCAGCTCCTTGCTTAGCAGAATGCTTGAGAACATCCGTGTTGCGGAGAGGCAAAGCATCGCCGACTTCTACAAGCCATCGACAACAAACATGGTCTACAAATTATACTCGGCTCTGTTTCCCCACACCAGGATCGGGGTAAAGGAGGCTGAATCTGCTGAGTTCCGCTACAGGGTGTCTCTGGGGCAGAGTGAGGTGGGACGGAATGTTTCTTTGTATGCTGTGCAGCTGAATGAGGATGAAGAGGAAGAAAGCGCCTCTTGTACCTCCACTGAAAATGACTCTGCAGCTGTCTCTTTCGTCAAGTCTGCCACTCGTTCCGAGGGAAGTAGAGGAGTGAAGGGTCCCTTGATGGCCCTTCCTCCTGCCTTCCTCCTCCAGTTCGCTATCTCTGCCCTATCTATGTCGACCTTCCTTTCCTCTCGTGTAACCACTGGATACCTTCTCAACGCAGTGTCTGCGATTAGTCTCAAGTACGCCCTCCACACTTCAGCCACTCTTCGTTCTCTCTCCAGAGATGCCCTTTCCTCCACATTGTTTTCGTCTCTTTACTCTACCAACAGTCCTCCCGGTGTGGCCACTCCGTACTCCCTTGTGAATTCTTCCTCTTTTGAATCTTCTCTTCGGTCTGCTGAGTCTGCTGGCATAAACGTGAACAGCTCAGATGAGTCTCTAGAAGAGTCAGATAGAAAGAATCCTACAGAAGCAATCAGCTGGTTCCATAATGTGATATCCGCCTCCTAGGGAGCCTCCGTCTCCTCTGACCAACGATGGAGTTTCACTTCCAACACAGGAATCACCGCTATTTCGGACAGAGAAGGTGCTGCTGCCTCTGTTGCTGGAACAGGAGAATATGCCACGAACAAGGTGAACTCGGTTGTTTCTCTCTATTCGAGAGCCTACTTCTTCAACGAGATGAGACTTGCTGGTGCTCCCATTTGTGCAGACGATACAGTGGTGTGCATGCTTTCTGAGCTTCTTCATGTTGACATCTTAGCAATGCACCACAGACACAAGGAAAAGGAAAGCTTGCTTGCAGGAGTGAAGCCGAAGGTCGAAAACCCTAAGCTATCGATCTTGGAAGAGTACGTAGCTGAGGTCACGCAGAGGCTGAAGGTGGACCATCACGTCCACACTAAGCGTCTTGGGTCAATCTTACCTATTGTGTTAACTCAGATGTACCATGTCTCTCTCTCCAGGGTAGGAGACATGCCTGGATCAGTTGCTCACGCATACCAGCCCACCAACGCAACCCTCGCTCTGTTTTCGAACCCCTTGCCTACGCCCACTCTGCACATGTTGATGGAAATTAGCAAAGATTGTCTCATTCCCCCTCTCTTTCCCCGCAACCTCAAGAAGACTCAGTTGCTATGTTTGGAAGCAGCGACTGGAGGATCGAAGTCTGGACAAATTATACTCCCTTACGTAAAGCACATCGAACCTAAAGACAAGAAATTTTTGTTTGTTAAGAAGTACGATGAGTCGGACACCTCCTGCGCAGCTGATGCATTGGCGAAGGCTACAATATCTGCTGTGAACAATAGAGATAAGACGGTGAGGTCATCTGATAAGAGAGTGATGCAATCCCTGTACGATCGAATTATCACGGATGTTGACAAGACCCGAGCATACGGTAACTCTGCCATTCCTCCCAGAGCAATGGCTGATATTCGCCAGGAGTTGCTGAAGGTGGTGAAGGCTGTCATCGCTAAGAACGACGCTGGGACGAAGCAAGCGATCGCGGAGCTCAAGGCCAAGTTCAGTCAAAAATCGCCTTGGGACACTCTGCCTGGAACCAATCCTCCTGTGTTGAGTGTGGGAGGAACGATCGAGACCGCAATGATGAAGGATGATGCCTACAATGCGTTGGCCTATCAGCATCAGGACTTGTTCTTCTTCACTAGATTTATTACCGTGCACATGATCAAGGGGCTCCCTCTCGCTCGTTCCGAACTCTACATCATTCTATCATTCCTCAAGAGACAATGCACCACTCTCCTTACCTCCCCTGCGTACATGCCCTCTTCGTTCGGAATCAAGTCAATCCTTCTGAACGGAATCGTGCGTTCTTTCTTGCTCAGAGAGTTGGTTGGATGCTATGCATCTACCTACAGAGTGCCTGAGGCGTTTACAGCTATTCCCCCTGCTTACACTGCTTGTAAATCTGCATCTCTTACAGTTATCTCTCACAGTCCTGCATCGCCTTCACCAGTGGGCACTCCTGTCCCCACTCCTCAGTCCTCTACTACTGCCTCCTCTGAGGGCGCTGAGTCTCTTAACTCTTCCAAATTAGAATCTAACGTTTCGAATATCAAGCTCCCCCCTGTGTCTGAGGACTCGGAGATGGTAGACAAGGAGTTCTACGAAGAGAGACTGAACAATCCTCATCACATTGAGCCTGAGTCTGGCACTATGATCGAAGCCATCGCAATTAACGATGGAGTCACCACTGAATGCGCTCCTTCTTTTTCCACCCGCCGTCCTTTCTCTGACCTCCTTTCTCTTCTTCACGCTACTATTGCTACCCTGCTCCAGTCTCGTCCGCAGATGTATACCAAGAAGTTTTTCTACTACTCACCCTTCTTACGTTCTCTTTCTCGTCTGGACAAGCTAGTGTGTCCCACTACTCCCTCTCCACAGATTCTTTCCCAGCTCCACATTCTCTTTATGCTCGAGCAAACCTTTTTCTGCATGACTTCAGGAGGTAGTGGCTCTGCTCTGCCCTTCGAAGGAACTCCTCTCAACAGTCTCACAGAGATTGTCCAGCACACAGTAGCGATGGGGAAGGACATGAGCGTCTCCAAGACTCCTGAGCCCCTCCGTTCTCAGTATTCGATCGGAGACGCCATGGCCCTCCACTTTTACCTCAACAAGGACCGATTTGTTGCTTTTTTCAACAGCACTGCCCCTGCCCTTGTTCACGCCACTGTTGCTGACTTCCTCTGCTCTTCATTGTACATCCCCCCTCTGTCTTCACTCCTTCCCAACGGGTACCTTGGGTCTCACTCCCCTTCCTATGCTCCCTCTCTTCTCAACATGCACGCAGAGAGAGCAGCTACGGACAACAACTCTTCTCTTTCCTCTCCCCTCGCTTCTCTCTTTGTTCCGTCTCTCTCTACCCTCAATCAGCTCGCGTACTCTGGATCTGCGCCTTCTCCCTCTATCTTTACCCTGCACTACTCCGGCCAACTCCTGCAATCTGTTTTGGGAGAGCTGAAGACTGCATGTGAGGAATCGGACAGCTTTTTTGCGAAGATTACTATGGGTCAGCCTGCCCCCAACCCCATCCCACTCAACTACCTGTACTCCTCTTCCAGAAGTCTGAACTGTGTGCAAGAACTAGTCGCTCATATGTGTTTGTCTTCTTTGTCTCTTGGAGATGTAGGAACCATCAACTACCTCTCCCACCTCGCCTTCCACTCATTTGTGCTCCCCCCTCCCCCTCCTTTCTCTCCCAGCCCCGACACTCTGATCAGAGGAGACGAATCGGTTGCGAACTTTATATACTCTCAAGGAAGCTCCCCTGCCCCCACGAATGTAAAGGAGCTTCCCTCCTTCTTTGGTCAAGACTTCAACCTGAAGAATACCTCTGAGCAACTCAAGTCTATCGTCAGTGGAGCAGCTGCTGCCACTGCCGCTGCTGCCTCCAATATTGTAGGTGGGCCCGAGGCGTTCGGACCTTCTCTGGCGAACGGGGTAGGGAAGTCATCGCAGAAGAGCGGAGGTTGTATTGGCCCTCGTCACCTCCTCCTTCTCGGTCTGATTCCTTGGGTTGCGGGTCTTCAGTATCACATCAGTGGGCACTACGAGACTGCTCTCACCGAGTATTATCGTATCTTTGTCGCTCTGCTTGCTGTCCCCTCCCCTGCTTCTGGGGTCACGACTGTCGAAGATGTGAGCCTTGCAGCTGTCTCTGGGGCTTCCTCTGTGAACGAAGGAACCACCAAGCACTCCCACAAGGCAAGGAGCGAGGCCTCTCTCGTTCACATGAAGCAGGATTCGTCAACAACTGGATGTGGAGTTCAGCTGGGGTACTACTACATGTTCCCCTCTGCTGTCTCTATCCACATGCTCATCCTCCTCATCTCTGAATGTCTATATCAGCTCAATGACTTTTCCTCCATCAAGTCCTTCCGTGCTCTGATTCAACTCTACAGGCACAAGCTCGGTCTCGCGTCTCCTGTTTATGTTGACTCTCTCTTCTTCTTGGAGCCCTGCAACGTTGCTTTGGATGAAAAGGTGTCTCGTGCGCACAAGCAGAGGAAAGCGGAGAGAGAAGATGAACAGGCTGTGCTGGACGGGTCTCCTTTCAGAGCCTCCTCTAACTTCTTCCCTGGAACCACCCACAACATTAACCCCGTCACAGAGAATGCTATCAAGACTCGTCTAGTTTCTTCAGTCAACGTTTTGTTCAGATCCTCTTTCCCTCTCCTCTTCGTAAAATCCCTCTCCCACCTCGATGCTGATCTCTTTGACCACATCCAGAAGTTCAACTCTTTCTACTCCAACTTCTCCTTCTCTTCCTGTCACCCCGGATACCCCACTGGAAACGAAGGAGTTGGCGTTAGCCTTCAGGTCCACTTTCCGGGTAGAACGGGCGACGATATTGATAAGAAGGCAGGGGAAAGGGAGAAAGATAAGCCTCGCAAGAGTAAGGGAGTGCCAGCGAAGACCCCCCATCTAAGAATGAGGCTGATAAGTCTGAGCAAGCTCCTGTCAATGACTGGTACAATCTCCATTTCCCCTCTCGTGTGAACTACTCTGCCATCGCTAACTCGAAGCTCCCTCCGAACAGCTTGACTTCGTACATTGCTGTCAAGGTCGGGCAGGTCCTGCATCACCTCTACGATGAAAACCTCCCTCTCATGTACTCGGAGATCTTCACCCCTGTCCTTCACTCTGTCTGTGAATCCTCGGGAGAGGAGTGGACTGAGTTTGAGAAGACGAACAACCTCCCCAAGAAGGCAACAGAGGAGACTAAGAAGTGGATGCCTGGATTCCATCGCCCCGCGGACGAAGAACTTCGTCTTAGAGCTCAATCAGAGCTCACTGCGTTGCATTTGGACGGAGACCCTAACCCCATTGTTAGCCTGGAAGAGAGAGGTCGCTACAGAAAGCTCTTGGCAAAGTCTACGGATGAGTACGATAATGTGACTGCTGGATTGGATGCTACGAATGTGGCGAACGTGATGTGTCTGCACTCGATTTCCCTCTTCAAGTACAGATTTGAGAGCAATTACAGATCTCAGCAGTATCACGGATCTGGATCTGGGGGCAACCAGAGCCACAACCCTGTGACTGGTGCCCTCTTCAGTAGTCTGTGTGGAAGCAAGGGAGGAGGTGGAAGACTGATGCGCCTCGACGATGCTACAGTGCTCTTCGATGACGTCATCGGAAGCTTCCCTTTGAGTTGGGATGAGTCCCTCTTTACCCCTGCAAGCATCAGCTCTTACCGCAATGAGCCCTCCCTCCCTTACTCAGTCCACATCACTGACACCTTTGGGTACGTCTCTGCTGACAATGTCAACCCCCAGTCTGTCGAGCTCCTCCATAGCGTCATGCCTCAACCCCACGAGTCTCTGCTCACATCCCAGTCGTATTCACATCTCTCGTCGGAGTTTGAGCTCTACAACCACGTGTACTCTCGTCTTTCCAACTCAGTAGCCATGTTCTCTTCTCCCTACTCTCCCTCTTCGATCCTTCCCCTTCTTCCCTCTGCTGGATGTATCTCTGAATCATCCGCTCACCCCCTCACTTGGAACAACGCAATGGAGTCCTACCGTAACCTCCAGTCTCATGGAAGTTATATGCAGCCCCCCGCGTATTCTGAATCGGTTGTAAAGAAGCTTTTGGAGAGCAGCAAGGAGGACATGCAAGTCAGGAAGATGGAAGCGAATTACGCGAGAGAGAAAGTCGTTCTCGACGAGGAGGCATTCGATGGAAATTCCACTAACTTTGATGTGTCAGAGTCTGTGCGCCCAATGAGGAAGGACTGCGGAGTGGACTGGCAGAGCAGGATTTCTGAGAGGGAGGCAGCTGATGCCCTCTTGAACTCTCCTGCTCACTCCCCCATTGCAGTCACTTCTTCTTTAGAGAAGCTGGAGGATCTTGTACATTTCCCCCAATCCCCCTCCTCCATCTTCCCCTCGAACCTTCCCTCCGCTGTCACCTTCGCTTTGCGTGACCGATCGGCAGCTCTCTCCCTTCACACACATCTGTCTACTCTCTTTTCCCACACTAATATGAACACTGACACCCTCGCTCTTTTCCACAGATCCAATTTCCCCTTTTCCTACTTTTCCCCCTGTGTAGAGTCTCCTCTTCCACCTGGTCCCTACCCCTTCATTGCTTCTCCCTTGCTTTCTCCTTTCTTTGCCCCCTTCTCCTCCTCTATCTTCTCCCCCAACACAACTGCACAATCGTCGCTGTATGCTGCTAGTCAGCCAAGCACCGCACCTCTCGTCCACAACTTCACCGCAGACAACGTGGCTGGAGGAGATGCCTCCTCTGTGTTCCGTTGTTACCTCACCCGCATCACCAGAGGCCTCTTTACTGCCTTCCGTCAGAACTACCTCCTCGCGAGAGTGTTGGAATACAACGACAAGGTAGAGGGAAGGGACACTAGGAACTCCCAGGGGCTTCACCATTGGGCTCCCTCTTCCTCCGGGGTCGATGCGGATGTTCTCAGTGCTTATGCCTCTAGTATGGCTGCTAAAGCTGAGGCGCTTGACAATGTGAACGATGGAGGAGAGTCTACTCCCACTCTATCTCTGAATGAGAACGAGAGGAGGTTCTTGATCGCCTCATTTGGATCTGGTGGGGTGAACAAAGAGAGGTATAACACGTGGAGAAAGGCCAAGATCGCCCAGTTGGATGAGATTGTAACCAACGCTGAGAAGTTCCTGCTGACGTTGTATCTTGCAGCTGTGGAGAAGTCAAATGCTCACTTGGCAGCTCGTCTTTTCTTCTATCACATCCTCCTCGTCAATCTCAAGAAGAACTTCCGCTGCTCCAAATTCCTCAGTTGCAGTTACTCTGACTCCAAGACGGGACTAGAGACAGAGCCTGAGTCTTCGAATATCAACCGCACCAATCTTCTCATGCAGGTTGGTCGTGGGTACATTCACGAGTCCATCACATCCCTCATTAAAATGCTGTCGTACGAGTGTCCTCTCCGTATTCCCTTGGTTGGTCGTGCCGGAGCCACTATTCAGCGTCCCCTTGTGCGTCTTATTCCATATACCTCTGCTGTAGCAGCATGGCAGTCCGTGATGGGAGGGCCTACTTCCCAGGTCCCAGTTGTGATCCCCAACACTCCCCATGCCTCTCAAGTAAAGACAGACATAGCCAAGGCTCTCCCTGAGGGGCAAATCCACTACTACGTGTACGGAGTGACTCTGATCCCCCAGTGGTCCCCCTCTGTTCTCACTTCCCTCGCAGACATCATCTCCATGGCCATTCACTACCTCTGCAGTGCTTCGCAAGTCGCCAAGCAGAGCTGTTCCACGAAGCTTCCAAAGATGATTGGCGTTCTCCAATACCACTTCTTCACCTCGGAACCTAACAGCGGGAGCTCTGTTGATTTATACGAATTCTCTGAGCGTTGTCCTGAATCTGTTCGTCTGGCTTGTGAAAAGGACCGTGCTATGCGCTCTGCTAGCCAGATGCCAAAGGAGGAGGAGAATATGGATAGATCTTACTACACTCCCTTTGTTACTTCTCCTTTCTCGATCTACCACTTTTCTTGCTACTCGTGCATGCCTCCGTACCCCTCCTTCGCTTCCCTTTCCCTTCCCGTCAGTGCTTTCAACTCAGATGCTCACTTGTTCCTCCCTGTGTTACGCTGGTGGCATTTGTTCCTTACCATCACTATTCGCTTCTTCTCTGAAATGTCTGCAATGTTCTCCGAATATGTCGCCCTGAAGCCTCGTCGTGTCTTCTCTGCCTCTAGAGAACATGTGGGACCAGGAATGCCTGTTCGTATTGGAGATGTGATTGTGAACGAGCTCACCCAGAGAGACTTCGAGTTTCCTGATGGCATGTTCGATAAAGCAGTTGCCTTCTCTGTCTACAACTCTACCTACCCTCAGACCTGTGTAACTCTCTCCTCTTCCTGTGACATCATTGAGGTCGACGCTACTCTTCCTGACGTACGTACCAGCCCCGACTCCTACCCTGGCTCAGAGAAGGTGACCGTTATCAACGACTTTGATCACATCCTCCACTTCATCTACCTGCGCATGAGTAGACCCTATGCCAGTGCAGCAGCTGGAGCAACTCTCTCCATCCGCCCTCCCCCACTAATCGGTCCCAAGTCTGCAGAGGGAGTAATGCACCCAGAGCAGTGTGCAGAACGTCTTGGAGTCGCATGGACTTTCAGAGAAGTAAGCTGCACTATGGGAGCGCCTGCCTACATCTACATGTACCTCGCAGACTGGACCTACCGCCTCGCCATCCTTCCGGCCCCTTCCTCCTCCGTTCCCCAGAATGTCTCTCAATTGAACGCTAACCACCCGTGTGCAAGTGGGTTGTACTCGATGAACGACTCCGAAGTGATCAAGCACTTCCCCTCTCCCGAAAACGAGTTCACTGGACACGGATGTGTCAGTCTCCTCCATGCCACTCTGTATAGCATGGTTCGTGCCTGTTTTGCTGCGAACAACCCCCTGTTGGCTCGTCTGAACCGAGACGAAGCAACGACGAGGTCTGGAAAGGAAGAAGAGAGCTCAAGGAGTGGATGAGTGCGTCTGCCCCCTCTAAGGACTTCAACGAGAAAAGCAATTTCGGAAACCGTTAACTCGATGCTTGATAACGGAAGTCAGGTACTTCGGCCCGACATGCTCTCAGTGTACCTTCGTATCCCTACATTCTTCCTCACTATCCTTCGTCACACTCACTTCAACTCGCCTCACCTCCGTGTCACCTACGTCGTTGAGCAGTGTGTGCGTTTGGTTCCTGCGTGGATGTGGACTCACTGTATTGACGCCATCATCGAGACAGTGTCCTTCACTTTCCCCGCAGATTCTACTTCTCCCCTGGAGATCCCAATGGAGAGGAGGAACCAAATGGAAAGGACGATCCCAAGAGAGAGAGCAGCATCCCCAAAATGTCGAACATCCCTTCCCACTTTAATAACAGATCTATTATCTCCAAGGCATCGAGAGAGAGCTCCTCCATCATACTCGATGCAATGGATCCTGCTGACCCCTTCGTTGCCCTTGCAAAGAAGGTTGAGGCTACGATTAGGAGGACTGCTCTGTGGCTTATCGTTCATGTCTACCGCTCCTTCCCCCATCGTGTTATGTTCGCCCTCACTCGTCATAATTGGGCTCTGAAGAACCTTATCCGCGAAAGTGACTGCTGGTCTGATTCAGAGGATCTCGACGACTCCCTTGACAGAGAACTCATCTCTCGCATCTTGGGAACCAAGAAGGTCCTCAGAATGCAAGAGGGACTGGCGAGGGAAGTTGTGCTGGGAACTCATTGTGACCCCTGGTCTTTATCGAAGGACTGGAAGTGGATTAGAGAAAGTGTCCTTCCCACCATTGTCAACACCAGAGACAATGTCTTCCGCCTCCACAAGCTCTACGATAACGTTATCAACACTATCTCTTCCGTTGCTTCCAACGACCCTCCTCCTATTCGCGTGATTGGATCTGTACGCTTTTGCACCCGTCACGACCACCGAGAGAAGAAGAAGATCGAGAAGCCTCACGATGCTGATGTGGTTGCATACGTGAAGAAGACAGAGGAAATCCTTTCCCTCCATGAACGCTTTTGCAGAATCAGCCGATGACTCTTGGGTGCAGATCCTCAACAACCTCAACGGAGAACTCCTCAACATCTGTTCATCTGTCCAGGCTCGCTTCCAGTCTGATGCTGATCGTATCATAACTGCGCTGGAGATGAGGCGTGCTTATGCATCTGCCCCCTCTAGAGTCTACAGTACAATCACTGGAACCCAACGTGCTCCAGAGACGATCCAGATTGGAACCAACCGTCCCTTTGTCCCTCCCACTGATATGCTCAAGTTCCCCCATGTGACTAGGAGGAGGATCATCCTTCATAGTCTCCAGTACCGCTACCGCATGGCGTCGAGGGCGATGATTGGAATCCTCCGTAAGATGTTCAACATTACCTTCAACAATGACCTCCATACCAAGGTCTCTCTCGGCTCGGAATCTGTCTTTGTCAACTGCATCGGAGACAGAAAGATCGCTTGTTCTGCTGGTCTCCTCAGCATGCGTGAGCAACTTTTGGACCTCATTGCCGTGTTGGCAAGACCTCCTTTGATTTACGAGACAACTACCTGGCAGGGATTCGGAGAGATCGTTCAGTCCACCCCAGACACTATGGAAGGACGTTGTGCAGTTGCCGTTAAGGACTTGCTTCATGGAGTTCCCGAGTTCCTTGCTAGAGCTGTTGCGAGCTCCAACGCTCAGCTTAGCATCGCCCCTTGCTATGCTACACAAATCCCCATTAGCTTCCAGGCCCTTCAGCACCCTCTCAGATTCTGCTAGTAAACCCTTCCCCATTGTTTACGCATCCCCTTCCCTCAATAACTCATTTGTATCAAAGTACACCAAGGACCTTGACCGTCGCGTGCGCGTGTTCATTCCTGGAATTGGATCCATCTACGATTCTGCGAATGCTGTCCCCTCCCCATCCACTCCTTCCATTGAGCCGTCTGTCTTCTTCACTCTCTGCCATCCCGACGCCAACTTGGACAGAACCGCAACTGCGATCGAAAAAGCTCCTCAGTCTTTGGAGCCGGCGGTAGTGGGTCTGAGTAAGGAGGCTGTTGTGCTGCAGTGGCGCTCTGGTGCTCGTGCGCTATCTTTGATTGCGACCGATGGGTACTCCCACTCGGTAGAGTTGGAGAGTGGAACGGATATGCGTCAGGAGTCTCTCTACATGGATATGCTCTTCATCCTCGGTCGTATGATCACTGCCTACGAGTCCTCTAGAGCTTACTGTCCCATCCCCCTCATTTTGCCTCACCCCTCCCCACTCTGCTGTCATTGCATCTGCATCTGCACAGCTAAGCAAGTTCACTGCCATCGATGCGCAGGCGGAGCCTTCAAGTGCAAACAACGGATATCCCTCCTTCGACACTCCAGTGACGTTCGCAGAGGTGTCTGGAGAGTCCGTGAAAAATGGAAACACAGCAGTGAAGTGGTCATGGTGGGGATGGTCGGCCTGCGTCGCTGAGGGAGAGAGGTCCTTCGTTGTTCCCTCCTGTGGACCCAAGGGATCTGTTCAGAGCCCTTTCGCTCTTGCTTCTTCCTTCTCTAGCATGTGGAGCAACGTTCTGTCTTCCCCCCAAGAAGCGTACTACAACGATCACATCTTAGCCCCTCCTCAGTACGCTACCCTCCTCTTCTTTCAAGGCCCACGCCCCTGGTTACAACTCGTCTCTCAGCGCTTCCTTTCCCATCAACTCTGCTGAGGCGGAGGCTGCTGAGGTGGCTCGTTCTAAGCTTCGCTTCCTCCGATCGAACATCTTCCCGACATCTGTGACCCCCTCCTCCTCCCCTTTCTCTAGCTTTAGCATCAAGCATCTTGGTTCCCTCCCTATCCCTGTCGTGTATGCAACCTCCAGCATGTCCTTCAGCACTGGGTTCTCTCGTAGACTCCGTTCCTCGACTCCTATCATGGGTGTGTATAACTCCTGGCAGGTACGTTGCCAACGTCTGTCTCAGCTCCAGAGAGAAGAGAACTACATCCGCTCCAAAAAACAAACCGCAAGTTCCACCGATGCACCCTCTGCCGTTTATGTGCGTAAGCCTTCGAACGATGTAAGAGGAACTAACACTCTTGAGACTCCCTTTACTCCTGGTGCTGCCGAGATCGCCCGTTTGCTTGGTCTGAGTGCGAAGCAGTGGGCAGCAGTTACTCTGACTCCTATGGAGCTGTACGCTACGATCATGGACGACATTATCACAAGGTATTCTGCCGACCTCCCCCACAGAATCTCTTCTCCCGACTGCACTCGTGCTGACTCAGTTCGTGCATTGCCCATTGGAGTTCGCTTGGCTGTGCTTGAGACCATACAACGTCTCATCCCTGAGTCCCTCATCTCCGCTTCCCTGCTCGCAGGCTGTAGTGATGCATCTGCTGTGTTTTCCACTCGTAGGCTTTTTGCCTCATCCTACGCCATCCAATCTGCTATTGGATTGGTGCTCGGAGCAGGAGTACGTTGTCCCACAGACATCCTTGTGAACACTGCCTCTGGGGATGTATCCCATGTTCACCTCAGAAACCTCTTCCGCTCTGCCCGTATGAACCCTCACCAAGAAGTTGTGCCGTTCCGTCTCACCAGGAACATCGAGGCTGCTATGGATGTTGGAGGGAAAAACGGAGTCTTCGCCGTTGTTCTATCTCACTGTCTTTCCGTCCTCCGCCAGGTCAACCGTGCGGTTGACAATGTTGTATTGCTCCGCCTTGAGTCCTGCACTCCGTTCCGCATGAACTCATTTTCTCACAGTTTCCAGAGTATGCACTACAAGGTGATGGTCATGGCTGATGCTGTGTCGGAGGCAACCGTAATGTTCGAAGCTGGGGCAGGAGTGCTTCAGGAATACAGGTACTTCCACCCCGCCACCACTCCTGGATGCTTTGTCTCGGGACTTATCCCCTCTGCATCCTCTCCTCGTCCTCTTGAGATCCTTGAGAAGATGAGGATGGGAGGAATGGACCCTCCCCCTGCATTGTACGAGCGAGGAGCTTAAGAACCACCCTCCTCTAATCATATCCTCCCCTCTCTACCTTGCCAAGGATGCCTCCTCCTCGTTCACCGACGCCATCGTGACCCCTTTGATGACTAGCATCATCCACCGTTCCCTCATTCACACATCCGCTAGGCTCCGCACTCTGCATGGGTTCTATGACTGGTACGCATTGGCGCTGTCCGAGAGGCTCGTAACCGTTATGTCCCAGATTGTTCCCACCCTCAACGACTTCTGTGCCTCCACCAATAACTATAACAACAACACACCCGTCAACTGGACTCTCGGTGCAAGTGCTATCGTCAGTGTCTTTGCTAGCGAGTCTTTCTGCAAACTGCCCAGAGTGGGTTCTTCCGCTGCCACTGACACAGACTGTCTTGTTCACCAAGTTATCTCTATCCTTCAGCGTTTTGCCTCAGCTACGTCTGCTTTGGGAGCTGCCGTCTCTGCTGCCTCCAACTCTGTCTCTCAGGCTGAGACTCGTAGGAAGTGTTCTGCTGCGTTCACAAAGACTAGGGATATTTCTGGAAGTGCCTCTATGGAGGACACTCTCTCCGTCACTCGTCTCAACTCGATCAATACCAACAAGTCCCACTACTCCTCTGGGATCGGAAAGTATAACAACAGCACTCTCCCTGGAGGCGCTATTCCTCACACTGGCCCTGACAACCTTCCCTCGTTTGATCCGAATGTTCTTTCGAAGGTTAGCACTCCTAGCGCTTCACAGGAAACTTCTATCGAGGGCCTTCGACCTTCACACCTGCCACAACCTCCTGATTGAGCTGGAGAGAGTTTCCTCTGACAGAGCAGAGATAGCTGCAATCGAACTAGTCAAGGCCCAGAAACATATGAAGACTGCTCTCGAATACCTCGCTCACATTGCTTCAGTTCGCTCCCACCCATTCATGGACATGGCTGCCAAAACTACCGAGAAGAATGGAAAAGACAGCGTCTCTATGCTTGATCCAGGAAGATATGACGGCGGTGTTAGCACTCGCCCTCTCAGCACTCTGGTTGCATCCCGTCCCATCCTTAACACTGTCCAGTACGTCAATCTGCCATCTCTCCTCTTCTCTCCGGACGATATCTCTAACCTTGACGACCCTGTCCTGGAAGAGTCTACTTCGAAGAGATTTGTGAGGGCGGTGAATGATGCTGTCGCATCCGTTATGGCTGAGGGGCATCTTGCTGTTGCTACTGCCAGAGGCGTTCGTGTTCCTCCTCTTCTCCTTTACCCCGATGAGAAGACCATGGAAGCACTCGATCAACAGATGAAGAATGGACAGACCAGATCTAAGACACGCGAAGCTGCACACAAGTCAGCAGATGAAGAAGTGGATAGGGAACGAGCTAAGTATGAGATGATGAAGGAGAAAGTGAAGAAGGAAATGGAACTGAAAAAGTTGAGTGGACAGAGAACTGCTAGTATCGTTGGAGCGACCACTTTCAACAGCAAGGAAAACATTCACGGAAACGAAGTCGAACTCAACGAATCTGATGATGAGGCAGATTACTCGGAAGTGTTGGAGGCAGAACACAGAAAGTCTGCTCTCAGTGCTCATGAATCCTCTGACAACTTGAACGATGAGAGAAGCATTGCTCCTCTAACCCTTCCACTGTGCCTCCCTCCCCTCAGTCCCGTTGCTACTCTTGCTGCTACTCAGCTGTGGCTTTTGGCTGCTGTGCACTCTGTCGCTGATTTTGACAAAGCTTCTCGTAATGTATTGATGACTGCTGCTTCCTCCTTCGACATGGCACTGGACGTTGAAGACTGTCCTGTCTTGGCTGCCCTGTCTTCCAGGCAGAAGAGAACCTACACTCACAGCTCTCTCTCTCCCAAGATGCAGTGGAACAATTCTTTCGCCTGTGGAAAGGCCCTTCGTGGTCTCGCTGCCCTTGTTCTTGGAGCTGATCGCAACTACCGCTCAGCGTCCTCCGCCATCCTCACGACAGCTGTGGAGACCATGAAGAGTCAGCTTACTCGCCTCGACAAGACCAGTCTCACCATCCCTCTCTGGCTCTACGATGCCTGTTCCTTGTCCGCTAATGGATGCAACGAAATTGCGTCTTTCTTCATGAACCCTCAAGTAGACCCTGCCACTGCCACCTCCACCGCAGCCCCTACTTCTCTCATTAAGGACGAGGAATGTGTGCGTGCTGCGACTCTCTGTTCTATCGTTGAGCTTCTTCCTGAGGGAGGGTTCGTTAAGAAGTCCATGAATGCGAATGGGTCCTGGAGTTCCCCTGTATCGTCTCTCTGTGCGATGGACGAGTGGGTGGGAGCAGTGTCCAACTCCCTCCGCATTCACTCCTCCTTCCTTACTAGGCTTATCATCGCATATGCATCCTTCTCCTCGATTGGTCTGGAATTTTCGATTGACATGAACAACAGGTCTAGGGGCTCTGGGAAGTGGATGGGAGATAGCTCCTTGAAGAGGATCGGAGATAGGTTGGCAGTTGTGCCAGAGGAAGATCTCTCCTGGTTCACCTCCCAGTGCAACCCTACTGCTGCTTGGGCTCCTCTTGCCAACCTGTGTATGAACCGTCGCACTGTCCGCCGTGGATATGACCGATCTCTCTGGTTGTCGATGCCTCGTGGAGCTGGAGAATTGAGCAGACTAATGTTCGATCCTATCCAGATCTTCAACCTCAGCTCCTCTCTCCGTCCCTCTCCTCCTCGCTCTGGAAGAGAGACCTTGATTCCCCCCTACCCCATCGACCCCGCTGGTCTAGACTCCCTTGCAGCATCTTTTGGAGGTCTCTGCTCGTCTCTCGCGTGCAATGGCAGATGGAGCCACTCTCTGTGGAAGAGCCCTTGCTTCGGCTGAGGAGTGTTTGTCCGAGAGGATGTGTTTTGTGTGCCCCACCACTGCCTGTGCCATCCTTGATGTCAAGACGGAGGTCTCCTCATGTCTCCCTCTTGTTGTCAACAGAGATGTTTACCCGCGTTCAGTGGACAGAAGCGAGGCCATGATCCCTTACTCTCCTCTTGACGAGCTGGCTGATCTCATTATCAACTCTAAGGGTATTGTCTGCCTTCTCCGTGATCTGTCGGTGCTTCCCCTCGCTGTACGCAGTGCATCTGATATCTCACTCCCTGTTGCTGCTAGGTTGACAACCCTTCCCCTCATCACTTCTAGACAAGAGAAGGCTTGGATCACTCGTATGAACGCAGTCCGCCAGGCCCAACTAGCTTGCCAGGCTTTTTCCAAGAAGGCGGTGTCTAAGGGAGTGGGAGATATCTTTAACGATCCTTTGGCTGTCCTCGCCATCCCCACCTCCACCTCCTCTTCCCAGCCCCACAAGATTGTGTTGAGCAGCAAGACTCCCATCGACACCCTCCAGAAGGCCTTCTTGTCGGTCGTCGAGTCTTCCAACACGGTTCCTACCAAGGTCCTTGTTCTCTCTGCTCCTGAGCTTGTTGAGAAGATCAACAAGCAGCCTGCCTACGATCCCTCCACTTCAATCGTGGAGGCTCACTACGTGATCTCCAAGCTTGTGTCTGTCTCGGTCTTGGACGTTCTGAATGGAACCAGGCTCCTTCACGAGAAAAAACCTTGGTTTTGCGCGACTATTCCCGCCACTGCTCTCGACGGAATCACGGCTTACTCAGAGTCTGAATTCCATGGAATTAACGTGATAAAGTCCGTGAACAGACTGTCTCTCTCTCTGTTCCAAGTGATCACTCGCCTTCTGGCCTCCGTGATGAAGGATACTGGAGGAGTTAAGAGGGTCTTTTCTCGCCAAGAGAAGGAAGCTATTGCCGGAATTGCAAAGATCTCTAACTTCATCCGGTACTGTGTTTCTGAGACTTCTCTCCTTGCCTCTGGAATCCAGTCCTCTTTCCAGGCTATGCACGCCTCCCTCCACAGTGAAAAGTCGAGGAAGTTCCACAAAATAGCGATGAACCTAGCAGATGATGACCTCCGCACCATTCAGAACACTTATGAACAGCAAAGGAAGAAGGCTGAGCTTGAAAAGCAAGGCATTCGCTCTACTTCTTTCAACACTCCTCCCCCTGTCTCCCCTGTCCCTACGGATGTGTTCCAGACTTCATTTGTCGAACAGGACACTTCATCTGCTTCATCTGCTTCATCTGCTTCATCTGCTGCTGCCAAGGGAGGAAAGAATGTGCTCCTGGAAGATGATGACATAGTTGATTCTGTCAATCTTACTGACGCTACCCTTATGCTCTCTGCATATTCTGTCGAGGGTGCCCACAAGATCGCAGATGCTGCTTCCGTTGCCGGCCCTACTCTTACCGCTGAACTGTTGTCTGTGATTTCAAGGGTGACTCGCTCTTTCTGCGACTCTCTCCGCGACACCTCTCTTACCTCCATCACATCGTTCCAGGCAAGATCTCATGAATCTCACGTGGTGGTGGAGAAGTCCCTCCGTCAGCTCCTGAATGTCCTCTTGTCTGATGAAGCCATTGATGAGATCCTGGTGTCATGTGGAGTAGGAGACAATATGGACAAGACGATCACCTGTGCCGCCCGCATGTCCGTCTTTGTTCTCCAGAAGGTAATCAAGACTTGCTTGGAAAATGACTGGGCCCGCCGCAAATGCTGCATGTAAGTCAGTCGTGAACGTTGATAAGCTCGGACCCTCTTTCCTTCGCAACTCATCTAGTTTGATTGTCGACAACTTCGCTGGTATGTCTACCGCCTTCCGTCTCCACCTGCGCCGACTGGTGGGGTCACCGGGTGATTTCAGTCGTGAACTTCATATACTCCTTGAGAGAGTCCATTATGGCCTTCCTCTCCGACACCCTCTCCTCTCTCGCTGCTGACTTCACCGTGAAGAGTGTGCACTCATCTGAGTTAAGAGGGGGTCAGAAGTGCTCTTACAAAGATGGATTCACAACTGCCTCTGCTACTGCCCGTGCCCGTAGCATCTGTAACCGTCGCCTTGAACTCGACGCATACGGAGCTATCATCGCCCTTCTCTCTAGCTACTATGGAACCGTGTCTCGATGTGTGCTTCTTTCCCTCCACTCTCTTACTTCATCCCACATCTTCGTGCCTTCCTTCCTGAAGAAATCTAAAATGGACTTGCTAGGTACTATGCTCACGGATGTCGTCATGAGATACCTCGCTGACTCCTGTTCCAGCTCTGCTCCTATGGCGGAGGCACAGCTCGCTTGTCTCTCAGATACTCTTGGAGAAACCTACATTCGCATCCAGCGCGCAGTGACTGCATGTAGATTGAGTCGCCCCTTCTTCTCCGCAAAGGAAGTCAAGAAGCAGATGTCCTACAAGGTCCACATCCAAGAGACTGGTGTTGTCTCAGACGCTGTGCTCGAGACCCTCCGACTCTGTTCCAAGCTGGGAGATGCAGCTGACACCGCTCGCGCGGGAGGAGGGCCCTCTCCTCGGTTCAAGGGAACTTCGACCCTCTCCTCGAACGTGTTGGATTCATGTCCTTCTGCTAAGAATGACGACGACCGCACAGCAATCGTGAGAGGAGATCTCCGCAACTGTTTCTTCACTCTCCTCAGCAGAACCGCTGGCATTGTTTCGTATCTGACCAAGTCGTTGATCCCCCTCGTCCACTCCACCACAGGAAAGGTCAAGTCTGCCGTTTTCAACGGAGCAGAGGCTTGTGGAGAAGATGTTGCGGAGAGAGTCAAGGCGAGAATTGCGAGAGTGAAGGTGCCCTATAAGACCCTCCTGAACAAGTCCTCCAGACTTCTGCACGTTGTCAACGACTTGCTCTCTGCCGAGAACATGAGGGGTCAAATCGTGATGAAAGAGTGGAGGGTCGCCATGGCGGGGCTCTCTCCCATCATCCGCCACGCCCCCACTGCATCCATGGGAATCGGGGCAGTGCGTCTCACCCCTACTGGGGCCGAGCTGTTGGGTTCGATCCCCGCGTGCATGAAGATCATTCCTTTGAGCCCCTGGTCTGCTATGGCTGATGGGCTGTCGGAGGGGTCCTTCGTTCTCCACTCCCACCTCTGTCAACTCATCAGAGTCCACATCACCCACGCTGCTGCCCTTCGCTCTGTTGTCGATGGTCTAGGAGCTGCTGCGTACAGCGCTCGTATGGCTTCCTCTCAGCTTTATCTCCACTGCTTCTACTCTCGCCTAGCCTTCTTCGCGATGAACTTTGTGAAAAACCCCTCCCCCATCTCCGTGATCACCTCGCTCACGGACGAAAACGACAAGGCAGGAGAAGGTTCTTCGAAGGGAATGGTTCCTCTTAACCCTGGAAAGGTTGTATTTGTGGACAAACAGAACGCAGGAATCGTCATTATTAGAGATATCATCGCCGCGTACATGAACACCAATAGAAGCGTCACTGCGTCTTGTATCGCCCACCTTCAGAACCTCCTCCGTACGCATCCCTGGCTCTCCCTCAAGGCCACGTCCTACCCCGCCCCTGTCTCCTCCTCTCGCCGCAAGGCTAGTGCTTCTCCTGCCTCCGGTCTCTTCAGAGCCTCCGAAGAGCCTCCCGCATTTGCCTACCACTTCTCTGGACGCTTCCACTCGTGGTACGTCCCTCCTCCTGAGCTCAAGCAGCATAGTCTGGCTTCATTCCATGCAGTTTCGGGCCAGGGACTGAATGGAGGAGCCACGAGCCAGAGCGCTCAGCTAGCGGAGAAGCAGAGGAAGCTCAACGGACTGCTGCAGTCGAAGAACTTGGCAATCAAGTCAGTGAACGAACAGATCCAGAAGGAACAGCTTGCGTATGAAAACAGAAAGGTTTTGTTCTGTAACCAGTTCGACCAGGAGGAAGCTCAGATGACAGAAAGCTACATCGCTCACTGCCAGGACATGACTCAGCAGCAAATGCAGCAAATGC
The DNA here is from genome assembly GCA_035043665.1 of Drosophila quasianomalipes. NCBI lineage: Eukaryota > Metazoa > Arthropoda > Insecta > Diptera > Drosophilidae > Drosophila > Drosophila quasianomalipes. Next base: position 81,690 of record JAWNMU010000072.1, read on the forward strand.
AACTCGACCATCAGAGAGGTAACCTTGAGCTGTCCTCCATCTCCTCCACCCACCCCCAATACCAGCAGATTCTCTTGATGCAGAAGCAGCAGAGCGAAGCCACCTCCGCTAAGTTCCAGCGCATGGCCTCCGAATTCTCGAGTCAGTTCACGATGCAGATGCAGGAGAAGCTGTTGAAGAAGAATAGGGAGCTTGAGAACATGTCGAATTCTCTTAACCAAACCGTAGAAATGTTGAACATACCAAACAGGGCGAAGATCAATCACTTGGACGCCCAGATTGGAGTGCTCCAGAAAGAGATCTTGAATCTCGGATACGATCAGTCCTCCAGATCCCAGGAAGAGAAGGCCAAGCAGAAGAGCTCGCCCTCCCACTCGGAACCTAGCCAATACCAGGACAGTGTTGGGTCCTCAATGCTTGCCCTTCCCACTCAAATCCAAAATCCCTTCGACCCAGGGTTCTCTCGCTCGACGAGGACGATTTTGGGTCTTCCATCCCCCTCGCTGCCCTTCTTCATCGCTCTGAATCTGTTTGGATCGACCCACGACCCTCAGCCCTGGACCAGGTCTCCCACCTCGATTGCCGAGGGAGGAAGGGCCCTGGGATCCCTCGCTGCCAGGTCGACGGTTCCTCTCAGAAGGCTTGTGGTGGGGGCAAAGGTCATGGTGGACTCTCCTCATGCTGCTATATACCCAGATGTGTATGCGTATGTGTCGAGGAAGTACTTCAACGGGAATACCCTTCCTCTTGCCCTCTTCTCCAGGTCCATTGCTGGCATATACGACTGTTGTAGCGATGAGGCCTTTGCTTCTGGAATCTCCGCATCTTCCCCCGTCCCCCCTGCCCTTCTTCACTTCCTCGGAAATATTCGTCTCTGTAGAATGCTTGCGCTCGCTGCCTGTATTGCAGAACATGCCCTTCTCTCGGAAGCAGAGCTTCATGAGTTCTTGGCTAGGTTCGACAATCTCCACGTCCCTCTTCCCGTCCAGCCACCCACTACCTCCCTCCCCTCTCTACACTGCCAGCTCTTTCTCCAAGCACTCCTCTACATACTCCCCCTCCTCTTCCTCCAAAGAGGACGCGGGTGCGGGAGGAATCAAGGGGGCTACAGATGGAGAAGGAGAGAAGAAGTCAGTGGAGGTGAGGGAGAGCAACGAAAAGAAAGACTTGGCCTTGAATGGGGAGCATGGGTTCCTGAACACGATAACTGAAGATGTATTGGACAGTGCCAGGAGATCTCTCTCCCTCTTGTCCGCCCTCGACAGCGCCACCAGTGCCATTTCTAAAGCTACCCACGCCACTCCCTCTCCCTCCTCCGCCTCCACCAAGGCCCACCTCCATTCGCAGTGTGGCTTCTGCTGCAGTGTTGACGACCTCACCAACACGAGTGGAAACGGAACCCCCGAGGCCCCCTGGGACTTGACTGAGGCGATGGAGTTGTTGTTGCTGGCCCCGAGCATTGACCCCTTCAAGAACCTCAAGGAGGACGAGTTGTTGGGAGGAGGCGCAAAGGATGAAGTAGGCAAGGCTAGCTCTGCTGCTAGTCCGAACATGGGTGCAAGTGGAGGATCGTTCGACTTCGTGAAGGGGGCATCTCCTCTGCTGGAGTTACAGTCGCCCCTGCTCTCAAGAGGACGAAGAAGGAGCACTTTGGAGGGTCCTTCCTTTCCGGAAGGGCTGCCGAGCGCCTCCGCTTCGCCATCATGCGTCTCCGCTCTTGCTCTGCGCACTCTCTGAGGGGAGTAAAGCTCAGGGCGAGGATGATCCACCTCCTCGTCTCCCCTCTAATCGCACACGCAAGCGTGAACTACCCCCGCTACACGGACCTCCCTCCTCTCCCGGCTGAAGATGCGCTAGCTATGGATTCGATCATTTCTTCCTCCAGGTCTTGTCCCGAATCAGCGATGTACGCAGTTCACGACATTGGAAGGAGGATTCTCGGAGACGTTGACGCCATTTCCACGGCCCCAGAAGTCTGTTCCTGCTACAGAGGAGGACAGAACGCCGCCTTGTCGGGCTCTGACCCCCTCTCCTCTTCCGTCCCGTACAGCGGAAACGTCCTCTGTACCTTCTGCCAGTCTTCATTCCGCCGAGCTTCCTTCAACGACTGTTTCTTCGCGTTTTCCCCTAGCGACGCCGACCGTAAGGCTGGCGACCGCCCAGACCTCGGAGCCTTCTCCCTCACTGCTGGAGAATGCAACCGAGTCTACACTCCTCCTGACGAGGCTGCTGCCGTCTCCATCCATGATGCCTCTGACTCTAAGAGACTTGCGCAGATGTCTCCTGCTTGGATGGCGTGGTTGTAGTTCTCTCTCTCTTTCTCTTTGTCTTTGTTTTGTTTCTCTCTTTCCCGTCTCCTCCTTTATTTGATTCATTTTCTTTTATTTAATTCATGTTAACTTAATTCACTCCTATTTGTTTTGTCGCGTTTGCTTTCTCATCATTTTGTCTTTATTTTGTGTCAATGTGAGTCGATTTTTTTCATCTTTTTGTTTTTTTTTTCATTTGCATTGTTGGTGCTTCATTCTGTCCGCTGGTGAGTTTGGTTTTTGGGCTAGTGGTTTAATATTTGTGTCGGGCTATAACGGCTTGGAGACACTCTAAATGACTATGAATGATATAGATATCTCAGCGAACGACGTGGATTTTGTGAAACAGCTGTATTTTAACCGTAAATTCTATAGTGATTGTATTTATGTTGATTTATGTATTCGACGATTGTTAATTGTGTTTATTATTGTTAGTACTTTCTATATATATATATATATACATACCATTTATACATGGTTGAGAAAAAAAAAAAAAAAAAAAAAAAAAAAAGCAAACAGTCGGTGCTGTTATTCGAAGACTAGTGGATTGTTAATTGGCTACCTTACTTCCCGCTTGTGTTACGATCGACGCCATCTCGACGCTTGAACTCTTGAAACTATGGCAAGTTGCTCGTTTTGTGTGCAATCAGCTTGTCTCTCTTTCTTTTCCTTTTTTTTATCCTGCACAAAGGATAGCTCTGCGTGTGATTAGTCTGTTTTTTTCCCTTCGATGCTCCGATAGATTGTGTTCTGTCCGCATCTCTGTATTGCAGCTGACTAATATTAGCGTGTATGCTGGAGTGTAATGTTTCGCATATTATGAAAGCTTTACTTTCATGGATGCCTACTTTTATATGATTTTGCTTGAATTGTTAGTATTTTAATTATCGTTGATGTAATGTATGTTGTTTCTTTTTACTTCGTTTCGTATTTCACTCGTTTCGTTCTGTTTTGTAACGTATTGCTTTGTATCGTATTGTTTTGTGTTTGTTAAGTCCAAGCCTTTGTGTTCCTCTGTTTTCGAGTGTTTGCAAGCAGCCCGAGCTGTTTTTGATAGAAATTATTGTGCATGTGAGTAGTCAATATTGATTTTAACGCTTGTGTGTGTTTCTGTTTGTGAGGAATGTTTGAAGGAACTTCACGTTTCTATTCGACTGCAAGAGTAATGGTGCTGTTTAGCTCATTTCCTTCGTTTCGTTTTTGCTGCGTACCCTTCTTGATCCTCATTGCATTTTGACCATATCCCACCTCGCTATGATTTCTTTTACTTGGTTTTGTTTTATTTGGTTTTGTTTTATTTGGTTTTGTTTTGTTTCTTCTCGTTTTGGATATATGTTTTTTCTTTTATCTTTGCTTGTGCAATTATGTTTCGTACTGCTTACTATGCGTGTTATTCTTGGTTAGTTGCGTTGTGTGAGGTAATGGGAAGCGATGTAGTGCACATATAGTTATGGCTTCAGTTGTCTTAATGTTGTGTATGTACGGGCTTTTTTTCTCTTTGCGCGTTTCTGTCGAAGACATAGGAAAGCATTTTACTTGCGCAAATCATCTGTTTTTGTTCCGTTTGATACCAAACAAAGAATGGTTGATGGTGGTCTGTATACATACCATGTGTTGCTCTTATCTCTATTTGTAGAAGTATTACACTCCCCTCTTTAACTAGATTGAACCCCTGTATCATCGAGTATTGATATTCTTGTTTTCAAAGCGAAAAACTCTGTTCCTTGAATAATTGAATCTCCTATAGTCACTTGCATATGTGTAACTTCTCTCAGTATGTTGTGTGCGTATGTATCTGTACATGCTTCTTTCACTGTTGTTGCAATGGCTATGTGTATGGTTGCTCTCTCATTTTTTGTTTGTCTTTTGTATTTATTATTTTTGTTTTTTAATGTTTTTTTCTGCTACATATGTATAATCTAATCAGAAATAAAGTTTGTTTATTTATGGATAGTCATCTATGTGGTTTATAATCTTTTCTGTGCTAGACTAATGTTGTTAAGCGCTACACTGGTATTTGCAGTGAACTTGAACATGAATTGATACGCAAGAAGGTGTTTAGGGGAACAGTTTATCGCGAGTAATGAAAAATCGAATGACTTAGTATTTTTGTATGTGGAAATGTTGACTACCTGATTTGTTAATGGTTAGGTACATACAAAATATTCTGTGCTTGCAGAAACTTGTTGTGTTCGTTAAGAGGTTGTATCTCTCAGATTGAGACAGGGGAATGTGGGACAAACGTAAACATACATATTATTTCAATATATAGCTTTGTTTTATACAATTCTGTTGTTAAGACTCAGTTGTATATTTGATCAGTATTTAGGAGGATTGTAGTTGTGTTCGTTTGAACTTTCATTGTCGGCCATATAGTCTTTCATTAGAAGACAATCACTTCGACTAGTCGTTTCTGTAGGCTAAGTGCTAAATTAGGAAATATGGAAGCTGTAGGGAATAATAGCCATTCTAGCAGCAAGACGAGTGAGCACAGTGATGATGATGATAGCAAGGCTTCGGCTGGGTATGAATTTGGCGAGTCAGCAAGTAAAGCCAGCAGTCGCCGTGATTTAGGTATAACGCGCAAGTCTTCTCAGAGGCCTTGGAGTGCCCACTCCAACGCTCTTCTCATGAACTGTAATGTGCAGGAACCGTTTCCTCTTAAATTCGAGACAATTTCAAGTGTGTTTGATTTGAACTCTCGTCCTAACACGATGTTGGAGGCGATGAAGAAGGTAGAAGAGGTGATGGTGAAGCAATCCAGTATCTTGTGTGCTTTATTTAAATACATGTGGACTGCCGCACAGGTCATCGCAACCGAGTCTGTGCGAGCGAAGCTGGACTTCTTGGGTCGGATAATAAATGCCCCCTTGGACGATAGCAGGAGAGGACTGAGCTCGGAGGTGAGGGCGGTGCTGAAGGAGAAGTTGAGTCTTGCATATCTCTCGGTGAAGAAACAGATCTTCCCCATAGGAAGGCCCTTCTGCGTCGGAGTCATCGGGTGTGGAAGGGTGGGCAGCGCTATCGTTCGGAAACTAATCGAGACGAACGTTGTGAGTCCCAAAAACATAATGGTGTGCACTAAGAGGACTTCGTACGCCCTGCCCCACTCCTCCACCGCATCCTCCTCCGCTCTCTCTTCCTCCCTCGCTGCTCTTTCCTCCGCCCTCTCTGTTTCTCTCTCCTCCTCCCTGCCCTTCCCGGCTGACTCCTCGTCCGACTTTTCTATTTCTTCCCTCCCCTACTCCTCTCTCAATCAGAGACAGAGGGGGAGAGCATCGAGGGGAAGAGAAAGCAGCGAGAGAGGAAGAGAGGGGGAGGGAGGGAGGAGGGGGAGGAGGGGTGTTTTCGTGTGTGGTTGGCAGTGCTCCTGCGATCGTGAATTGCTGTTCTTTCGTTATATTGGCCTTCCCTCCCTCTCAGCTCAGTGCAGTCGCTTCTCTCCTCTCTCCCTCTTCTCCTCTCGTTCCTCCCTCCCTCTCCTCTCCTCTCTCCCTGTCCTCCCCCACTCCCCCTCTCCCTCTTCCTCCCTCCTCTGATTCCCCATACCTCTCCTCCTCCCCCTCTGTTCCTCCCTCTAATCACTTGCAACTAACTCTATCCTCTCCCCCTAATCCATCTTCTCCCTTCCTCTCCCCCTTCCTCTCCTCCTCCCTCCCCCCTCTTATGGGCCCTCTTCTATTTCATCTCCCCCTCCTCCTTTTCCTTCCCATATGCCTCTGGGTTTGATCCCTCTTCGTCCCTTTCTTCTTCCTCTTCCTCCTCTTCCTCCTCCTCTTCCTCTTCTTCGTCGTCCATTTCGTCATCTTCTCCCCACGGCCACTCCTTTTTCTTCTTCGTCAAAGCTTTCTCCTCGAGAAAATGATATGGGATTGGGGCAAAAGACTTAGTACACAAGAAAGTAGACCGAAGGAGGGGAGGGAAAGGGAAGGGAGGGGGAAAAGGGAAAGGGAAAGGGAAAGGGAAAGGGAAGGGAAAGGAAAGGGAAAGGGAAAGGGAAAGGGAAAGGGAAAGGGAAAGGGGGAGAGAAAGGCAAAGAGAAATAGCAGCGAACGATAAGAGAGACGGAGGAAACAGCGAAGCGGAAGGCAGACATGAACCAAACAAGTATACGTATCCTTTATCCTCCTTTTCTTCCTCCTCCTCTTCTTCTTCCTCCTCTTCCTCTTCCTCGAACACTAATTTGCTGTCAGTCAAGAAATCGGAACGCGAGGGAAGGAGGAGGAGGGGGTGAGAGGGAAGGGGAAGGGGAAAGGGAGGAGAGGGGAGAGGGAAAGGGAGAAGGAAGGTGAAAGAGAAGGAGAGAGGGAAGAAGAAGGAGTCGATGCGATGTCGGCGTTGGTTCTCGATTTGAGTGTTGCAGACGAAGCATCTTCCTCCTCCTCCATCCGCCCTCTCTCCTCCTTCCCCTCCCCCTTCCCTTTCGCCCCTCCTCCTCTTCTTCTTCCTCCTCTTCCTCATCATCATCCTCTTCCTCTTCTTCTTCCTCCTCTTCCTCATCATCATCCTCTTCCTCCTCTTCTTCTTCTCTCAGAAGAAGAGAGAGCTCAGTGCTAGTAGACTCCTCCTCCTTTTCTTCTTCTCTCTCTCCTCCTACCCTCCTCCTACCCCTCCTCCTACCCCATGCCCCCTCCTCCTCGCTCTCTCCCTCCCTCACTTCTTCGATAACTGTTCCAACCTCTGAGTCCTCTTCCTCTATCTCTATCTCCTCCTCCTCCTCCTCTTCCTCTGTCTCTTCTCCCTCCCTCAACTCTATTTCTCCGCCCTCTTCTTCATCCTCCTCCTCCTCCTCCTCCTCCTCCTTCTCCTCTCCCTCTTCCTCTTCCTCCTCATCTTCTTCCCCGTCTTCTTCTTCCCTTCCCTCTAGTTTGAGCTCTGACTTCCTCATCCTTCCCCCTATTTTCTCTTCTTCCGTTGACTCTCTTCCTCTCTTCCTCTCTCTCCTAGCTGGCACTTCCTCCTCTTCTATTTCCTCTGCCCTTCGGTCCTCCCTCGTCGCATCCTCTTCCATCCCCACTCATCTGCTGGGAGTGAAGAGGAGGAATGCGGCAGGGAGGAGGATGGAGAGGCAAAGGGAAAGGGAAAGGGGAAGGAGAGGGCTGTGGAGGAAAAGAGAGGGAGGAAGAGAGAAGGGCAGAGGGGAAAGGGGGAGTTGGGAAGAGAAGAGAGGAGCGTGTGCATGAACACATCCAACCATAACAGCATACATTCTACTTTAGCTGTAAACTCCACTGAGCCTACTTCTCCCAATATCTTACCTTTGGGGTCAATTTCCCACCCCTGCCCCTCTTCCCAGTCCCCATCCTCCTTCTCTCCCTCCTTTACTCCCTCTCTCTCCTCCTCCACGTCTTCCTCTTTCCCTTCTTTCCATGTCTCCTCCTCCTCCTCATCTTTATCCTCCTCTCTTGGAAACCCTTCCCTCCCCTTTTCCAATAATAATAAATCCTCATCCTCCCTATCCCCCTCCTCTCTCCTTCTCTCTCTCCCAATCCTCTCCCTTCCTCCTCCTCCTCCTCCTCCTCTTCCTCCTCTTCCTACTCCTCCTCCTCGTCATCTTTTTCTCCCGCCCCTTCCTCGTCGTCATCATCTTCCCCCTCTCCCTCCCCCTCCTCCTTCGCGTCTGCTCCCTCCTCCCCCTCATTTGACTCCTCTGCCAGTGAATGCTCTCTTTCCCTCCTCCGTTCCTGCCTCCCCCTCATTCGCGTCGTTCTCTTAGTAGAAATATCTAGGTTGTTGGACTCGGTTGCTTTCCCTGGCATCCACTCGGCCTTCTCTGACCCGTTCTTCGGAGCCATTACAAAGGTACTTCACCTCGTCCCTTTGCCTCTTCTCTTTCTTTCTCTCCTTCGCCTATTCCCTTTGCTTCTTGTCTTAGTTTCTTGTTTTTACTTCTTACCTTTATTCCTTCCCTTCTTTTCTCCCCTTCGTCTCTTCCTCCCTATCGCCCTTGTCTTTCTTTTTCCGTGTCACCTGAACCCCTTCCTTTCCTCGCCTCCCTCCTACGTTCTTTCGAATTCTACTGCATGTGTTGCATTGTTTTTATTTTTTTCTTATTTCTTATTTCTTTCCTTGTCGGTTTAATGTTTCCTTCTTTCCTTTTATTTTCTTTTGTATTTGCAGGTGGATGTGTTAATAGAGAGATCCTTGAATGCCTTCATTCCTCTTCTTCAACCAGACCAAGACCCTTAATGAGAAATTGGGCAGTACACACTCTTTCTCGCGCATACAGTCACCTTGTGGGAAAAAGCAGCAATTGGTGTGGGTACTACATTGCATACGTATGTAAATGTGTATGTATATGCATGTGAGTGCAGAGTGTGTTTCATTTGGTTCGTATTTTTCAAACGTTGTGGGAAAAAGACTCATTACAGTAGATACAACTTGGGGAATTTGTTTTATACAGTCAAATTGAGAACTTTTCAAAGACATTGAAAAATAAAAATAGGAAAGCAATTTAATAAAAAAAAACTTGTAGATGTCTAACAGACCGCATTCTTAACATTCATATTATATTATTTATTGAGATTTAAAACGCTCTTCCTTCTTTTCCTTTTCTTGATAAAAGTGATCATGTGACGGTAGTACTGAATGAAAACATGTTTACTGTTTTCATGCTGGCGCACAAAGTCCTTGATATATTTCTTCGTCGCAGCAACACTATTACCCACGTCAGATCTATAAAACCCTATTTTGATCGTTTGCCAAACCTCCTCAATGGGGTTAAATGCGGGTGTATAGGGTGGAGTGAAGATGATACTGACGTTGTTTTTTCTCGAAAGGTGCCCACCTGTTTTTCTTGTACTTAGAGTTAGGCAAGTGGACCCGTGCATTGTCAAAGAAGAACGTCAGCTTGTGCTTGTTCTTGTTGTCGACCTTCTCCCGAATGTTGTCCACCGTCTCCTGCATGAAGTCAGTGAAGGAAGCAGCTGTTGTAGTAGTATCGAGCATCTGGACATTCTCCACTCCATCTACCCCAATACACATGATAGCGTTGACAGCCCTGACTGACAGCTTCTTGGTGACTACGACCTCCTTCTTATTGGTCCTCACCTTTGAAGTCCTCTTGGAGTTCAAGAACGAACTCTCGTCAACATAGTACACGTGTTTGAATAGTGACTCCTTCGCCCTCTCGTTGATAACGAGGAAAAAGGTCTCCAAGAAATGGGCGAATGCAATTCTCCTTTCAATGTTAGACTTGGAGAACGCAGAGGAATCCCTGACCTTAGGCACGATGAATCTGTACAGTTGGTTCCTCAGGTATCTGTTGATTGCACTCACAGACACCTGCACTCCCTTGTTCTCCATTATCTTCGGGAAATGGCGGAACCACTCAAATGACCATCACGTCCGACCACACGTTTAACGTAAGTCCCTACATTATCGTCGATTTTTATATTGGCTGGCCTTTTTGGCTTCTCGTTCCACGAAAATCCTTTGTGGAACTTCCCTCCCAGAAAGCTACTGTGTGCCTACTGATCTTTAAGGTGTCAGATATAGTCGTATAGGAGACTTTTTTCTTCACCAAGTCGTAAATTTCTTTCTTCTGAGAAGCGGTAATGTACCTCTTCTTTCCGTAGCGGTGGTCCTTCCTCAATCGTGTCATAGTTCCTGCCAAAAATTACATGAGGTAGAGGAGAAGCCTAGAAAGGCATTGATGTTCATAATCAAACATGCGAGGTTACAAAACAGAAATTAATTCACGCAAAAGATATGCATAGTTCAATAATACATTATAAAAATGTAGCCAAAATATACAAAGTTATCTGATGGGGAAGTTACACAAAGTTTTGTTGAGTTGAAAAGTGGGAGTTTTAGATTCCCATTATTTATCGTTTTGAATAAAACATTTAAGGAAATAAAAACGGGAAATACACACCAGACAAAAACATTGTTTTATTCATACACGTGAGACATATATACATACATGATCCTTACACCATAGTATATATGTGCCCCGATCTGTTGAAATACTATTACATTCTAACTGTATAAAAAATGTTCTCAAGTTGTATAATAAATTAATTTGTTTATTATGACAGTGTAAGCACTCCACTGTTGTTAATGCACGTACTAAATCCCTGGAACTCTGTTAGTAGTCAGTGGGTGGAATACAAACACACATGAACTCAGGGCGTATAGTGAATAAGTGCATGAGTAATATAACTTAATAGATGCGTTACATGCCTATGCATCTTTAAATATGTATTCGAAAGGAAACCAGAAAATATGACAGATTGGTGAAAATACAACGAAAGTCTGAGGTGGAAATGGATACGTGAGTATTACAGAAGCATACATCGTCAACGATTTCAGTTCAAGTCCCATGCTACTTCGTTTCAGAATGAGCACTAGCGAGTGAATGTGCGAAAGCAGCACATGTAAGAATCAAGCATGCTAAAATGAATATACAAAAGTACAAATGTTTAGTTGGTTTGACTGGTTCTGGGGTAGGGACTTACAAGCACAGGAGCATCCAAAAGAAGAGCCTTCCTCGTTGCAACTTGAACCGACTCTATCATCGCGTTCACTTTGTTCAGAAGCTTAGTGTTAGAACTCACTACCTCTTCGTTAGAAGCATTTCTTTCTATTGTAGACATGATGTCTCTCCGCAGTTGTCCTAGGAGAATCTCAGCGCTGTTTAAATCAGCTGCCATTATGTATGCTTCTACCAACGCTATGTGCTCCTCCACCCTACTTGGTTGAAAAAAGCTCAGCAAATACTTCAAATTTGCGCATTCAGTTTTCGGCAGGTTGCTGGGCAAAGACATATTGACTATTTTCAAGTTATTCTCCTATATATAGTGCCTTGATGCACTTTATAATACAACCTTGTATTCATGTTAAAGCAATATTGAAGAGGAAAGTAGAATGTCAAATAAAATAATTAATCAAGTATAGAATGTTAGATGAGTTACATCTTTAAGTTATATCAAAATAATTTTGCATGAATATCACAAGTATTTACTGTTACTCCGTAAGCTTCCCAAAAAAATGGTATTGTTGATAGCTGCAAATTCAGAATTATGAATAACAAGCATAAACCAGGTAAATCAGATATCTATGAAAGATACATATATGTTATAAATAGTCATTATCTTAAAGAATAATGAATTAAATTGTGGATAATCTTCAAGTTATGTTATAAATATTTTCAGGCAAGCTATGAAATAAAAGAGAGGTTTAGTGCGTGTGCTCAAATTACTAGTGAAAGAGCAGTGAGATTTGAGGACAGATATTTTATGCAAGTGACAGAAATATTTGATCTCAAGAAAACTGATTTTCTCCATTGTTATGATATATATGCAGTCCTTTTATCGTTAACACATGTTATTTGACGTATTTTTTGTCGGAATGTTCTTTGTTTGACTGTTTTTTTCGAACAAATTGTATCGTAAACACGCAGAATGGCTGTCTACTCCAAGGAAGACGTTGCGAAGCACAACTCGAAGACTGACTGCTGGGTAAGGCACTCCTTTATATTTGTTTTATGTTCATCATACACTGATATATTTATGTACAGGATATGATTTGTGGCATCTCTACTGGAAAAGAAAGCGTTTGTTGGCACGTAGTATTGAGTAAAAATCTAACTTTTGTTGTCCACGTGGTGGTGGTTTCCTTCATATGCAGGTCATAATCCACAACAAGGTGTACAATGTCACCGACTTTTTGGAAGAGCACCCTGGAGGAGTGAACGTTCTTGTAGTAAGTTTTACCTGATAAATCATGTGTTTGAACCAAGTTTTAAAATAGATTTTGTGGGGGTGTACTAAAATGGCGTTATAAGCTTTAGAACAATCCGGGTAGCTTTTGTCATTTTTTTTTCCAATCATTGGCATGTTTCTTTTTTGCTAAATACTAAAAGTTTTGAATGTCAATAATGTAATCTGAATCTGCAGGGTGCCGCTGGAAAGGATGCCACTGAAGACTTTGAGTCTATCCACGGATCTGGGGCAAAGAAGATCCTCAAGGACTACTACATTGGAGATGTCTCCCACTCCAACCTGTAAATGTTCGAACTGTAACATAGTTTAATTTGTTTGTGTGCTACACACTTAGCACCTTTTTTTGTTTAAGTTGTATTAAAATGTTGTTTGAGGAATAAAGAGCGAGTGAAGACCACCCGCCGCTGAGTTAAGTTTATTTCTGAGTGAACCACAAGGGGAAAGTAGAAGTAATCATCAGTCGCTTTGTGTGGAAATCTGTGTATAGAACGAACGAGTAAAATAGTATGTATTTGACAAAAGGAAAAATCAGGAGCGTGAGCGAGAGAAGAAGGCGTTGCAAAAAAAGAAAGCGTAACAAAAAAAAGATAAATACATAAGACGGCAGTTGAAACGAATAAATAAACATAACACGGAAGCAGTGAAGTGTGAGTAGGCACTGTAAGCTGTACGAAGTGCTTAGACAGTGAGTGTTCACGCAGGCTGTGTTCTTGTGTTAACTTGAATTGGTGTTGTGTGTTGAGTTGCGCTGAACAGTTTAGTCTACAGCTATATGCCCCCATAATGTCTCTTTCTGCCGAAGAGTCTCTCCGCCACGATGGAAGCAAGTCGAGAAAAGTGTTTTGGGGTGGCAAGTCCCTTGATGAAGAACCTGAAACCTGAGGATTGGGCGTAGGAAAACACATCTATACAGTTGATAGAGAGTAAATCTCTGCTGAGAAGGATAGTTAGGATCTTCACTAAGGGAGCCACCACCCTCCTCACAGACATCATCAGTTTACGCTTTCTCCGGGTCTTCTCCTTCTCCTTCTCTCGCTTATCTCTGTCTCTTTCCTTGTCACGACCCCTCCCCTCTTCTTCCTCTTGGGCTTCCCCCCTATCCTGATCCTCTTGGCTTGTTCCGTTAGCTCCCCTATGCTCTCTAGCATTTCTTTTTCCCGCTGTGTCTCCTCATCCTCATCCTCATCTTCATCATCTTCATCCTCATCCTCCTCGTCCTCTACATCCTCCTCCGAATCTTCCTCCATACCCAGCATCTTCCTCATGATCATCACAATTGCATCGATCAGTTTGATGTTGGTATCTACCTTCAAAGACTCGTTGAGAACTACCTTCACCGCCTCAGTTGCATCGATTTCCACCGCCCTGTCGCCCAGCGCCAGTTCTTCCAGCTCAGGGACATCTGCGCCAAACGCAGCGAGCATGCCCCCTACTTGGGAAGCGACCTCAGAAAGCTGGTCGTCGGAGAGAGGAAAGGCGTTGAGGTTCAGTCTGACGTTGAAGGAGAGAATGTCGTCAATTGAGAAAGAGTCCAGCAGAGCCGTCACGTCCTCCCACCCCCATCCAAACCCCATTGAGAAGAAGAACCGTGAGAAGAAAGAGAACTGGATCTTCTCGAGCATGTCAGCCAAGTGCTGATCGATGTGGACCCTCACAGCCACCCTCACTCGGGGGAAGCTGTAGTATACGATCTTTGCCTCGAAGTCCATGTCATGAAGACCGAACACATTCCTAAGGATAGGTTCTCCCTCGTTGAAGAGCTCGAGGAGAGAGAGGAGAATCTCAACCGATGATTCGTCTACCAACTCTCCGTCTATCACAATCACGACAGTCTTCTCCTTCGCTGTTATCAGACCCTCCTCCTCTGTCCCGTACATCGGGTTCTGGTTCAGTCCCGTCACCGTGAACTCCATCTTATTCTCCTCCATGTCTCCTACCATCACCTGGAATAGTCCGTCGGCTTCGATGTCCAATTCATCCTCCAAATCAGCCATCTTTGTGGAGTACTTGAGCACTTGATTGTACACTCTCTTGAACACAGACTTTACCTTTCTCACTGTGTAGATGCATCCACGTCCAACACCTTTTATCGTTCTCTTTGGGTCACACCAAAAATCCGAAAATGCTGATAAGGAAATGACACCCTTGGAGGCGGGGGTCTAGCAAAGCTACGAGCTTCTTTAGCGTATCTCTCGAATAAGCCTCTCCCAAGACAAAGCACACGTGAGGTAGATCTATCAACTCAATAGACCCTGTCTTTTTCAGGTCAAATTGATTAAAAGCTAAATGTATAGCGTGTATATATGTTTTGCAGTACATACAAATATTAGTGAATGAGCAACAGAGATATGGATTTGGACTGTAGTTTGTCTAAGAAATTGTGATCCCGACGAAATGATTGGATGTACTGAATTAGCTCACCTTTTATAACTTTTTTTGTCAAGAATGGATCGGACATATTTTGTTTATGTATGATATCGTGTTTTCGTTGACTTCTTGTCTAAGAATATTCAAGTAAAATTCGAATTTGTCTAATTGATCATTGAGTGACGAAAAAAATCTGATGAGGGGAAATTTGAAGAGATTAAAATGGTATCATCTATTTAGTTTCGATGTTTACGTATGCTGTGCATGTATTGAAGTGGACAGAACGGTTGTGTGTATTATTATAATAGTCTGTATTTCCATGTTTTCGTATAGAAGTGTCGGTACATCATTGTATAAGTTAAATTTTCTCTGATTGTTAATGCATGCCCATTCTGATGCTGTATGTTTTTAGAAAATGAGTGTTAAGCAGCTCCTTCAAGCTGCAAATGCTTTCTCAAATTGGAAAGTAGAATACTCATGTCAGTGTGGAGAGTTCTCCTCACTGTCAAACTTGTATTTCTGCTCTTCGTGTAACAATCTAGCTTGCATAAAGTGTGTGAAGCAAGAGGTTGACGCATGCTACTGTCCTGGTTCGTTCCAGATCTATATAAACTCGGACATGCTGGAGCATGAGGGAAAGAGTATCAAGTGCTGTTTATGCCCTATCTCCAACCACGTTCTCTCAATTGAGAAAATAGAGGACAAGTACAGTTTCATGTGTGAATCTTGTGGTGTAAGTGATCTTATCTGTTTGAATCCTCAGTCTATGACTGTTGATCCTCTTAAGGTTCATTGGGGACGATCCTATACGTGCAGTTTGTAAAGAATGAGGATGAAAGGTGATGCGTAGCTTTCAATTAACAGCTTCTGTGTGTAAATATGTATGTTGCTGTTGTTGGTTATTCTGTGTTTGTTCTGTTTGTTTACTTCTTGCTTCCGCAGTGGTCTAGCTTGACTTCTCCAGTGAGTTGTTGGGGTGACAGTGAGTTATCATTGTACATGGAGAGTAAGAGGTTGTGGAAAGAGAAGCAGGGCAAGGCGAGCTTCGAGGCGCTGAGGGCGATGGCAGTGGATCGGATCCAGGAGTGCAGTGGCGAGTTGGATGCGAAGAAGACAGGGGGAAGGACGGGAGAAACAAGTGGGACGGGACGGGAGAAGTAGCCAAGAGGATGATGAGGAAGATAGAGAAGGAGGTGGGGGATGACATGGATGGAGGAAAGGGGGTGGAACGGGGAGAAGTAGGTGGCGAAGGGCGGAAGGGGAAGGAGGAGGAGAGAGTTGAGTGCGTAGGGGACAAAGAAGGAGCAGTGAGTTGGATGAGAGCAAAGCAAGGAGTTTCTTCCCATTTCTTCTCTCCCCCCCTCCTCTGTTTCATCCTCCTCTCCCTCCCCCTCGTCCTCTCTTTCCCACTTCGGTTCACAGTCACATTCTTCTCTCTCTCACTTGCATTCCCCACCCCCACTCTCACTCCCATGCTCACTCCGTGTCTTCCCGCTCATTCTCCCTCGTCCGTCCCTTTTACGATAACTTCCCAGGGGTGGGGGAGAGCGTAGGAAGAGGGAAAGCAAGACAAGATGAGGGAAGTGACAGAGGACTCATTGGGGAGACTCAAACTAAAGACAAAGGAGTGGAAACGAAGGCGGTGGAAGGAAAGGGGAAGGAAGAGAGGGGCCCCTCCTCCTCCTTCGCTCTATCCTCTTCATCCTTCCTCTCTTCTTTGCCGTTCCCTTCTTCTCTCTCATCCTTCTCTTCCCCCTCCTCCTCTTCCTCCTCTTCCCTCCTCTGCCCCTCCCTCTCTCCCTCCTCCCTCTCTCTCTCTGACTCCCTTGCGATGCCTCTCCCCCTTCGCTCCGTCCCTCTCCTCCGCTGTTCTTGTTGTGAGAAAATGCTTCTGAAACACAAGCACTCCCTCCCTTCTCCCTCTCCCATCCTCCTTTGCCTTGCCTCCTCTGTCATTCCCTCATTCTCCATCCTCCCCCCATCTCTTCGCAAACAATTTACCTCTCCTTCCTCATCTCCACTCTCCCCCTCCTCCCCTTCTGTCTCTTCCCCTTCTCCCTCCAATAATTCCTCCTCTTCTTCAACTCTTTCTTCTCCTTTGAGTGATCTACTGACTCTTTCTAAACAAGAAATCATGGGTAAGTAACTCTTATTTCTCCTGCTCTTCTTTTTTGTTTCGTGCTGATGAGTGTGTGCATTGCATTCCATGTTCCAACGTTCGATGTTCGTAGTCTCTTTCATTGCTAACTTGTTTAAATCATTGTCGACGTCTTAACTTTCTAAACGTGTGCATTGCATTGTATTATCATGTGTATTTTATTCGAATGTACGTTTTGCGGTCGTTTATATTATGTCCTCGTATGTTTTTTCATTCCCATGTCTTTTTACATGTAACATATATATAAACGTGTAGACTCTCTGCTTCCCGTGGGAGAAACCTCTTCTCTGCTTTTGAAGTGTTCGAACACCAGTCCATCCTCTATCACAGTAATTGTGTCTCCCATGGCCCCATCCCCCTCCCCTACCTCCCCGCTCCCCTCCTCTTCTTCCTCCTCCTCTCGTAATTGCGAGGTTAATTTTTCTGAGTCGAGTGTGTTGTTACAGACAAAGGAGGACGTGTTGTACGCATCCCTCCTAGGCTCTCCTAGCGAAGACACGCACTCGGGGAGCGTGGTGGGTTACGACGGAGACTCTGCCCTTCTCTCGGTGGGGTTGACGAGAGAGGCGCCGCTTCCCCTCTCCTTCGACCTCAAGGTTTCACTTGTCTCAGCAGACGAAGACTCCTCCATTGCCCTCCAACAAATCAAACTCACCATCCGGGTCTCTGTATCTAACTAGTTCGCATTCGCGTGTTCAAGACCCTCTTTCTCTCTGTTTAGCCCCTTTTTTTGCGCATGTGTATTTGTTTCCCAGTGGTGAGCCCAGTTCGAATCATTTCATTCTATTGTGTGTGCAGTATATAGTTTGTGCGTGTGTTGTTTATTAACGACCTGTCCCTTGGATTTAACTTTGGGTTGGGTTTACGGTTGTGAAGGTTGTCACGTGTGTGTTCATGTAAAAGAGCCATAACAAGAGTTCATTCTCACAGATACAAATAAATCAAAGACATAGCATTTATATATACAGATACAGATGTAAGAAGACGAGGGAAAGAAGTCGAAACAACGCAGTAGTGTTGGATGAAGCAAAGGCAGTGAAAGGAAAAGGAATGAAAGGGGGTTGCTCTATAGAAACTAGGGATAGAGAAGAAACGCAAAGCCGTAGCGTAGCTATCCAATTCATCGCTTTCTCTTCGTCTTGGTCCTCTGCTCTCTTCTCTTGATCCCTCCTCTTCCTCCTCCTCTTCTTGTTACTCATTCTATTCGTCCTCTTGCCTCAGTCAATCACACACGTATCCTGTTCGCTCGGGTTAAATAAAATGTGACAGAGTAAGCAGAAGCGCGTGTGTGTGTAAACATAAATGATCATGTTTTTTTAGTCAAGCTTCTCCACCGCCTTATCCTCATTTGTAGCGCTCTGCTCAGAAGAAATAATTGATGTAATGGCGGACCAAAGCACGGCAGCAACGTTGAGGACGATAACTTGGTATTGGGGAGGGATGAATGCAAAGTTGGCGAGCTGGACCCAAGGCCATAGCATGTAGTTGGCCTTGAGCATACTGATGTAGTCTTTCTCGAGCTTTGTTTTTATGTCCACTCCCTGGGTCACTGCGGAGTAACACACGAAACCCTGGGTGAACAACGAAGCAGGGGTAGTCAAGTATGGGGAAAAGACATTCGTCCAAGTATGGGTATGGAGATTTAGAATGGGAAAGCAAAGAGTTAGGGATATGAAATGCCTCTGATGATGAATGTAAGCAAATCATGTGAAGGGAAGGGAAGTCTAGTACGAAAGAAACGAGCATGGAAATGCAAGAATGGGGCGAACAAAAGCAGGGGAGTAAAGTAGTAGAAACTCCATAATATAGGCATTCACTTAGACTTACAGCAATGATGGCGGGACCAAATGTAAGCTGGTCGCAAAACATCTTCTTGAGAGGAGCCTTATTTCCAAAGAAGTGGGGCAGGACCTTACCGTACCAGTTGTGCGCAAGAGGGGTGAATATAAAAGCACACCAACTAGAGTTGCGGATCATGCGCTTTACATCATATCCCTTCCTGGATAGACAGTAAACAAAGTGTACGCATATGGTAGTGATAATGAACGTTAATTTGTTTAAAGAGAATGTAAGCAATGATGCATCATGAGGTCATTAGATGACTTACTCTTTGAAGAGAGCCATCAGAATATTGCCCCAGCAAATCACCAAGTGCAAATAAAGCTCCTCCTGTGACTATGCGGGAAGTATAAGGGTTCCTTTCCAAAAATTGGTTGTATTTTCCCCAAGTTTGCTTGAACATCTGTATTTGATACCAGAAAAATGAAGGAAGCGCGTTTACTATGTAAGAATGTTGTACAAAACGCGTCAAACAATCTTTTTGTGTCATCCTCAATAGTTGATGGTAAATCAAATTCGTTGCGTACAAAAATCAGTGTCATAGGTGTATTCAAGATGTAGCGCATGTACACCCGAACTCTGAGAATCAATAAAAGTGCACGTAAAGCCTTAATACAGACTGTCCAACTTAAACAACTTAGGAGAAGGGTGTGTGTATATTAGTGGGTACTTTAACTTGGAATTCATGATAATGCGTTTTCTCTGTGGAATAAATTTAGCAAAGCAACTCAAGAACATTATTGCTTTCATCTACGAAAAAAATCCTCTTTGAATATCATGTGCAAATAGGGGTTATTTGTGCGACAAAAGAGAATATGAAAGTACTGTCTTGAGCACATTGATAAGTTAGCTTTGAAGAATGCGATGAGGATGTTTTGTTTTTTCCATTGTCTTCTCCGTATCTTCTTTTTTTTTCCCTCAAGACATTGCGATTCATAAATATTGTGATTGCTTTAAGTTGCAACAAAAATAAAAAAATGCACAGCAAAAAGCTTTGGCTATGCACACACCATATTTACACATTATTCGTTTCTTATTTAGTCTCATTCGGTTATAGTGGTTATTTGCGGTTGTATGTTTTCACAAATCTGGAAGTGTGTACTTCGTTAGTTTCATATCTGTATATTTTCAAGCTTTACATCGATTTTCACAAATGCATATTGATGATCAATACCGATTAGGCAGAGATAGTAGCGTACATAAATCTTGTATTGCAAACACAATGAATAAGTGTTTGTGTTAATTGAATAAATGCAAGACTGTGCAAGACATAAATGTGTATAAGCTAAAGAAGAACCAAGACATTTTTGGCTGATGTACTTGAACATGTAAACGAAAGATAATGAAAACGAAGCTAAAAAAAATTAAAAAAAAATAAAAAAAAATAAAAAAAATAACAAAACTTCACAAAGCATTTTAAATGCAAAAAGCGTATTCAGTGTGAGGATGAACATGAAGAATACATTGATATACAGCATGATCTCACGATGAGTATTAACTCCATTCATTTTTCCTCTCTTTTCGTAAATATATATAATGTTCGCGCCAAAAAATAGGAGGTGAGCAAGTAAGCGCCATTTTTTTCTGGGCTATTTTTTTCGAGGATGTGAATGAAATTTATTTCAGCACGTCTAAATTGAGTGTGAATGATTGCACATTCGAAGTATAATTGGACAATATTGCAAAGTTGTATGCATTGTGTATCTGCAATTGGTGGTTATGTTTCATGAAGCGTGATTTGCACGTGCACTGTAAAAAGGTGTATCCTCTAACTCTGAGTCCAAATGGCCTGTTTTCCTCTTATTCGTGTTTTTTTCTTGTAGGATACAAAGTTCTTGAATACTCCTACGACCTTGTTGCAGCTGTACATTTAGAGTAGCTGTTTATAGAACACATTTTCTTGTATTTGAATACACACTTCGCGCATATTTTAAAAATGAACATGATCAACGTGACTGATGTTCAGGTGCTGAACAACCCTGCAACGTTTACGGATTCCATCAAGCTAAACATTATCTTCGACTGTATGCCTCCTGGTGTGAAAGAAGGTAAGCAAATGTGATATCTCCATAAAAATAAGCTCATATAAATGATGCAGTGTCACCTAATATGTGTATGGAGTTGCGCCAGTATGTTTATCTATGGAGTTGGGCCAGTATGTTTATCTAGAAGTAATTAAATGTGTCAATTTATTATTGGCATATAAATTTTGTGCGTTGAAATGAGAATGGCCAGTGAAACTGTGGTGTGGGTGTGCGCACATGTATTGTTCATCTGCAATAAGATATTATCCTCTCTAACAGTATGGTATATGCCTCTCTGCGCATATTTGTTCTGTTTTTCTCCTGTTTTCGTTTCGGAGCTGAAACTATCTGCAAACTAACATAACTGGGCGGGATGTAGAGTTAGAATGGAAGCTCGTATACGTTGGATCCGCAGAGGACGAGTCTTTGGACCAGGAGTTGGACAGTGTGCTCGTGGGGCCTGTGAAGTCGGGAAAGTAACAAGTTCTTGTTCGAAGTTCCCCCACCTAGCGCAGCTAAGATTCCCAAGAAGGATATCCTAGAGGTCACGGTGATCCTCCTCACTGGATTGTACAAAGACAAGGAGTTCATCCGCGTCGGTTACTACGTCCAGAACCAGTATGCTGATGAGCTTCCTCTTGACTCGGAAGGAAACGTCATTCTCCCTGATATCATCGATGAGAACAAGCTGAACAGAGTGATTCTCACGAACGAGCTCCAGAGTGACGAGGTTCAACATCGCATGGGACGGAGAGGACGAATTTCCCCTGAGTACGAAGGAGCAGAGGGAGACGATGTGGACGCTGAAGTCAACATGGAAGACGACGATGTGGAAATAGAGGATGAGGAAGATGAGGAAGATGATGAGGATGAGGAAGGAAAGGAAATTGACCTTACTGAAGAAGGGGAAGCAAATGCTCAGTGGAAGTGGTGTTAGGGTGGAAGGATGGCCCACCTGATACATATTTTCTATTGACAAGCCTCTTTAATTAGGAATTGTAAATCAAAGCAGTTTTTAATGTTTTCATGAGTTGTGGTCCGTGTTCATGTCGTTTCTAGTAGGAACTTTCTACTACTGCTCAGAAGATGTTATTTATTTCAGTAGTTTCTTTTTTTGTGTATCTATTATGTTATCTATCAACTATAACTCGAACACTATCGAGTTATTTTTATCACCTTCGAAATTTTCTTTCCTCTAGTCGAATGTCGTCTCTTTTCTGTTTTGTTTCGTATTTTTGTGCTTCTTTTATTTTTGAAGAGTGTATCCTAATCGTTTCCACGATTCTAAAAGAAAAAAATGTTGAATTATGTAGTGCGAATATATCTTGAGTGTATGTATGCGAGTAAATGTTTAATGTAGCTTGTTTTTAATAAAATAAAAAACAGTTCATTCAAGATTTCTCCTGTGTATTTTCATATTTCCTTCTCTGAAAAAAAATCGCTCACACCGATATGGCAGTATTTGGTCTAAACATGCGAGAAACAAGCTATTGAGGAAATATACAATTATACCGGATGTGTATATTGTATGTATGTATATGCGTAGTTGGTTTTACCAGTTTATTTCGGTCTTATTAAGTGCATAAATTCTAAAATGTATTTCTTCTCATGCCTTCCCATCTATGCACGGTTGTGTGTTAGTTAGTAAGCGATGATGCGCAAGACCCTTCCTCGCACCTACTCCTCCTAGGCAAAGTGTCGGTTTCCTTGTTGCGTGTGTTGGAATGTCGATTGCTATAGGTGGAGCTAGATACGCTATAAATGCTGTTCAGGCTGCGAAGCGTGCTATGAAACAGCGGTACGCCTACCAGCAACTCAAACTTTTACAGAGGTGGATTCGAACAGGAAATGACACCAAAGGAAGCTTCCTTGATACTGGGGTGTAGGCCTAGTTCTAGCAAAGAGCTTATAATGGACAGATATCGGAAAATGATTCGTGTAAATCATCCCGATATGGGAGGGTCTCCCTTTGATCGCAGCCAAGATCAACGAAGCTAAGAACACTCTCTATCCCTATGCACGGTCTGACCCTACCTACAAAAAGAGGCACGGAAATAACTAAGTGCATAAAGTACATGCTTAATGATTTCTCTCCTGCGGAATATTTAGCGTGTTTGTTCGTTGTTCCTGTTTTTGTTGTCTTCTCATGTTACTGTTATATTAGTTTATTTATTGTTGGTGTGTCGTTTGCGATGCGTATGCGCTTATGCGTGCATAGCATATTGTAGCATATAGTGGACATATGCGCCTGTTTGTATACATGCGTGAGTTCGCATTGTGTCTTTCTCGCTTCTTTAATTCATTTTATTGTTTATGTCTCCTTTGTTGGTATTCTACTCTATTGAGTATCTGTCTCAAATAAAAACCAAGAATACATGTATAGTTGGTAATTTATCATTACGGTATATATGTCAAATTTTCATTGGGGATGCTATATTGATACGAAAAGAAGCACATTCAGTTTACGAAATAGCGCTGCAAAATAGTTTGTGCTTGTGAGATAAAAAAAAGCAAGTGGCGAATTGGTAAGCAAGCGAGTTAGTATCAAACCAGCCATGATGAAACACATACATACATTTGAAGTCAGACAATGGATAATGATTGAGGTTATGTCGCTTAAAAGAAATCATAAGACATAGAAAACCTAGTGAATCTCTCGTCATTCATAACAATAAATGCAGAGTTGTCATCGTGCCTTGCATCACGATAAGTCTCGCAGAAACGGTTCAGTTTGTATTGGGAGCAAGCGGGGAACTCTGAAAATGCACCGCAACGAGATGATTTCAAAAGAGTAGTATCACCCATAATAAAGTTGCAACAGCAATTGTTCAGCCTTTGTCTATTCGCAATATCGTTGTTTCTCATTTTGTCGTTGTATATTTTATGTAAATCGTCGGCTGTTTCTGGGCGGGAAACACTAATGACAGAACTCGAATTAGCCCCATGATAACCTTCAGATGATAAATGTTGTTGTCTGCGTGTTCTCATTCTATGCCTCTCTCGCGCATAGTCATTTGACCGATTCCTTCTTCGTTCATTTCCTCCTAACATTGAATTGCTAGTATTCGCCTCCTGACGAAAAGAATTTAAATCATCAGTGTACTGTAATGAATCTAAAAATGCTGGCTGAAATGAGCAGCTTGCATCTTTGTTTGAATTATGTACGACGTCTCTTTTTGACGAATCTCTAATGACATAATCTATGTCTCTATTCGAAATCAACCTCCATTTCGTTCCATTGCAATTATATAAAACCAGGAATAATGTACACAATGTGCACAATAAAACGGATCTTTTGTGTCGAATGGCGCCATACATTGAAAGAAAACGAAAGCTATTCACATTTGTGCATCTTTTCAACACGCTTTTCACTTTCCACATACACGTTACTTTTTCAAGAACTTGAAGATATAATCGCTCTTTTTAGCTTAACTATAAATATACGCTAACTAAAATAATAAAAAAAATGAGTAGTAAGTTATTATGTATGGTTAGGTACTATAAATCATATTGATTTATGTCTTGTTTATTAAAAGCGTGGCGAATGATAAAGAATAAGACATGAAGGAGAACTGCAAGAAATGCGGAATTTCGCAACCAGTGACAGCATTATAGAAGGTAGAATTAGCAATGAAATAAGCCAGTCATTAAATTGATAACGGAGATTGAACAATCGGATGAGACTGTACATGTAGGTATATGTAGCGACTCGTGAGCATAGCATTGGTGCTTGGCTGCATAATATATACAATAGATCTGCGTACCTATGAAATGCAAAGTAAATGTGAATATATGTGGTATATCCGAGATTGAATGTCATAATATATTAGAGTCATGTTTCTGTAGATCTATATCTAACTAGCTCACAACATGGGAAATCGTATCAAATGAACTTTATGAAGTTCTATTTTTTTTTTAACTGACAGTTGATTAACAACAAAATAAACAGCCCCTAACGATGTCACACTTCGATACTCCGCATAAAACCAAGAGTATGAGCAGCCTTGAAAAGCTGGAACAAATTAACTGGAGACAACTACCAAAAAACAGGTAGCGTTGATAGCATCACATGTAATACATACACGTGAGAATCAAAAACAAACCGAAAACGAGGCGTACGAAGTAGGAATAGAAAAATAAAGATACAGGACATAGTGTACACAGAAGGGATAAAGACATATGACAACACGAACTCATACACTTGCTCGTATGGTTAGCAGTCTTCGCTACAAAGCATGCACACAAGAAAGAAAACGACGAAGAGTATGAACGAAAGAAACAGATAAAAGTAAAGCCGAACCACACAAGGAAAGTAAACGAGCCCGGAGGCTGCTGATAATCACACCACATCACTCGACATCAACAGAAGCAACGAAAACCAACCGCAAGAATGCAATGCGCTCAACGTAAAGTCTCCGTTCGTCCACTTCAAGCTTTATAAGCGCTAGTGTACAATTGGGCATGTTCTTTCGGGATTAATAAATGCATTTAATACTCTGCTAATGTCAGAAGACGGTATGTTTACTACGAGAACATTAACATTGTATAGTATTAATATGTATAGCTAAAAACAATCGTAAGTTCATAAGTTTATTGAAAAGTATGTTTGTTGACAAACGCGCACACTAGTCAGAGCAAAAGGAACTGAATGGTACAGCAAAGCAGCATCAGAAAGAAACTTAAGCAGAGAAGAAGGCCTTCTTCTCCTCGGCGGTCTGGAAACGTCCGTGTCCACGCTTGGAGGAAGTGTCGATGAACTTGAGGGCGATCTGCTCGCGGGCGTTGGAGTTGGTCTGGGTAAGGATGGACTTACGGAGAGTGACAACACGCTTGCGGGGTCCGACGACGCATCCCTTGATGATAAGGTAGTCCTCGTTGACGGATCCGTAAGAAGGGAATCCTCCGAGAGGGGTGATGGTCTTCTTGGTGAGGTCAGCCTCGGTGGTGGCGTTGTAGTTGATCTCAGCGCGCTCCTTTCCGAGGTCGGGGCGGGCAGCCTTTCCGATCTTGTAGATCTTCTTGTTCACCTCGGTACGGTGGAAGTATCCCTTCTGTCCAGCACGAGCGACGGTCCAGGCAACACGGGCAGGGTGCCAAGCTCCGATACAAGCGACCTTACGGAGACCACGGTGGGTCTTACGGGGAAGTCCGGTGACTCCCCATCTTCCGATGACTCCCTCCATTCCGTGTCCCTTGGTGATTCCGATGATGTCGACCATCTCGGAAGAGGTGAACACAGCGTCAACAGGGACCTCCTTCTCGAAGAAGGACTTGGCGAAAGCGACCTTGGCAGCGGCGTCTCCTCCGTTGATCTGGATCTCGGTGAGGTGAGCCTTCTTCTGGCGGAGGTGGAGCTTGCGGATCTGGGTGTGGGCAAGAGCACGGACGACGGTACAGTACTTGGCGATGCGCTGCAAGTCTCTCTCGATCTGGGCTCCGTTCTTCTCGACGTAGTTACGCTTGGCGTAGTTGTCGAAGGCCTTAGCGCGGACGCGGTACCAGTTCTTGTAGAAACGACGCTTGAGAGAGTCGTCGAGGTGGTGGGCCCAGACGGTGGTGAGGGCGCGGAGTCCCTTGGGGGTCTCGATGTATCCAACGAGTCCACACACAACCATGGGGGGGGTCTCGAGGATGGTGACGGCCTCGACGGTCTCTCTCTTGTGGAGACGAGATCCAACCTTGTTGACATCACGGAGGACGTGGGTCATTCCGGCCTTGTATCCCATGAAGGCAGTGAAGTGGGGGTCCTTGGAGGCGTCGTCCCTGGGGAAGGAGCGGATCTTTCCCTGGTGGCGGGTGGAGCGCTTACGGGGAAGGAATCCAAGGTTTCCGTGGCGGGGGCTTCGAACTTACGGTGAGACATAGCCTTTAAAGAATTAGAAAACAAGGGCAATTACGAATTAGTATCCATCTACTCAGCTGATGATGGAATATCGAGTAAATAAAAGAAATGGTGAAAAATGTTCGCATGTTAAATGGAAAAGATAAGAAATAAGAAGTGCATTTCAGCAATGGGTAATGCAGCGCGTACATTGTGCAACGTATAAGTCCCTTTCCTGGAGCAAGACGAAAAATATTGCACAAAGTGTTCTAAGGGCGTAGACAATAAAAAAAAATTATGTGAATTATAAACAACATACATAAATTAAGACACATTGACAAGAGAATACAGAGGAATTGTCAGACAGTTGTTCAAGAAATTATTAGCAGAAATTGGAAACTATAGTGCACGGGATTTCCTGTAAAGGCAAAATCATACTTCAAGAACGTAATTCAATATATATACCAGTATAAAAATGCAACCGCAGTGCCAATAATATGTCTCTATACCAAGATGTACGTATCGCGAATCCTGATAATATATGCCTCCTAATACTTCCACAGCAACACAAGTAAAAAACTAAAAATAAAAAAAAGGTCGAAATATAGATGGTAGTACTGTATTGCCACCACGTCTTTCGAAGCAAGTCGAACGACATTTGGCGGCCTATTCATAATCTCGACTTTTACAAAACAGAAACTAGTTAAGAAAGTACCCACATTAGTTCCGAAACCTGCAAGCACTCTAACAAACACGAAATATAAAATAACAAATTATGAAATAATGATTTTATTCATCAACTCAGAAGAATGTGACTGTCAGCAAATAGCAAGTGAAAGCAGCAAAGCTCCGATACCGTGCAAAACAGAAATCAGCGGATAGCTTATCTGTAACGACGGAGAGAGAGAGTGTTGCGGCGCTTGGTGACGTGGCGACGAGAGGGACGGAGACGCTTGGCGAAGTTTCCCTTGACGCGGAGTCCACGGTACTTGCGTCCAGCGGAGGTGAGTCCGTGAGCCTCGCGGTGCTTGTGGACGGGGTTGACGATCCAGTTGATGCGGGGGTCGCGGCGGATGGCGGAGTGGTTGGGGTCGACGAGGATGACCTCGAAGAACTTGTAGGTGGAGTCCTCGGCAATCCAGTAAGAGTTGAGGACGCGGAGTCCGAAGTCGAGCTTGGCAGCACGCTGCTCAGCGAGAGAGCGGAGAGAACGAGTAGACTTGAGGTACTTGACTCCCTGGTTCTTGGGCTTTCCGTAGACAATTCCCTTGGGGTTGGCACGCTTGGGGGATCCACGGCGAACACGGACACGGAAAAGGACGTATCCCTGCTTGGCCTTGTATCCGAGACGGCGAGCCTTGTCAACACGGGTGGGGCGGTTGGTGCGGGTGATGGCAGACTGCTGGCGGAGCTCCCAGGTGCGGATACGCTGAACGAAGCGGATCACGTCGGACTGCTTCTTCTTCCAAAGTTCTTCAAGATACTTGTAGGCACCTGTAATATGATAATTATAAATACATGTCAGTTACTATATGTGGCCATGGCACGATGAGTACATAACATGTACAATATACAACGCATGGCATTCTAGTATATAATATTGTGAAATTTTATAACTCAGGACGCGCCTCAGTCAATAAGGAACGCACATATGCGCATGAAATGAACTCTTAAAAAAACTTCTAGATACCACACGAAGATGAACGAATACGAACATACTCATGCAAATACATAGCTACCACAAAACACTTACCCATTTTTCACTAACTGAACAAATACGTTCTGGTCAAGCAAACTTCACAATGAAATACATCCTTTCTTAACATAAAAAATATCTCGATAAAATATCTATAAATATTATTGAATCGAGCACAGAATAAACATACGTTAACAAAATAATATTTATGTGTATGGAAATGGTATTATCTGTATCCTTCACTATTTGATACTCACGATTATTTAAATGTTTAGTTTCTCAATTTTGGTCTTATTCATTTTTGTTTAACTCGCAAATGTATTTGGAAAAATGAACAAGAATAAACAAGTCAGGAATGTGTTTTAAATACGCCAGTTACCACAAATCCAAGAAAACTACACATAGATATTAGAGCACAACATAGCATGTTCTATCGCACCCTTCACCAAACAGAGGATCGCCAGACAAAAAGCAACTTGCTGAAAACATCAGATTTTTTTAGTTGTACGCACGAAATGGCATACCTAGAGTCACTTGAAACAACAAAGATATGGGACTAAGAAAATAAGACTAACGTACCTAAACTGAGATATTCATATAGTGTAGCAAAGAGTTGAGTAGGTTAGTGAACATTGTTTTTTGTTAAATAAATTTGTCAGTCAAAAAAAGCATTCTAAAAACACCAGTACAAGCAATACGAATTGTATTTTTTTTTTTTTAACTGACAGTTTATTAACAACAAAACAAACAGCCCCTAACGAGGTCACATCAAAAAATAGAGTAGGAGTAGCCTTGACAGGCCATAGGAGAGTATATAGATTCAATGTAAGAAAATTCCCCTTCTTTGCCAAACTTATCCACTACAGAATTTTGTAAGAATGAGCATCATAGTTTATTCAATAAATACCATCATTAATCCAGACGCGGAAGAAACACACACGCAAGAACCACAAAAAGTACAACGAAAACCTCGAGTAGATAAAGATAATGAGAAGCGAGACGATAAATAACGATATCAAGAAAACAAGATATAAGCAGTAAATAAATAATGCATATAAATCGTTCAGGATACTCAATAAAGAAAATAATCGTCAACAACTCAAGTGCCAAAATCCAACATCAAG
>JAWNMU010000073.1:0-27500 GCA_035043665.1 Drosophila quasianomalipes
TGGGACTTCATTCATGAGGTATGGAGACACCTAAGAACTCAAACACTTGCTAAAATTTCAGTGGCAATCGTGCTTTAAAAAGGGCCATACTTTTATGGACTATCAGGCGTCGAGAATATAGGGTGACAATCCTGACAATATATAATAATACACCATTTATGATTTGTTGATGACATTTTCTATTTGTTTGTCAAAGTTAAACATAAGCTCAAAAGATAAGATTTAGTTTTGAGTACAAAATTAAAATAAAAGAAGCATTACATGTAACATGTTTGATAAACTTAAGATCTTAAAATTAGACATTTTAAACATTAATTAATGTTAAAATAAGTAAAATATAAATTTAAAATGGGATAGTGCTGAGCGAAGCAAATTATATATGTTTAAGACTGTGATTTTGTTTTTATTTTTTAACAATTCGTGTCTCATAATAATTAATAATACAACTAAAAATATTCTTTAAAAGCTTAACACATAAAAAGTCTGTATGTAATGGGATAAGAAACTGACAAAGTTATCGTTCCAGCGCCTATGTATATATATATATATATTGAATACACCACATACAAAAATGTATAGTTTTTAATGATTTAAATCATTTTTTTTTATTTTGTATTTATTTCTCAAATATTTTTAATAATAATTAATATTATAATAATTAATTAATGCTTGTAACATAACAAATATTCATCTCATTTCATTGTTTGCAATTTTCCCTCTGCACACAATTCTTTCTTTCAGTTTACCACACGCTCTATAGTATGTCTTCATTTCTGTTTATTAATTTACTTTTTTTCTTGAATTTTAAAGCGTTTTTCACGTCTTGTCACACCTTCAACTGTGGCTGAAGCTAACTTCTTACTTTTTTTTACCAAGCAGAATGCTCAACTTCGCTGTGTGCCGTTGAATTCACGTGAAAATCGAAAATGTATATTTTTGTTTATAATTTTTTTTATTAAATCTGTTTTTTCTTTTTTAATTGGAGTCGCTTAGCTGCTGCTGGTTTCCTTCACTGTTGCAACCGCATTGCAATTAATTATATAGTATCAATATACTTTTGCGTTTCTTTTGTTTTTATATACAATACACATAATAGATTTATAGTAAAATTTGGTGAGGAAAATCTTGCGTTACATAAACATTTTGTTTACTTTCATTTAGAGCATAAAATGATTATTTTTATTGATTTACCTTTTTACGAGTAAGTTGTACAATAAGAGAGCACAAATGTTTAAAAGTGTTTATCTTGGTGTAAATTTAAAAAATCTTTTTAACAAATGTTTCAAGTTCGATTTTGATTGTTTCGCGTGTTTTATTTTGAAGTTTTGGTTAGTTAAGCAATATAGAATCAAGGATACATGTTTGAAGCTTCTTGCAATATCTGTAAAATCTGCGATTTATGTAAGTATATGAGCGCGTGCCTGAGAAATAGCGAGAGTGCATTTATTTGTAGGTTTTACAGTTTCAGTTTTAATTTCTTTTTTTATTTTAGATTTATCGATCTCGAATATTGGGTACCATTAGATCAACAAAATTGGCAGGTCATAAGCCTATTTTGTTGGAGTTCTTTTAAATATGTATGTTCTTTAAGATAATTGATTATATTTAAAACTTGGACCCTAGTTGAATTTTTGCCATAATTTTTGACATCCGCGCACAAAATTTATAGACATACCAAGGATAAGGAAAGAAAAGTAAAGCAAAGTAGGCAATTGTTAAGGTAAACGAATTTAAAATGTGATCATCATTATTATTCATGTATATGTAAATGTATATTTAATTCACTTGCTGCAAATTGTCTTGTTAGTTTCTGTTTTTAGCTCTTATTTATCATTTCACTAAAAAGTAGGAACTTCTGTCTTCTGTTTTAAACTTGTATGCTTGTTGTTTTCCATGTAGTGTGTTTCAATTTTTAAAACTGAACTCAAATGTACAAGAAACAATTCAATGTCAAAGAAGCAAGTAAAACACAGATTTCGCTAGCTATATATGTATGTATGTTTATATATAAGTATATATATAATATTTTATATATATGTTGTATGCGTTTGTCTAACTGCCAAAATTAAACAAGAAAAAACTTCTTATACAAAACAAACGCAACAACAATTTTGTTTTCATTCGAATTTCATGCACTTTTGCTAAAAACCACACACAAAATTTATGCTACTAAAAATACTTGATAATGAGCACACAAATCTATAAAATCTATAAAATATTGTACCAAAAACACTTGAAATAAACTTCTTAAAAAAGTATACTGTAACTATATAAAATTAATAATTAGTTTTTGTCTTTCTCCGTTGGCAAAATATTTAACAAATTCTCTATGCTTTCTTCTATGACTCACTGTCTACGACGACGATATCTGCTACGCACTCGGTTCCGGTCCGTTTGCTTAAAATAATTTCGTTTTGCTTTCATTTTGTAACACTTGCGATTTTACTGCATTTCTGATACATCTTATTTCTAATGCTGTCGCTCTTAATTCCAAAAGCTTCATTTCAACGCTATTTATACGCTCGATTTACTCGATACTTTGTTCCTTTCTCTACAAAACTGTGGATTCGGGAAGCTGTTGTGTGTGACTGCTCAGAACGAAATAGTTGAGGCATTGGGGGATTTTTGTTCGTTTGTTTGTTGGTTTGTTTGTTGGTTTGTTTGTTTGTCTGTGAATCCATAAAATGTGTATTTAAAATCAACTACTCGTACTCGCTTGACAAATATTGTTGATATGTTTCTGTTGATGTTATATGTATATGTGTGTATGTATAAGTATGTTGCGCATGCGATTCGATTTAATTTCAACAAAATGTGATCTCCGTCAGTTCCGTTTTAGTTAATACCCTTGCGACATTTTCACTATTTTAGTATTTTTGCTTCTTCGTCAATACAATTATGCATAGATTTATAGCTACGATTACATCAAGTACACGCATACAGCATGTAGGTAATGTGGCATGCGTGGGTTTCAGCTTCGAACGAGCGTGTTACACAACGAAAAATCATACATAATCATACATGCGCGCAAGTATTTATGTATACATGTATGGTAGCATATGTATTTGTAATTCATATTTACTTAGTCTTGAATGTATTATGCTTCAATTTGCATTTTGGTAAAATCTCGTTTTTTTTTGCAGCTCGAAATGTACAACTTATATCTGTTTGCTATGCTTTTATTTGTATTTACTTATATTTTTTCTTTATAAATATGTATATATTTTTTTTTAGTGTATGCAACTGTTTGCCATCTGAATCCACCACAAGTCCCGCAGTAGGCGCATGTCGAACACAAAGCTAATGAGGTTGCTCTGCATTCCAACCATTGCCTCGAGCAGGCTTCGATTTTTTGTTCTTTTTAAATGTAATTATTTATCTGATAAATTTTTAATTATTAAATTCTTCAATGTACTTGTAAACTATGTATCCAGTTGCTGTGTTTTTTTTTTTTTTTTCTCTACATGATAAAGTAATACTTTTAGTGTTTTTCGTCAAATAGCTGCATTGCGTATTTTGCACTCATTATGATGAATGTATGTACTAATTATGTAAGTTTTGTTTTTGTTTTTGTTTTCGTTTTTGTATGTATATAGTTCTATTAATTCGCATGCTGCTTTTCTCGGTGTGTCCTTATTCATTATCAACATATACACGCTGTAGCGCAAATTGTTTCTATGTAAGTATGTGTGTATATTATCGTTGGGCTAAATATTTGATTACGCTTTGCTTTGTTGCTCTGCCACCTTTTATATTATGCATTTGTATTGATTGCGATTGTAAGTGTGAATCTGAATGTGAATATGAGAATATGGATTTCCGTGTCATTGTGTATGTCTGTGTCTGTGTCTGTGTGTATTCTTGTGCGTGGCTCTGTGTGCATTCACATCGATTTACAAACACATAAATATTTTATGAATCAACTTTTCACATATTTACTTTTGTTAATATTCTTCTGTTTTGCTTGATTTTCTGTTGTTTGTAAGTAATTGTAGTTTTTGAAATACTTGTATGAAATTTTTTGATTTGTCAAGAGTTCTCATTTGAAATTCTAGCAGTCGTGGGTTTCTATATATATATATATATCTATATATATATATATGTTTATCTCTCTTTACCTTGTATCGATGCGCTAACAAAACGTGTATATATATATATATATATATATATGTATATATATATGTATCTGTATAGTAGACATAGACATAGGCATAGACATAGAGCATATGCATAATAAGTTAATTAGTTAGTTTTTAGATTAGTTAAGATTAGGATAGAATGTATACATGAAACACTAGAGTTGGTTTTAAAATGTACTTTAAGCATTTGAGTTGCATGAGAAATGTGTTATAGTTAAGGTATGTTTGTTTTTGTTTTTGTTTTTTTGTTTGCTATCGCCTTTGTTGTAGAGTTACAAAGCAACTCCGATTTTGCGAACGTGTCCATAGTTTTACCATACTATACTTTACCAATAATATGTATGCATGTAAATGTATGTGTAAATAGCAGCTGCTGCTTGCGACTTGTTCGATAACTGTAAATACCGTATGTTATATAATTATACATTATACAATATTTTACTGTTGCTTTTCGTACACGTTTTATGTTTCAAAATTTACCATTTCTGTTAATTGTTAATTTTAAATTACGATCACTGCTACTTATGCTTAAAATCTAAATCCATATCATTCAGTTACAGTTACAATTAGTTTATTAATTATTTTGTTTTTTATTTTCGCTTTCTTTTTGTTTTATTTTATTTTGTTTTGTTTTCTTTTGTTTTGTTTTGTTTTGTTCTTGTTCTTTTGCGCCAACGTATAAATAATTTCACTTTCTAAATATATATAAACATTGATGTGTGTATAGTTAGTTGTGCCTGTCTGTTTCTGTGTGTGTTTTATGGTTGTGTGCGGTTTTTGTAAAATTATCAAAAAATCATTGAGTTTTTCTTTTTGTTTGTTTGTATTTGTTTTGCTAAAAACACTTATATGTCTTTCATATCGGTATGCTTAGGTCTAAATATAATTAAGATTTTTGAGATTTTACTTTCGTAGCTTAAAATTTGTTTTATTTCCTGTTTCATGTTTTTGTTGTAGTTCAATATATATACTTATATGTATGCATAATTATGTATATCCATTATACAGTATATATTTCTTTCTTTTCATTTTCTTTTTGTGTATATATTTTGCTAATTTAACAACATTTACATATACACACACAGAAGGTTTTACGTACGCATTTTGCTTTGATTTCTTCTTTTTTATCTTTTCTTAAAAGTATTACTTTTGTTTATTTATTTATTTCTTTAATGCTAAACGAACAGACGCACTAAATGTATAATGGGGGTTTCTCTTCGTGCACCCAATAGTTGCTTTATTTAATTTAAATTTAAATTTAATACATTTCAGCGCCTTTTTACTTGGCTGCAATTACACTTAAAGAGTCAGTGTGCACAATGAATTGGTTTTGTTTTTTTTTTGTTTTTTTTTTTGAGATTTACTTTTAACATTACTCGTACCGCTAAGAAAATGAAAATGGGTTAAAAACTGCTTAAATGCCCTCATGCAATTTAAGTTCATTTGATTTTTGTAAAAATTAGAGTTATCAATCAAAATTTCAATCACTTAAAATATAATAACAGTAAATACTCGTACATAATAAAAATTTTTCTTTTGCTTAATCCATGGTTTAACATAAATTGTTTATATATATTTCTTTATTTTATTTTATTTTTTTATTTTCTTTTGCATTCTTTGTTTTGACTTTCTGCTGTTTTTTAAAACCAAAACACAGTACAGTGCACTTAAATTTAATCTAATATAATTATAATTTTTTTTTTTGTTTTTCTCCTTCTTTTTGCAATGCAACTTACTTATAGACTACATATAGTTTTTTACTTTAAGCTTATGATTATACGACGTCGCTGATTGTTTAGTGGGCTGTTTTGTTGTGTTTCTGTTTCGGTTTCGGTTTCGGTTTCTGTTTCTGATTCTGCTTCATTACATTTGAAATTGTAATCTCCATTTGTAATAATTAATTTTATAGTTTTGTTGTTTTGTTGTTAATTAAGTTTTAGAATTTCTGCATTTAGTGTTATGATAGACTTTTGCGTATTGTTATTATGGAAACAGTAATGATAGATTGAAGTTTTTGCTTGTATATAAGTTAGCTAGAGCTCTTGCTTCGATTGTTGCTGCTGTTGTTTGATTTGATGGGTTGAGTTGAATTGAATTGAGTTGAATTGAATTGGTTGGTTGGGTACGCTTCTCAATTGAAGTGGGTGTGATGGCGATTGCCCGGCACGCCGCTTGTACTACGAATTATAGATTGTATCTGTTGCTGCCAAAAGAACTGCTGCCGTAATGCATAGGTGCTGTTGGCACTTAGTCAAGTTCATTGAACCTGACTACGGGTCGGATTCTAGATGTTCGACTTGGAGAAGCTCACGCGCAAATGGTTGGACTCGGACAGCTGATGGTTGTGCATTTTGATTAGTGCCAGCACAGCCTCCTCCACCGACGACAGCTGCAGCAGCGCCATCTTGCGGTCCTTACTGTAAATGCATTGCAATGAACAATTTAAAATTTAAATTGCATTTGACAAGTATTTGAATTAATTCACTTACGGGAAAAACTTGAATGCTTTGACTTCAAAATTATTGGAGGTGAAGGCTTCTTTGATGTCATCCTCGGTGCAGGATGAGCTGTGGATGAGATGCGAACATAAAATAATATTCGTTAGCGTAAATTAACACCTATCGATTTAAATTGGCATGCTGTGCGTCTATAGATATCGCATAAGCAGAACACTGAAACAGCAGGCAGGCCAAAAATATATAGCTACAGGCTTGGCAAAAAGCACATAAATTCAAACGACAGCCGCCATCCCCACACAAAAACCTTGCGGGGCGCTTTGTCATATTTGGCAGACAAAGCGACGCGGGGTGTTTGCATCTGACAATGGCTATGACTGTAGCTGTAGCTATAGCTGGAGCTGGAGCTGGGGTTGGGGTTGTGACTGAGTTTGGGACTTGGGGTTTCAGTTTCGATGCTGCTGCTCATAACGGTAATTGTAATTGCCCGCGTGGCGCTACTGATGGAAAACCAACTCCAGCTGTGCACGCGTATCTATTGCAGGACGCCTTTAAACGCTAGACTCGAATGCTCGAAGCACGAGTCTCATAGCTCGTAGCTCGTAGCTCATGGATAGCTGGTAGTGGAAGAATGGATACTCACGGAATGTTACTTAAATGCAGTGTCGCCGATGGCGGGTAGATGTTTTGATAGTTCTTGCTGCCGGGCTTTTTGAAACGGTGCAACGGATTCTGTGAGTAGTCACGTGTGAGGCCCGCGTCCGGCTGTCCTTCCTTGGGCAGCTGCACGGCCTGATGTTTGCTGGCCATGACACGTATTGGCTTGCCCCATAAACGTAATTTATCAAGGTGAGACATGGCTGTAAAAAAAAAAGAATATAAAAATAAAAGAAAACACAATGTTAAAAACGTTGAAGCGAATGGTAATTCATGAATTTAGTGGAAAACTTTTGCCTCGAGAGCACATTCATCTCGTGTGGGTGATAGAATATTTGTTCATGTTTTCTTGTTCGTGTTGTTGTGTACTATAGATTGTAGATGTTGTTCACATGTGTGTAGATGCAATTTACTATGTGTACACGAGTATATGCTGCTGTACAAGCAATAAAATTACATTGACTCACCTACACCAATACGGACTGAAAGTCAGCAATAAGTGCAGGCAAATATTTACATACTAAAATGTAACTGCAACTTTATCAATGTCGTCTGCCTTTGGTGATTTACAAGCAAATGACTCGCTATAAAATGCATTTGCCCACAAAAGTTTGCTCCTGTTTCAGTTTCAGTTTCAGTTTGTATTTATTATTTTATTTTATTTTATTTTTTACTTGTACTTGCCAACTCTGAACTCCCCACGGGTGGTGGTGGGGGGAGGGGGGTTTGGGTGGGTCGTTTGTTGGCGCTTCCATCGTTTATTTCTATCATACTCACAATAGTCATAACACCTGCGGCTCAGATCGGAATAGACAACTGCTGCACAACATACCCAGTTAAGCGAAGTAAACATTGTTGCTATGTTCATATTCGTTTTCAATTACGATTACGATTGCGATTTCAATTTCGATTACATTTTTATTCAATTTGTTGTAAAGTCACGCTGGGACTTTGTTCACTCAAGCACTTGTCCCTTTTTTTTTGCATTATTTTAATAAATTATATAAGATTTTTATCATTTTGCGCAGTTGTCACGGGCAGTGACAGTGGAGGGATAGGGAAGTGCAAAAGATGGGGGTATGGATGGGATGGCATCGTGTAAAGTTGCTTATGTTTTATTGTGAAATAATATGCTTACTCAGCCGTTTATTGTTTGCCTAATGGATTAAATGATTTTACAAAAAAATAAGGCTTGAAAATATAATAAATTGTAAAATAAAAGGCAGTCGGCAAAGGACAACGTGAAAACGGGACAACAGGACATAAGGCCAGCCGAGCAGCAACAGCAGCAGCAACAGCAGCAGCAGCAAGGGCATCAGCAGTGACAAACGCTTCTGCCATTTTGCCACATGCGTCGTGTATATAATATGACAAACACTTGTAATAAAGATTAATGTGCAGCCAAAAGAGACTGTGCTTAGCTCTACTCTGCTCTGCTTTCCAAAAATGTTGGGACCAACTTTGCCTATCATCTCAGCGCCTTTTGAAAATGTGCTGCAGCTGTGCTCGTGGTGGCTCTCGTGGCTTTGGGCCAAGGGCCCCAACTCAAAAAGTATCTTAAAGTTTTAATTACCAGCCTGACCAGTGGCAGCAGGAAGAACAAGAACAACAACAACAACAACGAATCATTATTAACTCACAAAGCATTAAGAAAAAACAAAAAAAAAAATTATATATAAATATATAAAGAGTGCACGCACAGCTGAGCACCGTATAAGACCCGTAGGATCAAAAAAAAATGACTTAGTAACGTCGACCTCAAAATGACTTGTAGATGTGCCTGTGTGGGGTTGTTGTGAGTGTATAAAATGGGTTAAGTCTCTTAAGCAAGGAATACATAGTAATAATAATAATGATGCAGAAGTCATCTCAGTTTTCGCATCAGATGTAAGTCAATACTTGACTTTGGTGCGATTGATTGATAACACCAGCTAACTTATTCAAGTTGTAGTATGATTGTCATAATATTGTTACTATCGCTATCGAAAGACTGTTCGTCAAAAAACTTTGCTGGCCTAAACACTACATAATTAATTTGAGTCACATAGCGCTGGGCGCAAAGTCATTCAGTGAGTCACTTAACGCAAAACTTTGTCAAAACTCTTCAGACAACTTGCCTTACCGAGCCATAATCTATGAACACACAAACACATGCATATATTAAGCATACATATACACATATGTGTGCGTGTGTGTGTATTTGTTTGTTTGTTTTTATTGTAAATGCCGTTATGCGTACGCAAAATATTTTGTAGTAATTTGTATAGCAAAATTTCCCAGATAACAACAAACAGCAGCACAGCAGCAGCAACAGAAGCTGGGGCTAGAACTATACGAGTTAGTGGGCGGCAGCTGTGCGTGTGCCTATAAATTTATATGAGAGTTGTGTCTATAGTTTGTAATAAGTTGCGCAAAAACTTAATCCCGGCACGGCAGACAACAAATGGCGCGCATCCAGCAGAAGCTGGCGAAACAGCATTTGCACAATGTCGACATCGTCGCCAACACCAACAGCAACACCTACACCAGTACCATTGCCTGACCGAAGAGGCCATTACAATATTTCCCATACAACACACACACACACACAAACACACATACACACACACACACACACATACATTGACATACACAGGAAAACACCTCAAGCTGGTCCGCAAGAGAGGACTACCGAAGCCCGCCCAGTGCTTATTGTTTTTTCATTGTGTGTGAGTGTTTTTGTCTATTTGCGCTTTGGCTTTGGCTTTGGCTCTTGATTGCTGTCGCACTTTGTTTAGTCCGAGTGGGGTCCTGCCTGTCTGGCTCGTAGTCGCTCGTACTAGTCGCTGTGTGTTCTCTCTTGACTTCATTTACAAAAAAAAAAAAAAAAAAAAAAAAAAAAATAAAGTTTTTTCGCCTTTACGCTGTAATTCGTATGCTGAGTGTGCAATTGTAACCGTATTTTGTGCGCAACAACAAACACCGCACAGTCCTCTTGCGAGACACTTTTATATGCATGGGGTATGGAGAGCCAGATTGGGTGCCAGTTGGGCGGGGGTGGGGGGTGTTATAGGACATCTGCTGCCCGGGTAATAGACTGGGCCGGACCGGGTTCGGTAATCGTCTTTGTTCTGGCAGTTGGAGTTCGGAGAGTTTTTGGGCAAAGTAACGAATGAATTTGTTAATATTTTATGAGTGCATAAGTGCGCACTCACCGACCAACAGCCAACACCCAAAAACACACCTCCCACACAAACACACACAGTGCTAGAGAGAGACTCCACCTGCACAAATGGATGGACGGACGGACGGACAAACGGTTGGACTGTAGAGGAGGAACAGAACACTGGCCGTAGTCGAACTTAGCCGGAAGTGTTTGCCATTTGGCAGCCCTCGCGGCACATTAGTAGTCTATATGTTGACGCAGCGCCATTAATATTTCCACATACCAGCAGCAATTGGATGTATATACTGTGTGTGCTTGTTGTGTGTGTGTGTGTGTGTGTGCGAGTGTATTTGAATTGGTTGTACAATAATTTGCTTGTCGAATAATTTTGGTTTGTTGCGAGGCGTTTGGTGGAGGCATGTTTGCCAGAGTTCAATCTGTTGACAACTCACTGAGAACTTCAATTAAAAATCTGGCTATAGAATAAGATATTCAGCTGATTAGCCAGCTATTTACAAAAAATAATGAAACTAAACAAAACGGAAATAATGAGAGACAATGAAGTGAGGGAGAGTTGAGACAAAGCATTTCTGGCACTAATTAGACATTATTCAGCTCAAAGTTGGAATGCTTTTTAGCATAAAAATGTAAAAAAAAAAGTGGCAAAATATTTGCATCAAGGTAATTGCAAAAAATTAATTGAGTTAAGAATAAAGCATGTTTTTAACGGGTCATCAGAGCCAATGTGAATTCTGCTGCGCGTGTCGGTTAACCAATTATTTTTTCGAATAGGTTTTCTCAAATAAAAACCATTAAAATTGTGAAAAAATAAGCTGATGACATTAACTTTTGCAGTGGATATACGGAAAAAAAAACATAAATGTTGGCCAGCTGCCAGGCGCATAATTTGCCGACAATTTCCGTTCACCATTTAAACATTCAGCGTAAATGTTATTTTCGTTGTTGTTCATGTGAATGGCATTCATTGCACTAATTATATTAATTTAAACTTTATTAATATCAATGACTTATGTATTGTGCTGTTGCGAGCACTAAGAAAATAAAAACAATTGACACTCACACAGATAGAAACAATTATGCGATGTGTGGCAAACTGAGAACTTTTTCGAAATTATTGCTGATTTATTTGCATCTGTATTTTGGTTGCCCTTAAGCGGCTTAAAGTGAGGCATATGCGTATATGCGCTGCCATCGCCATATCGCAATAAGCTGCTAATAAAGCAAAGACTGTCGTCGATGCACCATGATGTGCATGGGCAAAACACTCTCTGGCACTGCAATGCTTAAGAGACTGATTAATTGTTAATTAAGCGTTGGCAGCGGGGCACAAATTTGATAGATTTAAAGTAATTTCTCAGATGAGCTACTGATCAATCTCCTGCAGAGACTCTCTTTGGCCATTGCTTGTCGAAGTATTAAATGGAATAAAACCAAATTGAAATTGAAAAGGTGTCGCTGTCAGAAGCTCTGCTTGTTTTTCCTCATATTCTTTTTTGGTTGTCTTTGTTTTTTGTAATAAAGTGGAATTTGGCACGTCGGTTCGCTGCTCTTAACGCCTCGCAATGCGCGGCGATTTTCATTTCATTTAATGCGCACACAAACTGCCAAAGGGAAGAGGGGTACGAGGGCATGGATGGGATGGACGTCGTCGGCAACCTGACAATGGCAAAGTGCACACAAATAAATGCAATAAAATGATTGGCATGACCCGCTGAGCAAGCGCCGAATACGAGCTGGCATGGGTCAGCCTCTTGTTACCCCCAGGGATGACCCCAGCCTCTGGGACAGGGCACTTCGCGGCAATCGGATGGAGAAGCAACAGGACCAGGTGTTGGACAGGCGCTGGTAATAAAGCGCTTATAAAATTTCATTTATGCGCACGGCCAGCCAACCGAATCTCTCGGCTCGACTCCCCCATTCTGCTTCTCGTCGCTATGCTCTACTACTCTTTAAAATAGTAAATATATATATATATATATATATATATAATATACATATGTATGTATACCGCCATTTCTCTTGTTTTAACAATTTTTGTTATTAATACATTTTGTTTGTTGAATTTGCAGCTGCAAAAACAGCAAGAACAATACGCTGTACATGATGGCAAAGGTATGCCGAGATTGGAATTTCATGTTGCTGGAATTTTTCATATTAAACAAGCTGCAAATTGCAGTTGCGCCGTAGCTGATGACGTTCCTTGCATTGTTTTTTATTCTTTTCTATACCCTCTATACCTATAAAGGTTAACAAAGTTGTTTGTAACAGCCAAAAATTATGAGGCTTGAGAGAGTATATATATTTATGGTGTGGCGTCTAAGTGATCCTCTGTCTGTTTTTAAATCAATTCCTTATCTTTTATCTTCCACTTAGAACACTTGTTTATCCTCTTGGCAGATAAAACAAAATTGTTATGAGAAATATAGAAGAGAATCGAACTGATTACAGGGTATGTTCTGTTGAGATAACTCAACGGGAGCAATCTTACTGTCTTTTTTATATTATATTTTTGTTTTTGTACTATCTGATGCGCCTCTTACAGCCGCAAACAAGCGCAGATTTTTCATTACTTTTTCGCTGGCACGCGGTCGAGTGGGTGGTCTGTGGGTTGAAGGTTTCAGCATGTTTGACTTACCCAAATAAGCTTGCTGCGGCTCTGCCATTTGTATGAGGGCCGAGTCCTTTTTGTTGTACAAAATCTTTACACGTTGCACATCGCCGTATACACCTGTGAATTGCGAAATGGTTGGAGATTATTAATACTGAACTCAGTTGATTGCAATGCCGTTAAGATTATGTATATTAAAGTAAAGTACAAAGCAAAGTTAACAATAACATATAAAATGAGGCGTTCTCTTTGCTGCCCTCAGACACACACATTGTAGCTGCTGCTGTGAGAATCTAATCAAAATATGTATCGAAAATCTTTACTTGTTGCCAGAGCGAATGTTACTCAATCCTCATTTTTGCGATGCAATCTACAAAGTAGAGCGGGGCCATAAGACGCGACTTAAGCGCCGCTCAATTCAAATGGCGGGCCAAGAAAATTCGGACAGCAACGAGAGTTTTATGCAGCGCGCAAATGTTGCTGCCGTCAGAGGACGAAAGTTTTACACACCACCAAAAAGCCATAACGTGTAAGAAGATGGCTGTACCTGGCCCGACCCTGACCAACCTTTCGCCCGGTGCAGTCTCGCAGATGCGGCTGTTGCTGCTGGGTTATTGTCGGGAGACGGATCCGTTAGTATCATGTACGAAACTCATAACTAGCTCAATAAGTTTTCTCAGCTATTTTTTACGAGCGACTCTAACGGCTTCAGCGCCACTCCATATCCACCTCCGCCATTTTGGAGCTACAACTTTGACTCCGCATTCATATCCGGCTGCATACTTTTTAAGGCTGCACCATGCGGCTGATTTTACTGCTGTCAGACAAGGTGTGAGTGTGAAGTTCGCGTGTGATGGGTGTGGTTTTGCTAAGTTTCGCTGTTGAGCGCGTTATTGAATTGTATTTTATGGCTTTACTTACGCGGCGACGCCGCAAACTATGCAATATGCAACGAGTCCTGTCGGTGCTCTTAGCGCCATCTTGGGCCATGCAGAAACTTTAAGATACTTAAAGTGCTGGACAAAAGCATTTGGCTAGTGATTTTGTTGCGTTGGTCATTGGATTTGGCTTTGACAGCTGTCCGGTTCGGAGGTGGTACTACTACGCTCGCCCTTAACGTTCCATCTTCCAGCACAGAGGTCCAGCAGTCCGTGTGTAGCCAATCAGCGGCAAATTTGCAGCAGGGCGCAAATTGCCATCAAGCATAAAAAATAGTTGTTGGGAGCTAAAGGTCACAGCAACGCCCCACTTCCCACCTTACTCGCCATCGGCCCGCCCCTGCATACGCCCAATGCAAACAATGTAAAGTGCAGTCGCCCTCGGTTGCCCAAGACAACAAATCGAATAATGCGAAAAGTAAATTTTCAACTAGCCCTTCCCCCAAAAAGCTAAAAGCTGAGCAAAAAAAAAAATAGACTTTGCTGAACGCAGTGGCAGTAAAAGAGGGCTGCGAGTGCCGGGAGGAGGATGGTGGTAGCGGAGAAGGGGGTGGAGCGCTAACAAGTTACAAAAGTAGCAATAGAAATGCAGGTAGTAAATAGTGCGGGAACGGCGTATAGTTCAACAGTTGGCAGTAAATCCATTTTATACAGTCGACTGACTGCTCGACTGGCTGACTGCACAGCACAGCAAAGAAACGAAAAAAAAAAAAAAAAAACGGAAACTTGACTTATGCCAAACACCGAAAAATTTCTTTTGCTTCAAATTGGCTTGCAGTAGCAACAATTGCAGCAATAAAGCAATCCAAGCGAGCCAGTAAGTTAGCCAGTCAGACTCAGGTCCATGCCAACGAGCAACGTACGTATCTGCCAGGCATTGGCTGTGAAGCAGCATATTGACTGCCAGTATTCTGGCAAGCATTGCACCAGCATCAGAAGCAGTAACATCAGCAGCAGCAGCAGCAGCAGCAGCAGCAGCAGCAGCAGCAACTTACCGTCCAACGGGGCGTGTGAGCAACTGCTGCGGCTGTAGCTGTTTGCCGGGAGCCAGTTGCCATGTAAAGTGGCTGCAGGCATAAATATGAAGGCAGACCGCCCTCAGCCAACCAGCGAACCAGCCAGTCAGGCAGGCAGTCAGCCAGACTTTATAATAATTTATTATCGTAAAAAGATTTAGCTATATTTGCACAGACATGCGGCTGACTTTGAATATGTTTGCATACTTTCTGACGTTAGCTTGTTCGCTCGTTTGCTCGCTCGCTCGCTGATTCCCCGGCGGCCCATTAGTCGTATGTTTGAGCGTACATTTTAGATGAAAAAATATCGCAGTCATCCGTTGTTGAATGCAAATGATCTGTGGCTTGTGGCCTCATAGAATATGTATAAACTTTGTGG
Source organism: Drosophila quasianomalipes (assembly GCA_035043665.1). Lineage (NCBI taxonomy): Eukaryota > Metazoa > Arthropoda > Insecta > Diptera > Drosophilidae > Drosophila > Drosophila quasianomalipes. The sequence goes on from JAWNMU010000073.1 coordinate 15,360, forward strand.
AAACTGGAAATGGTTGAGTGAATGTGGGGCTGATCTAGTTGAGTTCCCATCAATTCTGAGTGCTGAACTGAACTGATGAAATATATGTTGCAAAGAAACCAACAACCAATCACGCAACTGTTTACCGAGTGTTTCACTTGATTTTTAAAACCATATCCTCTCACACACATGTAGGGCGTGCAACCCAAAAATTTTAGCTAAACATCTAAACGAGACCTGTTAAACTATGAAAATATTCGTTTAAAATTATTTGCACATATTTTTCCCTTTTTTTTTCCGGTCACGGCACTTTATCAAAAATTCACCCAACACAGCACCCGACCTGTGTCAGGCTTCTTGCCAAATGTAGCATATAAAGTTTTATGAAATTATTTGAACGCCGAGCAAAAATCACGCACACACATTTCGCAGCTAGCTCATAAAAATTCAATTAAACACGTTTCAACAATATTTTCGGCAATGATATAAATTTTTAGCACGCCATTACAATTACATAAACCGATTACCAATATGTACACACACATTCTCACACACACACACACACACACACACACACACATACACATCCGAATATACACAAATGCGCAACAATATGTTCCACTAGACGATTTTCAGACTGATTAAGTTTTTATTGTGAATGCAAAAAAGAGGGTCAAGAAAATGCGAGAGCCCCAAAAAGTAGGCTACAGCTTTGATGGCATAAATAGGCTCTATTAGAATGGCTAACAGCCCAAGTGGCAGGTTTCATACGGCATGTGTCAAGTGCCTAAAAAGCGTGTCATAGTCATCGTAGCATTGAGCAGGGCAGCTGCCGGGTCGCTCGATTGAGCCGTTGGGGCTGGCCAACAACAAAGCGCTGTCAAAACTAATAAAATGTCTGCTTTAGAAAGGGTTGCTCTGCTATCCTTAGGCGTGAGTCTTTTTTATTATTATTTTTTTTTTTTTTGGGGGAAAGCTTGATCAATCTAAAGGTTAGCGTTTGAAGTGCGCTGTTTGCGGGGGGCGTTTCGAGCTTTTCGTTTGCCACTTTTATTATTTGATATGCAAACAGCTTTTAGCCAAGAGCAGCTAGCTAGTAGCAAAAAAAAAAAAACAGCCAGCAGACAACAAACGTTAGCTAGGCCAACAGACGTTGCCATGATTGAAGTGCAAAATGTGGCACCTAAACGTGGCCGTCAAACATTGGTGTTCGCGTCATGTGTGAAAATTGTGGTTACGTGCACCCAGCTCCTTGCTGCCATTAACATAACAAAAGGCGCTATATGTGTATATAATATATGTATGTATGTGTGTGTGTGTGTGTGTGTGTGTGTGTTTGTGTGAGGACAGTCATCTCCTCCTTTGTCGTACAACTTGCCTCGAGTGACTCTGCCCCACTCTTGGGCAGAGCCGTCATCATCCATGGCGTTGCGTTGCTTTGCGCCACTTTTAGCTACTTGAAAATTCAAAAGTTATTACATAAAATTTTAGCGCTGCCATTTAGTTGATTGCTCGCTTATGCTAGTCTGGCCTGGTCAGCCAATGCCAATGCCATGACGTTGTTGGTGACTTTATCTAAATCTATTGACACGCAATTCAGAGTCATAGCCAGACCACGAGCCTGAGCTCCGGTCAGAGTAAGTAGTGCGTAGTAAGACGCTTAAGAGGACCGTCCGCTCAGCTTATCGACATCTCTATCGCTTGCTGTGTGCAACGGGGCGTATGATACTCGTACATTTGAAAATGTTCTGCTCTACGCTTCGCACGCTTTTTCGCAACACCACTACTCTTTCTCTCTCTCTCTCTCTCTCTCTCTCTCTCTCTCTCTCTCACACACTCTCTCACAGGCGCTTGTGGCGCTAAATCAGCAATCGAAGCTTTATTAGCACTGCAGGCAGCTGCCAACTGGCAACTTCCAACTGCCAACTGGCAACTGGCAAGTGAAAGGCAACTGCTGCCAGTAGCTGGTTGCAGTTAGTCTTAACTGTGGCTAACGAGCTGCTGATAGGATTTACTGTGGCTCAGTTGCTTTAAGCTGCCCTCCAATGTGGTTGTGCGATCCCACCCCGTGTGGCTATGCGGTCAGACTGTCTTTATGTGCATTATATAGAGTCACTAATAACAACCACATTAGCAATAACAACAATAACGAGAACGTTAATAACAGAAACCATCCAGGGCAATAATCATCTCTGAGCAATAAATGCGTTTGGCAAATTTTTGTTTACTTTATTAGCGATAAGACCAAAATGCTGACAGAATGTAAAACAATTTGTAAATAAATACCACACAAATGAATACATTTGACGATGTACGAGCACATGTGGTGTTCATATATTCACTTGTATACAAAGACAAGCAGCTTAAACCACAGGCAGTCCTTGTTTTTGCCCTTATCACCCGCTCTGCGGTTGCGTTTGTTTGGCAAAAGTTTATATTTGGGTATTTAAACTCAAATTAAATGCATTTTCATGCAAACAAAGAGCCGCACATATACAATACACTCAAACAAAGGCACACAAACACACTCAACAGAGAGAGAGAGAGAGAGAGAGAGAGAGAGAGAGAGAGAGAGAGAGAGAGAGAGAGAGAGAAAGAGACAAATCACATGTCTATGTGGGTAAACAAGCCGCAAAAACAACCGTTTTGTGTCACCAGAGACAAAGGCGGCAGCAGACTTAACAGTATTGTGCGAGTAAGTGTGTGTGTTTGTGTGTGTGCAGTATATATGTGTGTGTATGTGTGCATATGTGTGTGTATGTGTGGTAGGCAAGTTTGCTGCTACAGCACAAAAATGCATTTCAGTATGTGTGTGGTGTGCCAAGTTTTGTGCGTTTTGTGCTGTTGCAGCACAAAAATGCGATCCAGCAAGCAGAGGGCAGCCAACAACAGTGTTTTGTGTTGCAGCAACAAATCCATTATACTGCAATTATGCGCCACACTTGGCAGCAGCTACAATAACAACAAAAACCATAATAATGTGTGGCTAACAAACTGTGCAGAGCGCATTCGTTGTAATCGAAGTATTTGGTAATTAAATAAAACAAACAGATTGCGAGATGGCAAGGGAAGAGATAGTGAGAGAGACAGGCAGAGAGGGAGAGAGAGAGAGAGAGAGAGAGAGAGAGAGAGAGTTATATGCAGCGCATGTAAAAGGTCAAGTCCAAATGTAATAAAATGGTATAACAAGCAAAACACACCCAAAAACACACACACGGAGACTAAAACACTCACACACATTTGTGAACAATGAAACAAATCGTTGTCGACCGAGGGAAAGTTGGAGCAGCAATTCAAACTGCAAACCCCATTAACTTTACAAAGTTAGTTAAATTCATTTGGCAAACAGACATGCCACATACGACAAAAAGTCAGCAAGGAGACAATACAGGCCACACCCAAATACCCACCAATTGAGTCGCCCAACCACTCAACCACCCCAAAAAGAACGAGCTACGAAAAGTCACAAGTAAATTTTATTTCAATTGTAAAGGCAACGAAAACTGCAAAGTGTGTGTACGTGTGTATAAAATGCACACACATACACATATGCATACAGACAATGACAGGGTAAAAAGGATCAAGGGGGAAAGACAACACACACACACACACACACACACACAAAGGCAACAAGAGCAACAGCAACAAGCGCAATGATAACTAAATAAATGGACATTTTTATAGCTATGCACTTCCGCACTCAATCTTTTGTTGTGCGAGCCAGCGCGTGAGTGTGCATGCGTGTGTGTGTGTGTGTGTTTGTGGCTGTGACTGTTGGTTTGTTGGTGTGGCAGGATGAGAGCCATGTTAAAGCATGTGTCCTGTGTATATGGATATATGTGTATGCATTTGAACTGAGCTGAGAGAGAGAGAGAGAGAGAGAGCGCGCTGCATGCTTCTATAACAATGGGCAACTGTGGCAAGCGGGAGGGGGGTCATTGGGAGACGGGTGGAGGAGCACGGAGTGGAGCGCACTTAATTCATGTAATTTTACATGCACACGAGCATGTCGCAGACAACGGCAGCCAAGCATCCAAGGAGCAACAGGATGCCGTGCAAGTGTGTGCCTGAGTGCGGTTTCACTTGTTGCCCGTTTGCCACTGAATGCCTTTTTAATACGTATGCATATGTACGTGTGAGTGTATCAGTGTATGTGTGTGTGTGTGTGTGTGTGTGTGTGTGCGTGTGTGTGTGTGTGTGGATTGTGTAGATTTATGCAAGTGCATATATTTTCATTTTCATTGTTTTACAATTTGTAAGCACAACTTATGACAGGATAAATGGCAGAAGGCTGCGACTGCATATGCAACTGTTACTATCTCCCTCTCTCATTCTCCTTCTCCCTCTACCTCTTTCTTTCTTTCTCCCTCTCTCTCTCTCTCGCTCTCTCTTTCCCTTCATGCTGCGTGTGCAACCAAATACCTACAGATTATGTTGAGATATTTGCGACCAGCAAAACTATTTCAATTTCAAGCTGATGGATTTGCTGCCCCTGGCAAAAAAACTATTAAAAAGCCATTTGTGGTTATTCCAATTGCTGCTTCATATTTTCTCAATTCAATTCAATAAGCTTTTAATAAATATATTTATATATATATATATATATATGTTTTTAGATGCTTTTTTAATGCATATTTACGTTGCCATGACAAATATTGTATGGCTTTATTTTTCTTACATGACATTCATAAAATAAAGGAGCATCAAATCTAATAGTTAATTTTTATTCACTATAAAATAAGAACGCTTTCCGAATTCTGACCGGTTCTATTACCTCTTCTTAAGATGGGCAGTCTCAGCTAAGTAATTGCAGTCTGAGCCATTTCAAATTTACAACTCAATCAAAACGATCTTGCAAAATTGAATCACATTCAATGTGGTTGTTATTTGACATGAGTAACTATTTCGAATATGCAAGGCATTTTTTGTATAGAAAATTTTCAATAATCGTACAATAAGTTACCATAGCTGATTGGACAACGTTGCACCACGTCATGTGGCTTAACAATTTTGTCTGTTGCATAAACAATTGGTTTTTTTGAACAGTTTTTTGTTCAATATTTTCAACATTTTGATGGCCGCTTGTCGTGTATTTCTGCAATGCTATTGTTCGGTTTCTTCTTCCGCACCCACATTGTTCTCGCTCTGTGTGCGGGTGTCTATTCAATATGTACATATATAAATAATTCATGGCACTTTTCCTGATTGCACGTAAATGGCGTAAATTTCAAACGGAAGTACGACAACAAGACACGTTTACGTTTAAAAAGAGTAAACGTAAATAGTAGAATTCGGGTTCGAGTTCGAGTTCGAGTTAGAGTTTAAAAAGAAACGGCAGCTACAATGTGTGGCTCGATGCCATTGGTTGATATTTTGGTAGCTGCTTTTTATATTTTTTTTTGCGTTGCTACAGTGTCTAAATTCCATAAATAATCAAGTGAACTACTTTTAAAGTGGTCAAGGATTGCCACTCGTTTGTGGCACATAGCTCAGCCACACGGGATGCAAGGCAAGGCAAATTATAGCAAGGCAGTGTGGTAGAAGGGAGAAGATCAACTAAAGATTGGATGCATATTAGTTATTTGCCTCGCTCAATTACATTCTGCTTAGCTGAGCCATTAATTACGTTTGCTCGGATACAAGTTAAGAATTTATATATATATATATAAGTATATATAGTTTTTTATATAGTATTTTTAAGTATGTATATGGTTTATGGTATTTGGTTTTTGTTTTGTGCAGACGTACCAAAGAGGGTAAATAGAGCATCAGGCGTGACCATCTACAGAGAAAAAGAGAAAATAGAAGTTTGTCGTCAGTTAGCGAAAGTTTTGCTTGTAGATGTTTTAAAAATAATATAAATCATAAATGATAATAAACAGGAGAAATAATTCAAAATAATAATAGCAGTAATAATCAGTAATAAAACAGTCATTTTTTGATTGACTTTCACTTTTTTAAGAAAACAAAAAATGGAAAATAATCTATGATCCATGAAAAGGTACTCGCTTTTCAAATGTACAATATATAAATATATAAACTTAACATTGAGAAATATATAAGAAATAAATATAAATATAAATAGTATGCGGTTTGGTGAAAAAATGCATAGACGAAATGCCAACTAATTAGAGGTCAGGTACGAGTACTCTTGCAATAAATACATTTGTGAGCAAAATAGATAGTATGGCTAGCAGGTGGGCATATTTGTTGGTGGGGTGGGAGAGGGGGGGTCGCTACTTAAATGTTCGTATACCTTAGAGTTGTCAATGAAAAGCACTTACCTCCTCATTTAAATTCGAAACGAGCAGCACATTCGAGTAGCCGCGCATCGCTGGCGCGGCTGTTTGCAGGGCGCCACTGTTGGCCAGAGAGAAGGCGGCCAGATTGGGCAGGGCGTTGCTGTAGCCGCCGGTGAGGGGTGTGCCTAGGCCCAAGGCGAACGGCGGCAGCACACCGGGTGCACCCAGACCGTTGACTGAAACAGATAAGATAAGTGCCATAAGAGCGTTAAGTTTCGCTTAAAGGTTAGGCTATATTACAATTGCATGCGGCTTATTTTCTAAACGAATCGATAGCGAGTGTAAAAGACAAAAAATCCAAAAACTAAAGCATTGTATGTATGCGTATGTGTACGTGTATGTGTGTATGTGTATGTGTATGTGTGTGTGTGTGTGTGTGTGTGTGTATGTGTGTTTGTGTGCAAGCAGACGGCATTTTAAGCACAGAAATTAAAATGATAATAGAAGGAAATTGTTTCGTTTGTGTTACCTATTTTATCACCTGTTAGTGAGGGACGCTGGCGGGCAGCAATCAACAGCAGATCATTGGTATTCATTAGGCCGCCGGCGGTGGGCATGAGATCGACGCCCGGCTCACCCGGTGGCAGCGCCGGATTCGTAAAGTCTCGCGACTTATCATTGTTGTATTTCACATTCAAGGCGGTCAGCTTGCTGTTGTCAATGCGCAAAGTGCAGCAGCCATTGTAGATATTCTGGCCATCCAATATTGATTTGGCCTGCTGTGCTGAATGGGCATCCGGATATTGGATGAGAGCCTGTTATTAAAAAGCGTATATTGATTAGATTGAATGAGTACATAGATAATGGCAGTTTATCAATAGCAGTTATAATTTTTGGTCAAAATGCTTTACCTGGAATGAATTGTTCTTGGTGAAGGTTACGATCTTTAGGACCTTGCCGAATCGCTGGAATATCTGATGCAAAATGTCCAATGATACGGGATACATCAGAGTCTCGACAATAACGCGCAGCACGGTGTTGGGTCCGCCAGCTGCATTGGTATTGTTGCCGGCAGCTGAGGCATTAACAGCGGTCGTGTTGTTCTGCAAGATTGCCACAGTGCTGCAGTTGCTGTCGCCAGAGTTGTTGGCATTATTGCTGGTCGCATTGGCAGCGGCGCACAGCGGCAATGGTGAACCACCGGCGGGCGATTGAATGCGATAGTCGCTCTGCACTACCGAAGAGTTTTGCTAGAAAAAAAAAGGGGAAATGAAATTTGTTAAGTAAATTGATGGCTAAAATCGTTTGCTGCAAAGTTTTATTAGTTAAACGCTGCACATGGCAAAAGTTTGAGCATTAATCAAAAAACTTGGCATGCAACAAAACAACACAATTTATGCATACCGTTCAGTTTTTCAGGCAACTAGGCAAAAATATGCTAAATATTTACAGAAGCAGCAACAGTATAAGCAGCAACATGTAATGACAACAGGATGAAGCATGGACCGCCCAGCAACATAAATCTCAATCAAAATCAATAATATCAAGTACCGTAATAATAAAAGGAAATCAAAGTGCGGAGTGAAAATGGCAGGATGCTATCGCATAGGGACGCAAGGACGCAAGCATGACGGTCCGTAGCAACGCTGTCAGGCCGCACGCTGAGCGGCAAAACTTCTTGCGTGAAATATACACGTTCTATCGGAAAACAATTTAATGACATTCGGAAGTAAATTTATTCCTATTCGTGCTGAATTTTGATTTCGAAAATCATAACGTAAACACATTCGACCGTCCTTAGCAGCTCGGCCCGCTCCTTAACAGCTCGACGCGTTTTTTATGCGTTTGTCAGCAGTAGCAGCAAAAAAAAAAAAAAAAAAAAAACAAAAAAGTTCTAGACACACGTGGAGCCACAATCCCCCCCAGGCGTGCCATTTGTTTTTGCTACCTCTTGCTAGATAAATTCTCGTAGACGAAACAAAGCCAAAAGCAACGCAGCTCTCCGACTATGCCGCCTTGGGCGCTGACTTCTGCCAGGTTTATAAAAATAATAAAAATTGATTAGAATTGCGCTATGTGAGGTCTACTCTGAATGCCTACCCACGTATATGTATCTATATGTAATGTGTGTGTGTGTGCGTATGTGTGTGTGGTGTGTGTGTGTGGGAGGGTGTGCAGTAGTAGAAGTTAAGGATGATGTGGCTTCTTCGATTGCCATTCCGTTCAGCTTGGAGTCTATGACTGTAATTTGATACTTCACTTTGCCTGATTATTATTACGATGAGACGATGACGATGACGTTGATTGTGTAAAAATTGTAATGTAATTGTAGAGCAACCATTGAAGCTTTCGCTCATTCTCCCCTCTCTTTTCACTCTCTATAGCTATAGCTATCTCTATCTCTATCGCTGCTCTTGGGTGTGCAGTTAAACTTTGTGCACATTGAGTGAATGTCAAGTGGGCAATTGCAAATTGACTGCATTGATAATTGCTTCCAAACATTGTACAACATTAATGCCCATCTGATAATGACTTGAGCAGCTTGCCACTTGCCACGTGGCACTTAACTGGGTCGCTACTATGGAATTCTGGTAGGTTAAGTAACCAGCTGCTAACAGCTGTGTGTGTGTGTGTCATTGTGTGTGTCTGTATGTCTGTGTGTGTCTGTATGACTGTGTGTGTCTGTATGACTGTGTGTGCCGCGGTTTGCTTTCCCTTGTCGCGGTTTAGTCAGTTAATGAGTCAATTGTGCATTGTCTATTATTATTGAGGTTGTCGTTGTTTAGGCTGTGGGCGGCCGGTTTGTGGCATTGATTAGTACATACAAACACACACACACATAAATGGACTGACTGCGGCAAACTCAGCAGAATGTTATAATTTCATATGATAAGTCTGATAAACTAAACTGCTTTGATAAGCAAAAATAGCAAATCTGCTGATAAGCTCAATTATCGATCCATTGCCTTGTCTGTGCATGTGTGTTGATTTGTGTGTATGTGTGTGTGTGTATGTGTGTGTGTGTGTGTATGTGTGTGCGTGTTTGTATTTGCACGTATATTAAATGCTCAAATTTTGACAGTTCCCGCTGGACTTGTGCCATCATAACTATAAGCCAGAACAAAAATTTAATGGAAAGTCAAAACGTTTGTCAGTTCGCTAGAGAATCGATGCGAGAATTGTGCATAGCAAAAATAAGCTGACAAAAAAAAAATGGCAGCTAAAAGCTTTTAAGCAAACTTTTACAATATTTATGCAAAAAGGCGACACGACAAAGGAGCTGTCTGCCAGTTTCGGAAAGGGCTGCCCATGCTGGACAGGCTACCTGTTTACTTCTTCATTTTTTACTTTTTGCATAGGAAATAAGGCAAATGGTTGCCGTGATGCGGAGGCAAACAAAAAACTCAAGCAAAAAACTGAGGGCGAAAAAAAAATATTATCGCTGCTTTCACTTAGCGCTCTGCATAAATATTATTGTGCTATAGATGTGTGAGCTTATTTTCATTGCAATGTCACACTATTTTTCACCGCCCCCCATCTACGAGCAGAATCGGTTTTTTTTTGGGACAAACTTGAAAAGCGCATGGCCAGGCAACATGCACTTCACAAACTGGGCACGCTGCGGCTCAAAGTGGCTCAAGCCGTAGCAAGTTGCTGGCTTAAGTGGCGAGCCAAGTGGGTGAGAATACCAGGCGGGTGGCTGACTCTGGCAGCTTCTTAACAGTAGTTCTAGTTACTTTTTTGCGCCCGCATGCGTGCAGCAAGGATGTCGAGGTGAGCGGTGAGAGTTGCCACTTTTATACGGTTGCCAGCTTGCTTCTCAATTTTATATTTTTTGGGTTGCTGGAGACTGGATTGGGGTTGCACAAGTTATGAACTTGTGTAGTTAAGTTTTAAAGCTAAGCTGCGGATTATGTATTACTGCATACTTTGTCGTGGTTGCTGCCACCACCGCTCCTTGAGCTGCTCGCATACATTTTGCGGCCACTGGCCTGCCAGCCCCCTGTCTGCCCCAGTTGCCTGGGTTTGCAACCGAACCACCCACACAAAAACCATATTGCTGCTGAGTGCTGCTAAGGACGCAACCACAGTAAACTCTGTGTGTGTGTGTGTGCGTCTTATTTACGTCCAACACAAATATAGGCTACAGCAAATGCGTTGAAAGCGCTTACCAAAAACTTTGCATAAATAAATACGTTAAAAAAGAGTCCCATTGCCAAATCCTACGTTATCCCTAGCCTAAAACTAAGCAAACACAAGTATACCAAATGAAAATATTACGTATACACATGCAAATAAAACGTAGCACACTTTTAGGCAGCAATAACATTCTGAACGAGAGATGCGAACTAATCAATTCAATGAAAATATTGATGCTGAAAAGTCACTACAAACACACAGACACATGTTAAATAAGATGTCAGTTGTTATTGTGTTGCTATTTCTACTGATGTTGCTCTTTTTTGTTGATGTCGCTGCTGCTGCTGCTGCTGCTGATGCTGATGCTGCTGCTGCTTTTACCCTTGTTGCGCGCAAATTTGCTCACGTACTTCAGACGAGTGTGTGAAACAATGTAATTTAAATCCATTTTCAGCACGCCAGAGCGTCACCAATCAAATTGGCAAACGACTGGAGTGTAAGTAAACACTGCCTGGTTGGAGGGAGCGAAAAGGCGGTGAAAGGGATGCTGTGCCTGGCATCCTGCCGCATAACTCAAAGGATCAACAAGCTAGCATAGAAGCATGGGCCAAAAGCAGCGCGTTCGCGGCGCTCTTGTGAAAACAATAAGATTAGCTCACTTTTGCTTTCGACAGACGACGACGTGAAATAAAATGAGAAAACAACAACAATTGACGACAGCAGGCAGCAAGCAACAAACGGCGGATGCGGCAGTGGCAAAGAAAAACAAAAGCAGCTCATAGAAAAATAAACAACGTGCAGATAGAGCCGCTTACACACACACACACACACACACAGACACACACATACACAGACATATATCTATACACATGTGTGAAGTAAGTTATTTGCCACTGCGAAATCCTTTAACTGCACACGCCACAACATTGAGAGTTATACAAATAGCCTGCTACAGTAAAATGCCTCACACGAATCCGTGAAAGTAAGCCCCAACAGATTCGCCCTTCGCAAATAGGATGCCGCTAGCTGTCGACCGGCTGTCAGACAGCAGCAACAAATTAAATAAACAGTGAGGCCTCTCTGAGCTTGGCTCATATTATTAACGACAAATCGATTGGGCATATTTCAGCTTCCCTTCACCATTCACCATTCACCATTCACCTCATCTTCAGCGGCAGAGTTTCACCTAGTTTCGAAGGAACTGCAACATGTTTCACATTTGATTAAGCCCTTGCTAATCAGCTTGATCCTTTTTGTGGCTTAATCGCTTGACATTTGTATTAGTCGTTGCCGCCTTAACACCGCCAATGCGGCGTTAACTGCGCTCAGGTCTTAACGCAATCCCAACAATAGTGAACAGAGAAGAGAAAACCGAAAATAGACGTCAAATGTTGTCCACATTAATCTCATTTCATGTTTGGCACTAATGCTGACGTGATTTTTTTTTCTTGATATTTATTCTATTAATTGACATTGTGTATATTGTATTGCTGAGCGACTGTAGTCAGCTTTAAGAGTGGTTGTACTCTGTATACCAGAAGGCATTGCAAAAGATTAAACTTCAAACGCGATCAAATTTCTAGCATATTTACAATTAAAATTACAATTACAGAAAGTAATTTAAAGCAAAACAAAAGTTGTACTCTGATTAGTTTGTAAAAGACTTGCATTTCTATAGCAACAGAAAGCAAATTGTAATTACTATAATTAAGTTTTTTTTTCCAAAACGCTAGAATCTGATTTGGGAAATGCATTCGATATCAAATTTTATGCTTTTAAT